>OY979716.1:119114315-119469315 GCA_963855995.1 Muricea muricata
TTCTTCAAAAGGTTTTAATTCCAAAACTGTAAGAGGTGTTTTGTTCGACGAAAGACCGGGTCTTTCCTGGCTTTTTTCACCTTTTAAAAAAGAAATGAACTTTCCTTCTCATACGTTTCAGTAATCTTTCCGCTTTTCCAATCAAATTCCTCAAGTAATTGTCCCTTGATGGCATATTGATTTTTTTCAATGAATAGTTTGAAATTGCCTTATATATATTTTAAGGTAGAAAATTAGATTTCAAAAATCAGAATGCACAACCAATGTTGAGAGCAAATATAAACGAGTTAGTTTTGGTTTCCGAAATACAAAAGACTGCTCATGACATATAGACAGGACGAAAGGCATATAATCGTAAAAAATACCTCAAAAACCTACCATTAAAGTCTGTTTCATCCAGAAGGAATCTTCAGGTGGCAGACAAATTTTGAAAGTATGCTAGCTTCTTTTATGCTCAAGGAGGAGACGTGGGCGCTCAAATAGCATGCACTCCTTTCTTTGTTTAGGTTGTTCACAGGGAATGCATTTTTGTGTTGGCTAGCTCAAACTATTTCCGATCTTTTGTCATGCAAGTAATTATTTTTTCTTTCAAAATACCAAGGTTTTTCTGCAAACATAGATTAGATCGTTTTGATCATCCCGTGTAAGATTTCGGTGTAAATTTTACAATCGGAGTGTTTACTTACTGTATAAATTTGGAAATTCTGACTCTCGCCGTCAGCAAAATTACTTTGAATATTTTAGTCTCTGCTTATGGGTCAAACTTTCATTAGAATAGACAACCCAACTATCAATCATTTTAAAGCTTTAAGAGCTTTACATAATTGGAGTAAATGTATATTGTGTGTACATTTAGGCTAACTTACTCTTAACATAGAGCTCCGGCCGTAAGCAGCAACATTCCACCAGGTCACAATCATCACCCATTTTGCTGTGAATCTTCTGTGACGAACAAAATATTTTCTGACGTCGCCTGAGACTCGAGTTCTAATAGCAAAATCTTGAGTTTCTCGGTAATACACAACGCCGCCATTTCTAGTATTGACATCAGCCCAGAATGGTGCAATGAGACGACGGTTATTTCCAAGTGGAAAGGGATCTGGTGTGTACTGAGATACCTCGCGGAGAAAGGAGATCACCCCATTCGTGTTTACCTATGTACAGAAGATCAAGAGTAATTGTGTGGTTTCTGGTAAGTGTTTACTGCAGCAGCTCGACATAAAAACTGTATAATTATTAAATAGAAGCACTGATTTACACATTAAGTTCGTTTTTTCAGATAATATTAGGCCGTTTGTATTGGTTAGTTAGATAACGTTAGATACATGGTTTGGGGCAGTCAATATCAAGTATTTTTTCTTTGCCAAACCGAGAAGCTGTACGTTATTTTCTCGTGGGTCACCAATATTAGAACAAAATTGGCAAAAATTTTTATAGTTGCAGAGGTTTTGGCGGTACTTTCCTATAAAAGCCTTTTGTAGAGCGTGACACTCAAATCTGCATTGAACCAGAAACTTGCCGTCAAGTTTGAATTACGTTTCTGATGACCACATGTTTACCATAAATATTAGTGCTAAAAATGGTCGTAGTAAATGCGGGTTTATAGTATAAAACACCGCCACCTTTTCCTCTGGTTTCTTAACACAGGGTGAAAGTCAATGCAGTATGTTTTTTCGATAGTTATAAATTATTATTATTATTACCATTATTTTTATTATTATTATTATTATCATTATTATTATTATTATTATTATTATTATTACTATTATTATTATTATTATTATTATTATTATTATTATTATTATTATTATTATTATTATTATTATTATTATTATTATTATTATTATTATTATTATTATTATTATTATTATTATTATTATTATTATTATTATTACTATTATTATTATTATTATTATTATTATTATTATTATTATTATAACTATATCGAACATCATATACAGAAAGGTTTCACACCCAATCTTTCAGGTACTTTAGAGCATACCGCATCAATGGCCAACATTATAAACAAAGCTAGGATCAAGCAACGTTCTCTTGTAATCACGCTCCTTGACCTGAAAAACGCATTTGGCGAAGTGCATCATAACTTAATCCAATCTGTACTTGAATATCATCACGTCCCAGATCATATTAAAGATATTGTAAAAAGTTTGTATACCAACTTCAAGACATCTGTCATAACATCTGATTTCCGTACTCCGTTTATTACTGTTGGACGTGGCGTACTGCAAGGCGATTGTCCCAGCCCTTTATTGTTTAACATGTGCTTTAATACCTTTATCCAACACATCAAGGTCGATAAATACCGTCAATTTGGTTTTACATTAAACTTCCTTAATCCAATTCACTGGTTTCAATTTGCTGACGATGCAGCTGTCATCACGGGGCAAGAGTCGGAAAACCAGCATCTATTAAACCGCTTTACTATCTGGTGCCAATGGTCAAACATGTTAATACGAGTGGAAAAGTGCAGTACCTTTGGAATCAAGAAACTATTGACTAAATCTGTCCAATATTTACCGAAACTCTTCATTAACCATCATCATATACCTACAATTGCAACTGGGGAATCGTTTAAATATCTTGGTAAATTCTTTGACTTTGATATGACTGACAACATGCATAAATCTGAATTAATGTCTGTCGTAGAGGAACTGATGTCTGATATCGATAAAACTCCTCTGCATCCAAGAAATAAACTCTTCGTTTACAACCGCTACGTTCTGTCCAAACTATCTTGGAACCTTACAGTTGCAAACCTGACTAAAACTTGGGTAATACAATCCATCGATTCTGTTGTCAATCAGTACATTCGAAAGTGGCTTGAAATTCCGGTTTCTGGAACTTTAAGTAACATTTTTCTTACCAACAACAAATTTGGCCTGAATGTTTTGCCCGTATCTGTTAAATTTATCCAATGCCAGACAGTTCTGCGCAATGCTTTGAAAACGTCCCCTAATGAATCCATAAAACAACTCTGGAAATCTACTAACCAACATACTAACATTCAGTATGATGTTTATAATTCAACGAAGGAAGTCCTTAAAGAATTTCACTCGGTTCAAGAAGATAAACTAAAGCATCACTTAATCTGTCAGGGGTCCTTCTTCTCCAACGTCGCCAAGTTTTCACTTTTACAGTTAAACTCACTATGGTCTACTGCTCAATCAAAACTACCTAGGAACATTTTCAACTTTACCGTCCGCTATATAAATAGCTCATTACCTACCTGTAAAAATCTTACAAGATGGGGTTTATCATTCAGTCCAGAATGTTCCTTCTGTTTGTGCCCTGAAACTTTATTACATGTAGTGGCTGGATGCCAGTCGTACCTTCAACGCTTTACGTGGAGACACGATTCGATTTTAAATTTCATAGCTGAAACATTACAGACTACATACGCAGCTCAAATTTATGCTGATCTGCCTGGCTTTAGAACCCCTTCAATCATCACTGGTGACACATATCGACCTGACTTACTTTTATTTACCCCAGATGATAAACTCTATATTGTTGAACTCACCGTTGGCTTTGAAACTAACTTGCATAACAACGTTGAACGAAAGAAAGCTAAATACGAGGATTTAATTAAGGAAATGAAGGATAATTATGTGTCTGTTAAATTTGTGAACTTATCAATTAGTTGTCTGGGTGTATTTGACAAAGAATGCCGTACCTTTTTAGAAATGTTAGACACGTTAGGACTAGATAAAAACCATCAACGATACTGTATAAAGAAGATAATGTCCTATGCCATCAGAGGAACTTGCTATATTTTCTGCTGTAGAAATAAAGAATGGGCTGAACCCAAACTCTTAAAGTATTAGTATTAAAAACATTGCATGTATAGCCATTTAAATCATTATTCCTACTATTAGTACTTGTATCTGTCGTTTTATGTGATTCATGTAGCCAGTTGTAAATTACCTTAATAAGAGTGAGATTTACAATTGTATATATAAGTAAAATGTATATTCCAATAAAGTTTTCATTATTATTATTATTATTATTATTATTATTATTATTATTATTTGATTATTATTATTATTATTATAACCTTAACTTATTATTATTATTATCACCATATTCCTGACCATTTTAAATTTGTTATAAAAAACTTATACACCGATTTCAAAACTTCAATAATCACGTCCCAGTTCCAGACTCCTTTCTTAACAGTTGGCCGTGGTGTACTACAGGGAGAGTGCCTGAGTCCTCTTCTTTTCATTATGTGTTTTAATACATTTACTCAACACATCAAAGCGGAAAAATACAGTCAGTTTGGTTTTTCCTTCAAAATGTTAAATCCAATCCACAGGTTTCAGTTTGCTGATGACGCAGCTGTAATTACCAGCCAAGAATCTGAGAACCAACATCTTTTGAACCGTTTCTCTGTATGGTGCCAATGGTCTGATATGATTATTCGAGTGGACAAATGTAGCACATTCGGAATTAAAAAGGCCACCACAAAATCAATTCAGTTCTTGCCAAAACTTCTAATCAATAATCGACTAATACCGAAAATCAACATTGGAGAATCATTCCAATATCTGGGACGTTATTTTGATTTTGAAATGTCTAACAACAATCATAAAGAGGAACTAACAAGTCTCGCCAATGAAATAATGACTGATATTGACTTAAAGCCACTTCATCCCAAAAATAAACTCCTCCTCTATAGTCGCTACGTCCTATCCAAACTATCATGGCATTTCACCGTTGCAACTCTGTCTAAAACTTGGGTTACTGAAAATATCGATCCAATTGTCAACCAGTATATACGAAAATGGCTCGAAGTACCAATATCAGGAACACTAAGTACAATCTTTCTAACAAATAACAAATTTGGATTGAGTATTTATCCCCCATCAGTCAAATTTATCCAGTGTCAGTCGGTCTTACGTACAGCATTGAAATCTTCTCCGAATGAATCAATTAAGGACTTGTGGAAATCAACTGATAACTACACTAATATTCAATATGACGGTTTCAAATCTACTAAGGAAGTACTGAAAGATTTTCGTGCTGGACACGAAGATAAACTCAAAAACCAATTATCCTGCCAAGGATCATTCTTCTAAACTAAACAAAGTATGGTCGAATGCTCAGTCTAAACTTCCCAAAAACATATATACTTTTACAATTCGTTACGTCAACAACTCCCTTCCGACCCGTAATAACCTAACGAAATCGGGAATATCGTCAACCTCAGAATGTGGTCTCTGTTTTAATAAAGAATCTCTCCTTCACGTAGTAGCCGGTTGCCAGTCCTATCTTGATCGTCTTACGCGGAGGCACAATTCAATCCTTAACTTCCTCGCGCAAACACTACAGTCTATAAACGGTTATGATCTTTTCGCTGATCTACCTGGATTCAGAACTCCCTCAATTATCACTGGTGACAGATTTCGTCCAGACTTGTTATTGTCATCCTCAAACAACTCGTTGCTGTATATAGTTGAACTTACCGTCGGTTATGAGTCAAACCTTGAGTCAAACATCAGACGAAAGAACATTAAATATAAGGAACTTATCAAACAGCAACGAAAGTCTTTTAACGATGTTAAATTTGTAAATATCTCTATCAGCTCGTTGGGAGTTTTTGCGAAAGAGAGTTTTTAACGACGCTAGATGATATTGGTTTTGAAGATAAGCACAAAATATACTGCATTAGGAAAATGATGACTATTGCTATCAGACCGTCGTATTACATCTTTTGCTGCCGTAATAAGGAATGGAGTGATCCCCAACTACTAGTCTTCTAAATTGACGTTTTTTGTAATTGTTTATATGTTATTTGTCTGTAAATATGTATATTGTTGTTTATTTTAGTTGCTAGAGTCATGATTCAAGTAGCCGGTTGTAAATTACCTTAATAAGCGAGATTTACAATTGTTTGTATCCCAAAAAGAAAATAATTCAATAAAGTTTCCATTATTATTATTATTATTATTATTATTATTATTATTATTATTATTATCATTATTATCATTATTATTATTATTATTATTATTATTATTATTATTATTATTATTATTATTATTATTATTATTATTATTATTATTATTATTATTATTATTATTATTATGACATTGAGCCGACACGTCAAGACGTTGTCTGTACATGTCTTCGGTTTTAGTGGAAAATATTACTTGAAACACATCGAATAGTTAAAAATATTGTTTATAATTTATCATGATGCGTTCTACTTTAATTGGTTTACTCTTAGCTTGTGCTATTTGCTCATTTTGTGGAAAAAATTTTGAACCGCTTGGCAGACATCAATGGCGTTGCAAGCAAAAACTTCACCATGTTGAAAACGTTCACAATAGGACAACATCACTTGGAAAAATGCCTGTTATAACATCACCCGGAATTGGACCACCTAAGCGCAGTGGCATCAAATGTTGTTGTGGTAAAGTGTGTAAAGGCGCTCGCGGTCTCAAGATGCATCAGCGTAGTTGTAGAGTCATCTTGGGTCTTAATGACGAATTACGGGCTGATCTGGACGAGGAAAACAACAATATTTGTCCTGATGATATTAGTAACAACGCGCAAAGTAATTCCAATGTTGGGGAAAACCTTGAAGAATTTCCATTTCTCAAGAAAGGTATAAATTTACCACAAAGTGATAAAGAATGGTCAACCGCCAACTATTTTAAATTTGCTTTAAATTTAAACCCTCCAATCAGCTCTCAGGATATAAACTCCTCTATTGTGTTGTTGAATGATGTAATCTATAACTATTTCGCTTGAACACTCAAACATCTTAAATCAACAAATTCTGATCTCACTGAAATAAAATATGTCGCACGTCTCATACGTAACACTCTCCGTAACACAAGCAATAATCTTACTGCTTCAAATCATGACGACTCGTTTAATCACGATGACTACATCCAACGTAATTTCTGGGGTTATGTGAAAAACGTTATCAAAGTAAAAGATCGAATGTTGCCGACGTTTACAATGCCTGAATGCCTTTCATATTTCACTAAAATTCTTGCTAAAATAAATCCAAATAAAGTTTTTAATATACCCAGCTGGATTCCGCTGTTACCTGATCCTACCATTGAATTTGACCTTGACCCACCAACGTATCAACAAATTACCAATGTTATATGAAAAATGAAAACATCTGGTTCTCCTTGCCCCCTCGACCAATTGTCTATTATCTGTTTCAAGCGATGTCCCTTTTTAAGAAGTTATCTAACAGAATTATTTCGAGCAGTCTGGCTTTCTGGGGCTATACCCGATGAATGGAAAAAAGCATGTACAATTCTGATACATAAAAGGATGACACTAATTCTCCTTCAAATTTCCGCCCAATTACTCTCGAGACCATACCACTTAAAGTATTTACCTCTTGCATACGGAATTCAATATTCACCTTCCTAATTGCTAATAATTTTATCGAGAGCAACATTCAAAAAGGATTTACTCCTCATGTATCGGAAACATTGGAACATACCGCTCAAATGGCTTATATTATTAACCAAGCAAGAATAAAGCAGCGCTCTCTCGTGATTACCCTTCTTGACCTTAAAAATGCATTCGGCGAAATTAATCACAACCTCATTAACTCTGTACTTGGATATCATCACATACCAGATCACATCAAAGTCCTAATTAAAAGCCTTTATACAAACTTCAAAACGTCAATCATTACATCAAATTTCAATACACCGTTCATACCTGTTGGCCGTGGAGTGTTACAAGGAGATTGCTTAAGTCCATTGTTATTCAATCTCTGTTTCAATACTTTCATACATCAAATCCGACCATTACCGCCAGTTTGGCTTTTCACATAAACTTCTAAACCTAATCCATTGGTTTCAATTTGCTGACGATGCTTCTGTAATCACTAGTCTTGAAACCAAAAACCAGCATCTTCTAAACCAATTTTCTTTATGGTGTCAGTGGTCAGACATGATTATTCGAGTGGATAAATGCAGCACTTTTGGTATAAAGAAAGCCGTAACGAAATCAATATAATATTTACCAAAGCTTTTCATTAACAACAGTGTAATACCAACCACAAAATTGGGAGAGACGTTTTGCTACTTGGGAAGATACTTTGACTTTAGCATGTCTAACAATAAACCCAAATCCGAACTAATCACTCTTATTAACAATCTGAGGAGTGACATTGACCTCAAACCCTTGCACCCAAAAAATAAATTACATCTTTACAGTCGATATGTCCTATCTAAATTATCTTGGCACCTAACTGTTGCACCCTTATCCAAAGTATGGATTGTCGAGAACATTGATTCTATTGTGATTCAGTATATTCGCAAGTGGCTTGATGTACCAGTATCAGGAACTTTGTGTAACGTATTCCTAAACTATAACAAATTTGGTCTCAATATTATTCCCCCATCGATAAAATTTACACAATGTCAATCAACCCTTCGAAATGCACTAAAGTCATCACCTAATGATTCCATCAATCATCTCTGGAAATTAACAAGTAATCACACTAATATTCAATATGATACTTATAATTCTACAAAGGAAGTCATTAAAAAGTTTCGATCGAGTCAAGAAGATAAGCTTAAAAACCATTTAACATCCCAAGGATCCTTCTTTTCCAGCGTGACAAAATTCTCCCTATCTCAAGTTAATATTATCTGGTCAGCCTGTCAATCAAAGCTCCCAAAAAACATTTTTAACTTCACGATCCGCTACATAAACAACACCCTTCCGACCCGCAGAAGCCTTGCAAAATGGGGTTTATCTTCAACAGCTGATTGCTCTTTTTGTCTTAATCCTGAATCCTTGTTACATGTCGTAGCTGGTTGTAACTCATATTTAAATCGTTTTACTTGGAGACACGACTCAGTACTTAACTTCATTGCCAATATATTCTACAACCTATACATTCCAAAAAGTTTTATGTTGACCTTCCTGGATTTCTCAACCCTTCAATTGTAACTGGTGACAAATTATTATTATTATTATTATTATTATTATTATTATTATTATTATTATTATTATTATTATTATTATTATTATTATTATTATTATTATTATTATTATTATTATTATTATTATTATTATTATTATTATTATTATTATTATTATTATTATTATTATTATTATTATTATTATTATTATTATTATTATTATTATTATTATTATTATTATTATTATTATTATTATTATTATTATTATTATTATTATTATTATTATTATTATTATTATTATTATTATTATTATTATTATTATTATTATTATTATTATTATTATTATTATTATTATTATTATTATTATTATTGATTATTGACATCGAGCAGTGGCGTATACACGTTCTCTGTACATGTCCTTGGTTTCACTGAAAAATTTTACTTGAATTGACATAGTTACATCAGATTTTGGATTTTAAAATTAATTTTAATCAATTATGATTCGTGCAAGCTTGCTTGCGTTATTTTCAACGCTAATAATATGTGGATTTTGTGGCAAGGAATTTGAATCGTTAGGCCGTCACTCGTGGCGGTGTAAAAGTAAAGTTGGAAACGAACGAGAATCCACTGTAAATGTAAATCCTGTCATGGAAATGCCTACACAAATGCCTCTACCTGTGAAGTCTTGCAAAGCAATCAAATGTTGCTGTGGTAAAGTCTGCAAAGGAGCTCGCGGCCTCAAAATGCACCAGCGAAGCTGTAGAGTCATTGACGACCTTGAAGACGAACTACAACAACAAATGACAGAAGCATTAAACAACGACAATCAAGAGGATAATATAGATCCAGTTAACCCTGACATATCAACTTTAAACATCCAAGAAAACTTCCCTGAATTAAAAAGAGGAATAAAACTACCCAAATCGCCATTTGAATGGTCAACTGCTAACGACTTTTTTAAGCTAACTTTTTCAAATCACCCAATAACACCGGACGATCTTAACAACAACATCAATACCATGGTAACAGTCGTCTACAATTACTTTGGTGAGAATTTTGGATATGTTGACAATAATAACAGTGTAGAGTTTGACAAAAAATACCAAACATTTTCACCGAAGGATTTGAAAAAAGCTTTAAAGAAATTAAAACTGGAAAACAGGGATGTACTAGAGATCAAATTTGTCGCGAAAAAACTGCGCAATCTCCTTAATAAGTGCAATAATACTGATCAACATAACACTAATAACCACGATTCTGCGGAAATTGATCATGATAGCCAAATTGGTAAAAACTTTTGGGGTTACGTTAAAAACATTTTCCAAAAGAATACTAGCTCACTTCCATCATTTAATCTGACACAATGTACATCCTATTTTGCTAAAACATTCACCTCGATTAACCCAAGTAAAACATTCGGCATCCCAAGTTGGATTCCAAAATTTGCTTCTCCTCAAAAGCCTTTCAATCTTGACCCCCCGACCTATCAACAGATTACAAACGTCATCCGTAAAATGAAACCGTCTGGCTCACCATGTCCACTTGACCAGATATCTATAATCTCTTTTAAACGCTGTCCGTATTTACGTTCCTACTTGACCGAAATAATCCATGCAGCCTGGTCGTACGGTGTTGTCCCATCTGAATGGAAAAAAGCATGTACAATACTGATTCACAAGAAAGGAGAAACAAACGACCCAGCAAATTTTCGTCCAATCACTCTTGAATCCATCCCACTTAAAGTCTTCACATCATGTCTTCGTAATAAAACATTTGAATACCTTTTAAACAATAATTACATCGAACAAAACATCCAGAAAGGCTTCACTCCGAAACTTTCAGGAACACTAGAGCATACTGCTCAGATGGCACATATGATTAACACAGCACGTACCAAGCAACGATCTATTGTTATTACATTACTCGATCTTAAAAATGCATATGGCGAAGTCCATCATAATCTTATACACGAAGTCCTTGAATATCATCACGTTCCTAATCACATAAAGAACCTTATCGGCAGTCTTTACACTAATTTCCAAACTTCCATCTTAACTGAACAGTTTAACACCCCCTTTATTACAGTCGGTTGTGGCGTTCTTCAAGGCGATTGTCTTAGTCCTCTATTATTCAACATGGCATTCAATACTTTCATACAACATATAAAATCTGAAAAATACCGTCAGCTTGGATTTTGGAAATTAAGCGAAATTGGCATCCCATGCAATCCTATCCATTGGTTCCAGTTTGCAGACGACGCTGCTGTCATCAGTAGCCAAGAGAAAGAAAATCAAATGCTCCTTAATCGTTTTACAATCTGGTGTCAATGGGCTAATATGATTATACGCGTTGACAAATGTTCAACATTTGGCATTAAAAAACGATTAACGAAATCCATCCAATATTTGCCCAAGCTTTTCGTGAATAACCATCTTGTACCCAGAATCGAAATGGGCAAATCCTTCCGTTACTTAGGTCGCTATTTTGATTACAATATGTCTGACGAGGAACACAAGTCCGAATTAGTTAAAGTGTTTAATGACATCATGAACAAAATTGATGAGCTACCCTTGCACCCGAAAAACAAAATTCTTTTATACAGTCGTTATTTGCTGTCAAAAATATCCTGGAATTTTACTGTTTCTGATATATCTAAGACATGGATCTGCGAAACGTTAGACTGTATTGCGTCCAAATATTTCCGAAAATGGCTAGAACTTCCTGTCTCTGCAACCCTTAGCAACGTGTTACTTCCACAAAATAAATTTGGTCTGAATATTATTCTCCCTTCGACAAAATATATCCAGTGTCAAACTGTTTCTCGAGTAGCTCTAAGATCTTCACCGAACGTAGATATAAACAATTTATGGGCGGTCACGAGCACCAACAAGAACATACAGTATGACATTTACAACGACACAAAAGATGTTCTTAAGGCGGTTAGAAAAGAGAATGAAGAGAGACTCCAAAACCAACTCATCTCGCAAGGTTCTTTCTTTTCAACTATCCTTAATAATTCCACATCCACATTCAACTCCTTATGGTCATCCGTTCAAAGCAAACTTCCGAAAAACATCTTTAACTTCACTATCCGGTATATCAATAACACACTTCCGACAAGAAAAAACCTATCAAAATGGGGACTATCATCGACATCTGATTGCTCTTTTTGCTCCTCACCCGAAACGCTGCTTCATATCGTTGCTGGATGTGAGACATACTTAAATGAAGGCCGGTTTACATGGCGACACGATTCTGTTTTAAATTTCCTCGCATCCACTCTTACTGCTGTACAAAATTCCAGACTTTACGTTGACATACCTGGCTTTGTGAACCCATCTGTTCTCACCGGTGACAATTTACGACCTGACCTACTTCTAGCGATTGAGAACGAATGCCTATACATTCTCGAGCTCACTGTCGGATTTGAATCCAATCTACAAGTCAACGCCAACCGCAAACGCCAAAAGTACCTTGATTTAATTGAAGAGCAGAAAACGAAATATGATAAAGTCAAGTTTATTAACTTGTCCTTGAGTACACTCGGAGTTTTCAGTCGATCAGCGGAAAATTTTGACGAAATGCTGAGAAGTCTAAAACTTGATGCTCAATATAGTAAATATATAAAAAAGAAAATAGTGAATATGTGTATACGAACATCGTATTATATATTTTGTACACGAAACAAGGAGTGGGATAACCCAAAACTAATGACAATATAATCATTTTAAAATAATTTTTGAAATTATATGTTGTAATATGTCATCAATTCATGTAGACATTGATAAGCTACCTGTAAAGCGAGGTTTATCATTGTAGTTGTATATCATCTAATAATCAATAAATAAAGTTTCCATTATTATTATTATTATTATTATTATTATTATTATTATTATTATTATTAAATCAACATTGGAGAATCATTCCAATATCTGGGACGTTATTTTGATTTTGAAATGTCTAACAATAATCAATATAAAGAGGAACTAACAAGTCTCGTCAATGAAATAATGACTGATATTGACTTAAAGCCACTTCATCCCAAAAATAAACTCCTCCTCTATAGTCGCTACGTCCTATCCAAACTATCATGGCATTTCACCGTTGCAACTCTGTCTAAAACTTGGGTTACAGAAAATATCGATCCAATTGTCAACCAGTATATACGAAAATGGCTCGAAGTACCAATATCAGGAACACTAAGTACAATCTTTCTAACAAGTAACAAATTTGGATTGAATATTTATCCCCCATCAGTCAAATTTATCCAGTGTCAGTCGGTCTTACGTACAGCATTGAAATCTTATCCGAATGAATCAATTAAGGACTTGTGGAAATCAACTAATAACTACACTAATATTCAATATGACGGTTTCAAATCTACTAAGGAAGTACTGAAAGATTTTCGTGCTGGACACGAAGATAAACTCAAAAACCAATTATCCTGCCAAGGATCATTCTTCTCCAGCGTTACGAAGTTCGCTTTTTCTCAACTAAACAAAGTATGGTCGAATGCTCAGTCTAAACTTCCCAAAAACATATATACTTTTACAATTCGTTACATCAACAACTCCCTTCCGACCCGTAATAACCTAACGAAATGGGGAATATCGTCAACCTCAGAATGTGGTTTCTGTTTTAATAAAGAATCTCTCCTTCACGTAGTAGCAGGTTGCCAGTCCTATCTTGATCGTTTTACGTGGAGGCACAATTCAATCCTTAACTTCCTCGCGCAAACACTACAGTCTATAAACGGTTATGATCTTTTCGCTGATCTACCTGGATTCAGAACTCCCTCAATTATCACTGGTGACAGATTTCGTCCAGACTTGTTATTGTCATCCTCAAACAACTCGTTGCTGTATATAGTTGAACTTACCGTCGGTTATGAGTCAAACCTTGAGTCAAACATCAGACGAAAGAACATTAAATATAAGGAACTTATCAAACAGCAACGAAAGTCTTTTAACGATGTTGAATTTGTAAATATCTCTATCAGCTCGTTGGGTGTTTTTGCGAAAGAGAGTTCCAATTTCTTATCAATGCTAGATGATATTGGTTTTGAAGATAAGGACAAAATATACTGCATTAGGAAAATGATGACTATTGCTATCAGAACGTCTTATTACATCTTTTGCTGCCGTAATAAGGAATGGAGTGATCCCCAACTACTAGTCTTCTAAATTGATGTTTTTTGTAATTGTTTATATGTTATTTGTCTGTAAATATGTATTGTTGTTTATTTTAGTTGCTAGAGTCATGATTCAAGTAGCCGGTTGTAAATTACCTAAATAAGCGAGATTTACAATTGTTTGTATCCCAAAAAGAAAATAATTCAATAAAGTTTCCATTATTATTATTATTATTATTATTATTATTATTATTATTATTATTATTATTATTATTATTATTATTATTATTATCATTATTATTATTATTATTATTATTATTATTATTATTATTATTATTATTATTATTATTATTATTATTATTATTATTATTATTATTATTATTATTATTGTGAAATAAGATATGTGTCCCGTACATTACGTGATAAGTTGCGTAATGCTAACTCAATCAATGTCAACAACAAGTCAACTCAGCCAAAAACATTCAATCACGATAATTTAATATATTGGGAAAGCGCGGAAAATCAACATCTTTTAAACCGCTTTTCAATCTGGTGCCAATGGTCCGACATGATCATCAGAGTGGACAAGTGCAGTACATTTGGAATTAGAAAAACTCTACTTAACAAAATCCGTTCAGTATTTACCAAAACTACTAATTAACAATAAATTGATACCTACCACTGAAATTGAAGAGTCGTTTCGATACTTAGGCAAATACTTTGACTTTGATATGTCGGAAAAAAAGCATAAAGAAGAACTTACAACTCTCCTTGAAGATATCATGTCAGACATTTACCTTAAACCTCTCCACCCAAAAAACAAACTTCTACTTTATAGTCGTTATCTACTCCCAAAACTTTCTTGGCAGTTTACTGTTGCGACCTTATCAAAAACCTGGGTCACAGAAAACACAGATTCAGTAGTGAATAAATACGTACGGAAATGGCTTGAAATACCAGTGTCAGGAACTTTAAGTAACGTATACCTTACCACCAGCAGGTTTGGTCTCAACATCTAGTACCCTCCATCTGTAAAATTTGCGCAGTGTCAAACAGTTGCTCGGAAAGCCTTGAAAACGTCCCCAAAGGAATCGATAAAGAAACTCTGGAAGGCAACCTCTGATAACAAAAATATCCAATACGACGTCTACACAACGACAAAGGAAGTCCTTAAAAGCTTTAACTCACAACAAGAGAATAAACTGCAAAATCACCTCGTGGTCCAGGGCTTTTTCTTCTCAAACGTTATTAAATTTTCATTGAAGAAACTAAACAGTTTATGGTCCAAATCTCAATCAAACCTTCCAAAGAACATCTATAACTTTACTATACCATCCGTTATATTAATAACTCCCTTCCCAGCAGTAGAAACCTTACTAAATGGGGAATAATGTCAAACTCTGATTGTTCCTTCTGTCTAAAGCCTGAAACCCTTCTACTTGTAGTTGCCGGATGTCAATCGTATCTACCGCGGTTTACATGGAGACATGATTCCGTTTTGAATTTTATTGCAAAAACGCTACAACCTGTCAGCAACTCTAATCTATTTGTTGACCTTCCTGGATATAAAAGCCCTTCAATCATATGTAGTGACACGTTCCGTCCAGACCTTCTACTGTCCATCTCAAGTGATTATCTATATATTCTCGAACTCTCTGTTGGTTATGAATCTAACCTCCAAGCAAATGTTGTCCGGAAAAGAGAAAGATACAAAGATATCTCATTACAGAACAAAAGAAACATTATAAGTTTGTTAAATTTGTTAATTTATCGATAAGTTCTTCAGGAGTTTTCTCAAAAGAATGCGATGCTTTTATCGTCCTGATCTACTAATTCTGACGAAGGATAATACTTTGTATATTGTAGAATTAACCGTTGGATACGAAACCAATCTCAGAAATAACATTAACCGTAAACACTCCAAATATAAGGACTTAATCCAGGAACAAAAGAAAAAATTTTCATCCGTAACTTTCATCAATCTTTCAACCAGCGCACTTGGTGTTTTCGACAAGGAGTCTGCTAACTTTTTAAATATGTTGGAACGTATGGGTTTGGATGACAGTCATGTTAAATTTGGTATCAAAAAAATTATTGGTATTGCTATTAGATCTACATACTACATTTTCTGCTGTAGAAACAAAGAATGGACACATCCAGAATTGATGAAATTCTAAGGCATATTTTTTTTAAGCTATATGGTGTAATATAATTGCATGTAATTTCTGATAATCTTTATTTTCTATATTATGTCATATATCAGGTAGCCAATTGTAATTACCTTTTAAAAGTGAGATTTGCAGTTGTAAGTATATAAAATTAAATAAAGTTTTCATTATTATTATTATTATTATTATTATTATTATTATTATTATTATTATTATTATTATTATTATTATTATTATTATTATTATTATTATTATTATTATTATTATTATTATTGTTATTATTATTATTATTATTATTATTATAACTTAACTTCCTCGCGCAAACACTACAGTCTATAAACGGTTATGATCTTTTCGCTGATCTACCTGGATTCAGAACTCCCTCAATTATCACTGGTGACAGATTTCGTCCAGACTTGTTATTGACATCCTCAAACAACTCGTTGCTGTATATAGTTGAACTTACCGTCGGTTATGAGTCAAACCTTGAGTCAAACATCAGACGAAAGAACATTAAATATAAGGAACTTATCAAACAGCAACGAAAGTCTTTTAACGATGTCAAACATCAGACGAAAGAACATTAAATATAAGGAACTTATCAAACAACAACGAAAGTCTTTTAACGATGTTGAATTTGTAAATATCTCTATCAGCTCGTTGGGTGTTTTTGCGAAAGAGAGTTCCAATTTTTTATCAATGCTAGATGATATTGGTTTTGAAGATAAGGACAAAATATACTGCATTAGGAAAATGATGACTATTGCTATCAGAACGTCTTATTACATCTTTTGCTGCCGTAATAAGGAATGGAGTGATCCCCAACTACTAGTCTTCTAAATTGATGTTTTTTGTAATTGTTTATATGTTATTTGTCTGTAAATATGTATTGTTGTTTATTTTAGTTGCTAGAGTCATGATTCAAGTAGCCGGTTGTAAATTACCTAAATAAGCGAGATTTACAATTGTTTGTATCCCAAAAAGAAAATAATTCAATAAAGTTTCCATTATTATTATTATTATTATTAATATTATTATTATTATTATTATTATTATTATTATTATTATTATTATTATTATTATTATTATTATTATTATTATTATTATTATTATTATTATTATTATTATTATTATTATTATTATTATTATTATTATTATTATTATTATTATTATTATTATTATTATTATTATTATTATTATTATTATTATTATTATTATTATTATTATTATTATTATTATTATTATTATTATTATTATTATTATTATTATTATTATTATTATTATTATTATTATTATTATTATTATTAATATTATTATTATTATTATTATTATTATTATTATTATTATTAATATTATTATTATTATTATTATTATTATTATTATTATTATTATTATTATTATTATTATTATTATTAATAATAATAATATTATTATTATTATTATTATATTATTATTATTATTCTTATTATTATTATTATTATTATAATTATTATTATTATTATTATTATTATTATTATTATTATTATTATTATTATTATTATTTTTTTTACATTATTATTACATTGAGCAGGGACACGTTTATACGTGCTCTGTACATGTCAGCAGTTTTATCGCTATTTTGTATTTGAATCACAGTATTTCCTAACAAATCTTGATCTTTTTAATCATATAAAGAATAACATAATGATTCGTTCAAGTATTATCGCTATGTTATCGATTTGTGTCGTTTGTTCGTTTTGTGATCAAGATTTCGTCTCCCTTGGTCGCCATACATGGCGTTGCAAACAACGCATTAATCATGCTGAACAAGATCGTCCTAATACTTCATCAAGAGAAGTGCCTGTTATGCAGTCGCCTAAAGTTGCTGTACAAAGCCGCACTGTTGTAAAATGTTGTTGTGGTAAGATATGCAAAGGTGCACGGGGCCTTAAAGTGCATCAGCGAAGTTGTCAAGTGATACACGGCCTTAACGACGAACTGTCTGCTGATATTGAAGAGCAAATAACGACGGATAACACTACAGATCCTCCTGAAACTTATAGTCATAGTATTGATACTGATATAACTAATGACGAAAGTTTACCCGAACTGAAACAAGGCATAAATTTACCCAAAAATGACTCTGGATGGCTAACGGCTAACAATTATTTTAAATGTACGCTCCAGTTGTATGATCCAATCAGATTGCCTGACGTGAACTCAAAAATCAAGCTACTAAATGACGTTATATACAACTACTTTGCAGATAATTTTGGTCATAACGAAACTGTACCTGACGAATGTATGGTTGATAAATATAAAGAATGCACCGTAAAGGAGTTAAAGAAAGCTTTACAAAATTTAAAGTCCAACCATGGTGACCTCAGTGAAATTAAATACGTCTCCCGCACGTTGCGTAACAAGCTTCGTAATAACAACAACAATGAGTTAACCTCTACTGTATTTCAACAATAAATCTGCACAAGTACCGTAGGTGTAGGAAGTTATGACGCTGAAGGCGTTTAATCCAGAACGCCTGATAATGACCCCACTTGCGTATATCAACACATTTCAAAGATTACAATTTAACGTTTCCTAAATAAAGAGGGCTATTACTATCTACAAGCTCGGAAAAAAGGTCTGTTAACAAAGGCTGACATGAAAAAGAGGAGATTTTTGACACGGAGAATGCAAAAAGAATATTCTCACGACGTATGGACTCAAGATATTGTGTTTTACCTCGACGGAACGGGATTTGCGTATAAGAGAATTAAATCCCTTGGATCAAGCCTTTGCACCCAAAGCCAGGGTATGGAACAAGAGAAGCGAAGGACTAACACCAGGATGTACCGCGAAGGGTAAAAAAACTGGGAGTGGTGGTCGAGTGTTAAAGCTGATGGTAGCTCTAAGTTATGACAAGGGCGTGGCCATATGCAAAGCTTATGACAAGTTAGATGGCCGTTACTTTGCCAATTTTATTGACGAGAACTTTGAAAGCATGTTTGCTGTTGCAGATAAAAGCCAAATGCGATTATGGTTACAAGACGGAGATCCAAGTCAGAATTCAGCAAAGGCTTGTGCAGCAATGGATCGGGCACACTGTGAGCTTCTAAAAATACCTCCGAGAAGTCCTGACCTAAACCCCATTGAGAATATTAAACTAGTTTCAGACGCATTGCGTAATAAGCAAGCTATACGATCGTAAACCACGAAGGAAACATGCGAAGAAATTAAATATAGAGTTATCTCTACAATTCAATCTTTACCCATAGAAGTAGCAAATAACACAATTGCCTCAATGCCAAATCGCGTGGAAGAAATCATTAAGAGGAAAGGACAGCGTTTAAGACATTGGAACTATCAAACAGCCAAGTACTTTCACGTTCTATATAATTATATCGACAATGTATATGTTGACAATAAAACGCGTACAATATAATATGAACTGACTGTTAAACGGACTGTTTTAAAAATAATTATATTCATCTATACTCCTATGACTGCGCGTATTTGACGAACAAACCAAAGCGGTCTAAACAGGCCGGTTAACAACTAAATTAACAATTATATACTTAATAAGTATTTGTGAGACATGAACATGCAATGCACTGTGTATACCATCTCTGTCACTGTGTCAGTGGTGTCAGTTAGACAGTTCTGAATAATTGATTTAAATTAACGCATCACCACAACGGGTCACCGTTTAATACAAGTGCCAAAACAACTGAAGAGAGTACATTGGCCGCACATTAAATACATAAGATCTGAGGTTTGTACCGTAATACCATGGTAAAGTAGACGCTTCCATATTTTTTTAGAAACTAACATAATACGAGCCGATTGTGCAATGGTGACCCGTTCAAACAAAAAAAATATATTACATAATAATGTATTATTTCATATTTCCTCGGATCACAGTGGTGACCCGCCGCTTATTCAGCGTATGCAAACTTCAAACCATTGAAAATTCCAGAATTTGTTGAATAACTTATCAATGTTTAAGTACATTAGTCAACAAACCTTGTAGAAGAGAACTCAGATGTGTAATTTTGAGAGTTTTAAATGGTGACCCGTTTACGTTGCCGGTCATTATGAACACTGATTAATATGCTAATTGCATGTATAATGTATTCCCCGCTAAAACGCATGCATGTACGAAAAGCGTATGTATAGACATTCAATAAACTCTGCAAAGCAACGCGGGTATGACAGGATATCCACTTGTTCATCTTGCGGGATTTGCGAGAAGAACTGAAAACAGCGCCATCTGGTCTTCGATTTCCATTTGATGTTCAAATTTAGAAAAACTAGTATACGAAATTCACCACACCGCTCTACTGCGTGTACATGTGATAGCTACAGCTATATATGAGAATAATTGTTGTTGTGGAATATTTCAAGATTATGAATTATTGTGTCAATTTCATTATTTCAATAATTAACTACAGTATATTCTCACTAATATACGTATATTTATTGACGTTTCTTTTGTCACATATATTATAACTTTTCACCAAAATAAATATAAAATACATAGGTGTTACTCTTCAAACGATGTGTGTTCACATTTTGGAATGATTCTCAATAAAATTTACTGGTTTTATTACTTTTAATTTACACTTGCATCTTACACAATTAAGATGCGCCAAGTGTGCATTCCAAACGTCCCTATTTTAGACAATCGTATGCAAAATAAACGAGACACTTCATGCTCCCACACCCTTCTCAATGTTGTTTAGTGATTGTTAGCACCGTTTCAGGCCTTCCTTTTTAATTTCAACTTCAAATCACAACATTGAATGGGGGAAAGGGGGATAAGCCTTACAAAATCCGGATGGCACGTTTTATTTTGCAAGGGATTGTAGCAGCAATGAGTCATTCAATCACGACAATTTTATCGGACGGAACTTTTGGGGCTATATTAAAAAAGTTATCAATAAGAAAGACTCAATATTGCCATCATTTAACGTGACAGATTGCTTTACTTATTTTTCTAAATCTCTGGCTAAAGTTAATCCGACTAAACTCTTTAATATTCCCAGCTGGATTCTAAATTTATCTGACCCCGAAATTCAATTCAACCTTGACCCCCCAACATACCAACAAATTTCCAATATTATACGTAAAATGAAATCGTCTGGCTCTCCTTGCCCTCTCGACCAGCTTTCAATAATATGTTTTAAACGATGTCCCTATCTGAGAACCTACCTCAGTGAACTAATTCATGAAATTTGGCTATCTGGAACTGTCCCAACCGAATGGAAAAAAGCATGTACCATTTTAATCCATAAGAAAGGCAACACTAATGACCCTTCAAATTTCCGTCCAATAACACTTGAGTCCATACCCCTAAAAGTATTTACATCTTGTTTGCGAAACGCAATGTATTCCTTCCTCGCATCTAATAACTTCATCGAACATAGCATACAAAAAGGCTTCACACCTAACCTGTCTGGCACTCTAGAACACACTGCGCAAATGGCCGACATCATCAATAAAGCCCGGATCAGACAACGATCTATTGTCATCACCTTACTTGATCTGAAGAATGCTTTTGGCGAAGTTCATCACAATCTCATCCAATCGGTACTCGACTATCACCATATCCCTGATCACATCAAATTTGTTATCAAAAGTTTATACACTGATTTCCAAACCTCAATAATTACCTCAGAATTCTGCACCCCCTTTATATCTGTTGGCCGTGGCGTATTGCAAGGAGATTGCCTCAGTCCTCTTCTTTTTAATATGTGCTTCAACACTTTCATCCAACATATCAAAGCTGAGAAGTACCGTCAATTTGGCTTCTCCTTCAAATTATTAAATCCAATCCACTGGTTCCAATTCGCTGATGACGCAGCCGTAGTCACTGGCCAAGAATCTGAGAACCAGCATCTCTTAAATCGTTTTTCTATCTGGTGCCAATGGTCCAATATGATTATCAGAGTTGATAAGTGCAGTACGTTTGGCATCAAGAAAGCAATCTCAAAATCGGTCCAATATTTACCAAAACTCATCATCAACAATAAACTGATACCAACAACAAAGATTGGAGAAGCATTTCAATATTTAGGGCGTTATTTTGATTTTAACATGTCGAATGATAACCATAAGATGGAACTAACCAAACTCATTAATGAACTAATGACTGATATTGACTCAAAGCCCCTCCATCCAAGAAATAAGCTTCTCGTGTACAGTCGTTATGTTTTATCTAAATTGTCCTGGCACTTCACCGTTGCAACACTTTCTAAAACATGGGTTATTGAAAACATTGATCCCGTAGTCAACCAATACATCCGTAAATGGCTTGAAATTCCAATCTCGGGGACATTAAGTTCTGTTTTCCTAACCTGCAGCAAATTTGGTCAAAGTATTTATCCTCCATCGGTGAAATTTATCCAATGCCAAACAGTTCTTCGACAAGCTTTAAAACTGTCTCCTAATGAATCAATTAACGAACTGTGGAAATCAACTAATACTCATACGAATATCCAATATGACGTTTATAACTCAACCAAAGAAGTACTTAAAGATTTTCGCTCTGAACATGAAGAAAAATTGCAAAACCAATTAACTTGTCAAGGATCCTTTTTCTCTAGTGTTACAAAGTTTTCATTGTCGAAGCTGAACAAGATGTGGTCTACTGCTCAGTCAAAACTCCCGAAAAACATTTTCAACTTTACCATACGCTATATTAATAACTCTCTTCCGACAGGTAAAAACCTTAACCGATGGGGTATATCTTCAAGTCCAGGATGCACCTTTTGTCTCAGCCCAGAATCATTACTACACGTGGTCGCTGGATGTCAGTTTTATCTCGATCGATTTACATGGAGACACAATTCTATCCTGAACTTTGTTGCTAATACTTTTCAAACTGTGAACGGTGCTACACTCTATGCTGATATACCTGGATTCAAAAGTCCAGCAATAATTACTGGTGACACGTATCGCCCGGATTTGTTGTTATCATGCTCCAATGGCTCTCTATATGTGGTCGAGCTCACTGTTGGTTACGAAACAAATCTTGAGAATAACGTAAAGCGGAAAAAAGCTAAATATAGAGAACTAGTAAAGCAGCTAAATCAAGACTTTAATGAAGTAAAATTTGTAAATCTTTCGATGAGCTCCCCAGGTATTTTTGCACAAGAGTGTTCTTCATTCCTAGAAATGTTAGCTAATGTTGGTCTTGAGACAAAGCACCAAACGTACTGTATTAGAAGAATGATGAATATTGCCATTAGAAGTACTTACTATATTTTCTGCCGCCGAAACAAGGAATGGGAAAGCCCAGACTTGCTAGCTATTTAAAATACCTGATTGTCTGGTATATATATTTGTATGTATTTTGTTTGAGTTTCTTTTTTTTTTGGGGGGGGGGTTGGTTATCAATTCATAGTGGTGATTCAAATAGCCAATTGTAAGTTACCTTATTTAGCGAGATTTACAATTGTATATAATATATAAGAAAATAATAAATAAAGTTTCCATTATTATTATTATTATTATTATTATTATTATTATTATTATTATTATTATTATTATTATTATTATTATTATTATTATTATTATTATTATTATTATTATTATTATTATTATTATTATTATTATTATTATTATTATTATTATTATTATTATTATTATTATTATTATTATTATTATTATTATTATTATTATTATTATTATTATTATTATTATTATTATTATTATTATTATTATTATTATTATTATTATTATTATTATTATTATTATTATTATTATTATTATTATTATTATTACGAATATCCAATATGATCAATACAGCGCGACGAAGGAAGTAATTAAATCACTCCGTGACAATCAAGAAAATAAATTAACCAACCAGCTAACGTCTCAAGGCTCATTCTTCACCAGTATATCAAGATTTTCTCTGCCTCAAGTAAACACGATCTGGTCAACTTGTCAATTCAAACTCCCTAAAAACATTTTCAACTTCACCATACGTTATATAATCAATTCGTTACCAACCCGTAGAAACTTGCAGAAATGGGAACTCACATCGTCTTCTGAATGCTCATTCTGTCTTAGCGCTGAATCTCTGTTACATATTGTTGCTGGTTGCAGTTCCTACTTAGACCGTTTTACTTGGAGGCACAATTCAATCTTACAATTTATCGCCAATAACCTACCATCACAACATATCCAGAACATTTACGCTGATTTGCCATCATTCCCTAATCCTTCCGTTATTACTGGTGATGATTATCGTCCTGACTTAGTAATCTTGACCAAACACAATTATCTGTATATCTTAGAGCTCACCGTTGGATACGAAACTAACCTCAGAAATAACATAAACCGCAAACGTTTGAAATATGAGAAACTAATTATGGATCAAAGGAAGAAATTCAACTGTGTAAAATTTATAAACCTTTCCATCAGTGCACTTGGCGTCTTCGACAATGAATCTGCTGCTTTCCTGGAGATGCTGGACGACATGCATTTAGA
Source organism: Muricea muricata (assembly GCA_963855995.1). Classification (NCBI taxonomy): domain Eukaryota; kingdom Metazoa; phylum Cnidaria; class Anthozoa; order Malacalcyonacea; family Plexauridae; genus Muricea; species Muricea muricata. Next base: position 119,139,011 of record OY979716.1, read on the forward strand.
CAAGACTCATACTAAACATCTAATTAAAAGAATAATCAATATTGCAATAAGATCAACGTATTACATTTTCTGTTGTAGAAATAAGGAATGGACGAAACCAGATTTATTGAAATTTTAAAGCCCGTATCGTATTTGTATATAGTCGTGGATTGTATTGTAATGTGTATTATGTGTGTTTTTATAATTGCTATTTTACCTAATATATCAAGTAGTCAACTGTAAATTACCTTTTTAAAGTGAGATTTACTGTTGTAAATGTATAGAAAAATTGAATAAAGTTTTCATTATTATTATTATTATTATTATTATTATTATTATTATTATTATTATTATTATTATTATTATTATTATTATTATTATTATTATTATTATTATTATTATTATTATTATTATTATTATTATTATTATTATTATTATTATTATTATTATTATTATTATTATTATTATTATTATTATTATTATTATTATTATTATTATTATTATTATTATTATTATTATTATTATTATTATTATTATTATTATTATTATTATTATTATTATTATTATTATTATTATTATTATTATTATTATTATTATTATTATTATTATTATATTTTATTATTATTATTATTATTATTATTATTATTATTATTATTATTATTATTATTATTATTATTATTATTATTATTATTATTATTATTATTATTATTATTTTCGTCCAGACTTGTTATTGACATCCTCAAACAACTCGTTGCTGTATATAGTTGAACTTACCGTCGGTTATGAGTCAAACCTTGAGTCAAACATCAGACGAAAGAACATTAAATATAAGGAACTTATCAAACAGCAACGAAAGTCTTTTAACGATGTTGAATTTGTAAATATCTCTATCAGCTCGTTGGGTGTTTTTGCGAAAGAGAGTTCCAATTTTTTATCAATGCTAGATGATATTGGTTTTGAAGATAAGGACAAAATATACTGCATTAGGAAAATGATGACTATTGCTATCAGAACGTCTTATTACATCTTTTGCTGCCGTAATAAGGAATGGAGTGATCCCCAACTACTAGTCTTCTAAATTGATGTTTTTTGTAATTGTTTATATGTTATTTGTCTGTAAATATGTATTGTTGTTTATTTTAGTTGCTAGAGTCATGATTCAAGTAGCCGGTTGTAAATTACCTAAATAAGCGAGATTTACAATTTTTTGTATCCCAAAAAGAAAATAATTCAATAAAGTTTCCATTATTATTATAATTATTATTATTATTATTATTATTATTATTATTATTATTATTATTATTATTAATATTATTATTATTATTATTATTATTATTATTATTATTATTATTATTATTATTATCATTATTATTATTATTATTATTATTATTATTATTATTATTATTATTATTATTAATATTATTATTATTATTATTATTATTATTATTATTATTATTATTATTATTATTATTATTATTATTATTATTATTATTATTATTATTATTATTATTATTATTATTATTATTATTATTATTATTATTATTATTATGAATATCGTCCATTATTATTTTTATTATTATTATTATTATTTCTCTAATTAACCAACAATACAATACTGTAACATTGGCCAGTACCCTTCTTACTACAATAGCTACCAAAATTTGTCAGCTATTATTTACAGACACCTCATATCAATAGTCAGATAGTATTTTTCTCATAATTGTCTCGCTTTCCCACAACAAAGTCTTTTGCATTTCTCTACATATCCATTGCAATTATTATTATTATTATTATTATTATTACTATTATTATTATTATTATTATTATTATTATTATTATTATTATTATTATTATTATTATTATTATTATTATTATTATTATTATTATTATTATTATTATTATTATTATTATTATTATTATTATTATTATTATTATTATTATTATTATTATTATTATTATTATTATTATTATTATTATTATTATTATTATTATTATTATTATTATTATTATTATTATTATTATTATTATTATTATTATTGTTAATATTATTATTATTATTATTATTATTATTATTATTATTATTATTATTATTATTATTAAAGTTTAAAAAAAATTATTATTATTATTATCCCCGAGCCAACGGCGCGAAGCGCCGTGCGAGGGTACTAATTCCGCACGGCTATTTACACCCGGGAAAAGGAAAGCATAGCGAAGTCTGAAGTTCATCAATTATTGCGGGCGCGTGGCTCAAGGGTGGCGGTGAGTGGGTGGTCATCACTGATCTCAAAAATATGGCGGACTATATTGCACTACAATATTTCGTATTTTTGCAAAAAGATTTGGCGACTTTCACAACCAATGAAGGGTGGTCATTTCTGATCTCAGGAATATGGCGGACTATCAGGAGTAGCAAACACTTAAGGCATCCAAAAAGGCGAGAAATAAGACGAAAACGACTGCCACACGACTCTTGAAGAGAGATTTATTCGGGGAAAATACAGAGAAGCGCCAAGAATTGACTATATATGGCGTGAAACACAAGGCAAGTTTGTTGATAATGCGTATTTATACTTGTGTTTTAATTCTTTATAAAGGCCGGCATAGCCGTACTCATCCAGTCTATTCACTGTTTAACTTCCAGAATAAGTTTATGTTTTGGAAATGCAACACTGTCTTCTTATTACTAATCTAATTAATAGGTCGTATTTTATACCAAATTTAAGACAAATGTTGTGCCATTTAAAAAAATTGTCAATAAAACAAGGATTAAAAACTGATATTTTGTCATTTTGAAAAAAATATACAGAAAGAATAACAATTGCCGTGTTGCTATGACAACAACCTATAGAAGTACTTCATGTAATTCCGAAAATACAGTTGCATGCTCTTAGTTAGTGGCAAGGGGCTGCTGCATGCATGTATTTCTAGTTACAATTATTTTAAAACGGTAGCTCTTCAGCCAAAATTTAAAGTCTGATTTTCAAGAGGCCGTTCCAATTTACTAAAATACTAAACCTAGAAATATACTATAAAAAATATAGAAAATATACACAGACAGCACAATTATGCAAGTTTTATAAAGACATATACACAAGCCCAACTCAACAAAAGTCAAACAAGTGTCATGAAATGACTAATATTGTCTTGAGATATTCTCAATTGCCATCTTCCAAAATCTTGAAATAGTTATTAATAATTAAATTTTTAAATCTTGCAATAGAGAGAGCCTCATCAGAAACTACATCACAAGGTAAATTTTTGCATGCAAGCGCTGCCCTATATGAGAAGGATTTCTTCATGAAATCAGTATTGGGTTTATTTAAGTGAAGTTTACGGTCGTTGCTTCTAAGACTATAGGTGGCGTTGTTTGTAACAGTAAACATGTCTGATATATATTCCGGTAGTTGTCTTTTTAATGCGTCGTGCTTATTTCCCTTTTCTTAAGGATATTTTCTATCGGTTCCCATTCTAAATGGTCAAAGATCTCCTTTGTCCTAATATCATAACTAGAGCCTGTTATAATACGAGCAGCCCTCTTTTGTATGTAGTTTATAGAGTTTATTCAAATGTGAAAGACTACCATCATTCCATACATTTGAACAATAAATAAAATGGGGTAAGACTAGTGAATTATAGATATTTATCAGTGCATTTTGATTTACATATTGTTTTGACTTTCTTAATAAACAAATGGATTTAGATATCTTTTTGCACTACTCATCATTGTGTTCATATACCATTTTAATTCATCGTCAAGTGTAATCCCGAACACTTTCTTGTTAAATGCTTGCTTAATTGAATGCCTTCCAATTACAATATCCGGAGTTTCAGTAAATTGCTTCAGCTACCTTTTTGATGCTATAAGCATAAGCTCTGTTTTCTTAATGTTTAAAGTCAGCTTATTTGTTACAACCAAGAGTTGACATTAAGTAGATCATCATTAATTTTGTTCTCAATGTCCGCTGGTGAAATGCCCGAAGTGTACAAATTAGTATCATCAGCAAACATGGAAGCCTGAGTATTTAGCAGGCAGTTAGGAAGATCATTTATGTAGTGGCCATAATTCAGTATGAGGGTAAACAAGCATAGTTAGTGGACTCGTCCACACAAATCACTATACAGCTCTAATGTCTGAGAGGCAAGGCAATCAATGGTAAACAGTAAACACTAATTTAATTAATAACGAACAAAAAAGGCAAGAAGGGTGAAATACGAAACGAGTACCTTCCCCCCTCCCAGAGTAAAGTCGAGGAAAGGTAGTCTGCGAAACTGCGTACCAAATCAAATTTCAGCACTGATCTCATAGTGTAGACTGGATCCTTTGGTATCAGAATTGAAGCCTGATTAAACATGCGAAAACGAAGACAACCTGCGTAAACAAAGGCGAATTTTTGCAAATCTGTGATATTTTGCAAAGAATTTTTCTGATTGACCGCCTTAACACAAATAAAAGATGTTTGTTCATGCAGTTAAAATAAGCATTCTTAAGAAATTTGGGTATTTGGGTGTGTGTTCAAGAATGAATCACACAAGAAAATCGCGTTTTACTTTTACAAAGGAAAGTAACTTATTTGCGTGGTTTTGTCCCTAATTTAAAAAGTTAGTTTACAAGTCAGTTCACTGATATAACAAAAAATTATTGACATGTATCTCATTAAGCCTTTGTAAGAATATCTTTGATTGAAAACTATTAAATTATAAAAACGTACTGATCAACTGCAAGTGAATACATAACTTTGAGATTCCAAGCAATTTCATTTTCTAGCAATTGATAAATTGAAAAGGCTGATTAGTTGTTATGCGTGGTATACCGGAGTAACACAAAGCTTCATGTCAAGTGTATTTTTTCCCAAATTCAAGGACTTTGATGACGTGATTGGCTAAAAATATTTAATTTGTCTCTGTGTCATTGGCTATTTCATAGTTATTTTGTAAATTGATCAAAATTAATCTCTAGCCAAATTATAAAGCAAATGTCTTAACTGCGAAGGCATAGTTAGCCACAAGTTTTCTCATAGTTTTTGGGAAATTTGATAATGAACTCATGGCGGCCATCTTGGACTATCCTTATTGTTTCACAGGGAAATTTAAAAGAAAACAAAGATTATAATCTCTTTTGCCTTTAAATTTATTTATAAAAATTTTCATTCACATAATGTTCATCCATTCCCACCGATATCTTAAAACCGTAGAAACCTCTTCTATAATTACGTCAATAGTACAAATATATGCACTTATACAGAGGATAGTCAAATATGTGCACTTACAGGGGATTAGAACTGACCATGAAACCATTTACTAGCTAACTGCTGTGTGGATTTCGCAAGACTGTTTCTTACTGAACAGGGACGTAGAAAGGCATGCATCAAACGGTATCTCTGCCTGTTCCTCTGTTTACAGACTCACTGTTGTCATCTTGAGATGGTTTGGTCCTTGGAAACTGACGGTTTTTTACAGCTCTTACGAAAATAGCTGCACAAAGTGGTTGACCACGAGACATGAGATTTTTTTCTTGGATAGTACTTTCGATTCATCTTCTTGCCAAGTGTGTTTTTGCCGACAATCATATATTATCATACCAAATTATCCCGTCAGAAGGAAAGCAACGCTTCGGTCATTGGAAAAGAAACTGGTTCATGAGATTAAGATAAGTCAAATATTTCTCGAAAAAATACACGGCGCAGTAGGGAATATCGTTGGCTACCATCTGATCATCCCCCTTCCCCGGCCTGAACGTCGTTTACCTGGTGGTTTTTCATGAGTGCGATCGTTCGTGCTTTTTTTTAAACACATCAAACCCTTGTGGGTTCGTTTTAATTTGCGAAGTCTTTTGAGTTTGCGAAGGTTCTGCCTTCCTGGGCGACAGAAGATGAAAACGCCGCTATCGCGAGTATCTGTATTGAAAACGCCGCTATCATATAGTCTTTTGATGTCTTCGTCGGTAGACGGTTATATATTGACCCAGTTTAAACACCCTCGCAATTTACAAATATTCTGATCGCAATTTTATACAAATATTCTGATCACAATTTTATACAAACATTCTGATCGAAATTTTATACAAATATTCTGAACGTAATTTTATACAAATATTATACTGCGTGATATATTTTTGTATAAAAAATCAGGAAGTTATATGAAACTGCCGTTCATTGATCAACCGTAAATAGCCTTGCTACAGTCAAGCATGTTTTGCATTAGCTTTATAGGTACCTGCGGCTTCAGGCGAAATCAGTGTGAAAAAATTTGAGTGACCATGCAAAGTGGTCTACAGTGAAATATTTTTATCAGCTTTTACTGTGTTTTTGTGGCGAAATTTTGATCGTGCAGTAACACCTTTAAATTGACTGCGAATCAATTGTAGCTATGTTCCGTATGTGTATGTTCGAATTCCCGTTAATTTCCTCCTGGTTCATTAAAAATGTGTGTGTTTTAAATGATTGAAATTATTCGATATGCTGTAATTTTGCCATATAAATGCAAACTTTCAGTGCCGAAAAATATGAGCAAACGTCCTTCCTGGAAAGCTTGGTGAATGTTGAAGGATTCTTTCTGCAAAATTTCGTAGATCTGTTTGTGCTTATTAGTTGTTTAGCTGATAAAAAATCCTATATTTTCGAATTCGTGGGCTTTAGCTGCACTGCCGATACTCGAAACGCTGTGTCTATGTCAACGGATATACCTGTATTGGTTATACTGTATACAGTGTAATTGTAATATCATTCTAAAAGATTAACTTACAAACAAGGAATCGTGATTTTCGTCAAAGAATGGAAACGGAAATGCAATGTTTACACGACCAGAGCTTCCATCATCATTCCTCCGTACCGAGCTATCTCCATTCTCAGGTCCATAAGGATAGAAATCTTCAAGTTCTATCCGCATCAAAACGACTTGAACGAAGTTTAGGAAGAGAAAAGCGAGCACGAAAGATCTCATACTTCTCATTGATTGTCAGTCTTATCTAGAGTAGCACAGTTAGCCTGACAATTTAGTCCTGCTATGCCAGTTTGAACTGTATTGCCATTATCAACATCATTTTTCTTTGTTTACTCGATTCTGATTGGCTAAGAACTGTGCCGATTAATCATTAATCGGCATACTATGCCGATTAAAAATTAATCGGCACGAATGGAGAGCCCCGCGGGGCGCGGGATTTTTAAAAACTAAAAACATAAACGAACCCGCGAAACATTTATTTCAAAAATCATATTAATTGGAAATTACACTTGTCCTCGAAGTATTGATTTGATGAAAAATCACACTTGTGTTTGGCGAAATATTTATTTTACCATTATTATATATTTATATATACTGATAGTAAATATTCATTATACCTGTATTATAAACATTTCGCCAAAAACGCGTGTGATTTTTCATTAATACTTCTCAGACCGTGTAATTTCCTATACTTATTTTTTTAGAAATTGATTGTTTTCACAGTCAGTGAACACAATGGCTAAATCGTCGGACTGGCTACGCGAATAGGATTATTGTATCCAATAATCATACGATTGTTAGTGTTAGGATAAGAGTCATTTTCTATTCATAAAAATACAATTTTAGCAGGTTATTTAGCAGGTGAAACCAAAGAATAGGAAATACACAGAAAGGCCTCTTCAGTCGCAATCTTTGTAGTTTGTATCCCCGCGCATGTTGCATTACGCATGTCTATTATGCACGAACTGCTTCCGTAGGTGCTAGTTCTGTATGAAATGCTCGGCTGCGCCTCGCGTTTTATATCTGATAAAGCACTCCTGCTCATATATTAAATAGTACATCACACATCAATTTTTTCGCGCCCAATTATAGGTGCAATTTAATAATCTACTATGTAACACAATATATCACTTAAATTTACGTACTTGCACTTGATTAGTTAATAGATCGGGCATATTAGACAAACTAATTTTAACATGCATGTCTTTGTATACTGTACAGTGTTATTGACCTCTTCTAAATAAACTTTGAAACGAAGCGGATCGTTTGTTACTAGAAACAGTTGAGACATTCATGCCATAAACATGATGGACGATCTCAAACGCGCAAAGATCAACGAACTCGTTCAACGATCACAAGCAACAAAGACATGGAATAAAGCACAAACTTTGATGGCCGGGGAGGTGAACGAGACAAATACTTACAACTTACTAGTGGCTCTCGAGATATTTGAGGCAAAAATCGAAGAGTTAAAGAAGTTAGACGAAAACATCTCATGTAAAATCGAAACCGAAAAAAGAAATGGAAACCGATATCGCAGAAGCAGGTAGACGACTACCTGAACGGATTAATGAATAAGAGGTATTGTGTTCAGCATTTTATTAGTTTTAATCTGCCGGTTACCACCGTATTGTCAACACTAAGCCTTTCTCATCAAGTAGAATACTCGATTTCCAATGGCAACAGTACCTCAGCCAAGCTGACTCGAACACGCATAGATTGCCTAAATTAAAAACCATTACCAGCAAACAATTTAATAAAGTATAAAAAAAACATACTTCGAAAAACAACATCTTGTAAACTCAAGATTCGAGCTTTTAAAAACAAGATAACAATTTTGCGGTGATATTTCGACTCTATTTCAAAGTCATTGTCAAAGATCATTCTGGTTTGACAATGACTTTGAAATAGAGTCGAAATATCACCGCAAAATTGTTGTCTTGTTTTTAAAAGCTCGAATCTTGAGTTTACAAGATGTTGTTTTTCGGAGTATGTTTTTTCTTATATTGCCTAAATTAGCCCTACCAATTTTCACGGGAAACCCGATCAAATGGCAAACATTTTTAAAGCCGCAGTTCATGATAATAATTCTTTGTGTGAGATTCAAAACTTTAATTGCTTGAAAGCACGCCTGGCGGAAACGCGTCTAGATCAATCGAAGGTAGCTAATACCCTGACTGAGACAAATTACGCGCACGCAATCAAAACCTTGAAGAAATTAAAGATTTGATTAAACACGCAAAATTATGAACACACACATGCAAGCCCTGCTATAGCTTCCTAATCCTACTGAGTCTGCCAACAGCTTGCGTCTATTTTACGACCGATGGAAAATCACGGGCGGAGTCACCTACGGTGACCTCTTCTTGAAGCAAGGGAAGAAACAAATAAGCTCAATCATTCGTTGAACTATGTCCCTTTCACTTGGAGCTTATTAACACACGTGAGTCGACATAAAGTACTCGAGACTGAGTTATCTACCAAATCCAAATCCCAAACTACCACCTATAGTTCCCTTAAACCACGATCATATGTTTTCTGTAAAGGTCCTCACAAAACAAAAAGATTGTACGGAAGTAAGCGATTCAGCTACCCGCAAACAAAATTATCTCTGGCGTGTCTCAAACGAATTTTTTATTCAACTACTTGAATAACCATCGAGTTTCACAGGGTAGACAACGCTGCAGACAATGCCACAAGAAACATCACACAAGCCTTTGCCTTGGGATTAAAAAACTTCACAAAAAACCCGAAGCAGACATACAAAAAGATCTCAAAGCTAAAAACAACAACTTGCAATATATATGTACATGCACATATACACACAAACACCTCACAGCTAAAGCAATGAACAGGAATCAGCAGAACATCTCTAACTCTACATCGACGTTCGCATCAAATCTTCATATATACAAATCTGTCGGAGAACAAATATCTACAGCGTTGTACCATCCTAAAGCCCATCATAGCCACTGTAGATTACTAGATTCTCAAGAGAAAGCAGCAACGGCACATATCCCTTTGACGAAGGTGCTCGGCGTTCTTTCACAACTGAAGAATTAGCGATGAAACTGAACTTGTATAGCAGACAAGACCAAGACTGTTAACCATTCAATCTTTGGTGGCAATCAGACATCCGTCAAGAAATGTGATGTCGCGAGCGTTAATCTGTGAACAGAATACGGTGAAACTATTCCAATACGAGTTGTCATTTTGCCTGCGATTGCCTTGCTACAAAAGAACTCCTGCCATGCATGATCGAACTTAACCCAAAGGCCTAAAACTAGCACATCCGATCCTGTAAAAAGTGATGACCAATTCACCATCATGCTCACTCACCTCAATGGTGCAGATCACTACTGGGAGGTTGTGGAAAACAACACAAATCACGGTGCTGCAGCAACTGCTGCCAAATCGGACCTATCGTTGCACGTTTCTCGAAATGCGAATAACGGGAAGAAGAAACATTCGAACAATTTTGGAACTTAGAATCCATTGGCAGCTTACCGAATGAAATAGAAGTAGAGGAAAGAGAGTTTACCAAAAACTATTACAGTTCTTCGTTCTACCAAGAAAATGGACGATACAGTGCCAAATTACCTTTGAAAAACTCACCTTTCCTTTACTCATCAATGAAACAATAAATCCATGATTAGACGATTACCTTAAGATCCTGAAAAGCTGAAAACGTTTGCCCGATCGGATCATCGCCGATAAAGAACAACGGACATTTTTAGAGAAAGTTTCAAGACTCATCATGTTACCTGTTAGCTTCAATCTAAAATCGCGTGATTTCAATGATGACCAAAATACGTGCCTCAGCCGAGCAACAAAGTCTCCACGACAAAGATCCAAAAGCAACAACAAATTCCGTCCACAAATTCCGCGAAGCTTCAAGGATAGATGACCCACTACTAGGCTTCCTCACTCCAGCAACTATTCGATCCAAAATAATTTGATTTGATTTGACTTTATTGACACTCCCCTGAAGGGGCTTTTCAGTGACAGTGATAGCTACGTATATATACATATATAACAATTAATATGGTTATACTATTTTGTCCTAAATATACATATGAATTAAAATATAATTATTTGAACAATAGAAAAATACAACACACTTTACAACAGACACGCAACAGTGACAGATATCAACATCATCTACAACGACAGCCAAAAAACAACAACAGTAAAACATGCACCTAACATCTTAACTTTCTAGAAATTGCTTAAGGAGTTCTCGTTTCAGTTTCATTTTGAAGTTTGGAAGAGAATTGCAGAGTTTTACGTCAGGATTAATGTTGTTCCAGAGAGTAACAGTTTTGTAATGGAATATTCTCTGTCCTGCAGCTGATTTGTATAACGGAACGTCCAGTTGTGTGTTACTTCTTGTGTCGCGGCCACTCACTTCACCTCTTGTTTTAAAAATAGACGATAAATAGGCAGGTGCGCAATCGTTCATGCATTTAAAAGCCAATACCGCGTCGCGACCGAACAGATGTGACTTGAGAAGAAACCAGCGTAGTTCCTTTAATATCGGGGTAATGTGGTCGAGTTTCCCTCTGTTGCTTACTAGTCGTTCTGCAAAGTTCTGGACTCCTTGAAGTCGGGATATGTTACTGCAGGAAGCATTTGACCAAAGAGAGGAACAGTAGTAGAGTTTGCTAAAAACCAAGGCTTCAATTACATTTATTAAAAGGTTTTTGTTGAAGGCTTGTTTAGCACGATTTATCTGGCAAGACTTGACTTGTTGCAGGATGAAACAGTCGAAATGATATGATCGTTGAAGGAGAGATTTGGGTCAAACTTAATACCGACATCTTTCACTGATGGAGCAGGTGTTAACTCTTTACCAAGGAGCGAGAATCTCAACTCATGTAACTTCGCCACCATTTGGCGGCTTCCGTAAACCATCAATTTAGTTTTGTCCGAGTTCAGTAACAATAGATTATCAAAACACCAGTTTCGCATTCTAATCAAATCTTCATTTAGATCAGTCATCGCAGTGTTTGAGTCGCTTATTCGGAAGGATAGAAGGAGTTTATTGTCATCGATGTATGTTTCTGATGAACACTCTCTTGCGGCTGACCGTGGTAGATCATTCACATATATGCTGAAATGTAGCGGACCGAGAATACTTCCCTTGGGACACCACTGACTACTGGCAATTCATCAGATAGAGTTGAGTTAATACGTACTGCTTGATATCTCTCGCTTAGGTAACTTTCAAACCAGGCCAGGCATGTTGACGGAACACCGACGTCTTTCATTTTCGCAAGCAGTATATCATGGTTAATGCTGCCAAAAGCTTTGCTCATGCCCAAAAGAATAACTGCTGTTACTTTCTTCTGGTCCACTGCTTTAAAAATTGAGTCAGTGGAATGAATGAGAGAGGTTTCTGTTGAATGCCAGGTTTTGTTGCCGCTTTTAGGAACTGAGAGGCGGTGGTTGGTCGTTAGGTAAGATGATAATTGACGTAGTGCTACACGCTCACACACTTTTGAAAGAACTGGTAATAGGGAGATGGGTCGGTTATTTTTTGCCATCTCATGATCACCTTCCTTCGGAATGGGAATTACTTCTGCGATCTTCCAAGTAGACGGGAATATACTGTTTACCAACGAATTGTTAATAATTGAAGTGATCCATGATGAAATAATGCGTAGGCAGTCCTTGATGACACGAATTGGCATTTTGTCGATTCCGGGAGCTTTGTTATCTGGCACTGAATGCACAATGTGTTCTGCTAGGGGCATTCGACGGGCTCAAAGGTGAACTGTTCTGACTCAGGATAACTTCGTGGAACAAATGGCAGTTGCGATGGAGTGTAATTACTTTCTTTGGCTAGTGCTTTGATTTTTGTGACAGTATTTGAACCAACTGATGTAAAGAATTGGTTAAAGTTATTAGCCACAGATTTATCGTCACTGAGAAAGCATTTTTTCTTGGTAGATTTCTTTTCAATACAACAGCGAATTATTTTCCACATATTACAAGACATTTAGTGTCTTTGGTGTTTTTCTTTATTTTCAATAATCATACAAGAGCTTTGGGAAGCAGGTTACAGTTGGGACCAACCTCTATCACAAGAACTACAAGAGAAATGGCTGACACTATCATCATCAACATGGTCTTCCACATGACAAATGCTCTCTTAATTGGAAACGCCAGCTTCAAAAGCTATGGAGCAGTCGCTTATGATCTGCAACATCCCTCTTTATAGCAAAATCCCGACAGCACATCTCAAAAAGCTTACTCTACCACAATTTAAGTGGATGGTTGCCGTAATTATTGCAAGCTTTCCTTTGTACCCAAGGACGTAACTAGAAGGTAATATTCATATATTCATGTTTTTTGAAAAGGAACTCGTCGGGCAGAACATGAATATATGAATATACAACCCACCTCCCCCCCCAATTAACGCTCTTGATACGTTCCTGTTCGTACCTCCAAGAGCACCTCAAAGTTTTCACCATCTATCTGTGGTTGGTTGTCCTCCAACAAGGAATTAAAACGATTCGCGCTAAGCCACGTTACCGTGATATAGTCAACAACAAAGAATGCCTCACGGGACCATCGTCCAACTGACGATAACCCTGCTGAACTCTTAACAAGAAGCTTACAAGCTGAAGAACTATCAGCATTCTGCCTGTGGGCTCATAGTCGTCCATGGTTAAAAGCAGACGAAAGCTGGCTAACCTCGAACCCCTAGTCCAATCTTCTTCAGTTCATGGCAGAAAAGCAACTCGAACCCAATCCCACCCTACAGATCAACTGGCAGACAATGACACTGAGTTGCCTGAACCAGAACATGGAGCCGCTAAACTATTGACCTCCACAAATTATCGTAGCCGCGAAAGTATTGCCTCTTTATTTAGACAAAGTACTATTTCACAGTATATCAAAATATGTTATATACAAAAGGAGAAAAAAAAGTGATCTTCTAATAGGCCGTGTACTGACAATAAATATAAAAGGAATTTATAACTTAATATTACATTAAATAATTTACAATTGATTGATTTTACTGTTAAAAGTTGCTATATTTTCTAGCGACTTCAAGTCAACTAAGAGAGTATTCAAAGCCTCCGCACCTCTGTATCCAAATGATTTTTTCATAACATTAGTTTTTGGCATTGGCAATGCATAATTAATTCTCTACGTTTCACGTTGTGATCCTAAAATTTTTGTTTAATCTTGTACTTTATTCTAGCAAGTTGTTAATTGTTCCCTTCTTGTTTGTAGATCGGGAAATCCTACGTTGTTCAGACTGTCTTTTAATCACCGGCGTTTCATATCCTTTAAGAGTAATAATAGGAAACGCTCTATTTTGAAGACGCTGAAGTTTATCTGATAAAACCTTTCCTAGGCCGCGCCAACTATGCGAGCAATAATCAAAGTGTGGCTAGATTATAGATTTATAAATAGTTATTAGGAAATTATAATCAAATATACTACGCAATCTCCAAATAATGCTGAGACCTGAGTTAACTTTTTTGTAATTTTTGTTCAACTTGTGACGATTAGGATAACGTCTTCTCAATCATTCGGCCAATCGATTTCCCCACATTGACCTTTTCAATCGCCATACCTTCCACACAAATCGAGAGTTGATGTTGGAAATTGTCTTGACTTGGATGCTGGCCAATAAATTCAAAGTTTATCATATTTATTGGCCGACATCCAAGTCAAGACGTAATTAAATATGTGTTGAATTCTCTAATATCACATTGATATTACCATTTTTTAGATATGTAGTTTTGCTTACTGACCCAAATGACAAAAATATTGCCAAGGCAGTGAAATCGCGCACATGTTAACTGGGTTCGAATTCTATAAGGAGTGGAATGCAGCTCAAGTTGAAATTGTAATAGAAGAAGCTTTTGTGGAAAAAATTCATCACATATACATATTTCGAAATCTTAGCCACAGTACAAAACTTACTTGTGCTTCCAACACTTGCTGCTGGACAAAGTGGAGTTGATGGAATGATGATTCACAGAATATTAAAGCAAAACCAGTATATGTGAGACCTGTAGGTCCAATAGTAAATCCAGATTTTTTACCACCTCTACATAACATTACTCAGTTATTGTATGCACAAACTGTAATATCAAACAATTATTGGATATTTTCAATCTCTGGACAAAGAAATGGATTGATCATAAATAGATGTAAGCTAAAATGCATGTGCATGTTTCCATATTCCCAAGCCAGCTAGTCAAAAATCTCTTTAGAAATCAATACATTACATAGTGTATTTCAGTCATAGTATGGTATAATTTCTATTTTATTTTGTGTTGCAGAAAGAACAGTCTGACCAACCTGACCATTTTGAGTCAGCTAGTTCTCTTTCATTTGAATCGTCTCGTGCTATATTGATCAGCATTAGCGATTGTCAACAAGAGCATCTTTCTGAACGTTGTACTGCTAACCGTGAAATAAATGAACCAACTAGCGCTTGCTTAAGTACACACAATAGCCATAATAACGAGCACAATTACCATCAAAGTGACGTTTTTGAAACTAACTTAACTGATGCTGCAAATACAGTATCAGCTAGATCTCACTTACACACTTCCTGGTGAGCAAATCACACAGAAAAATGTACAATTTGATCTGCCTTTTAACACGTCTGACACTGAAATAAATATTGTATTTCATGATAATAATCATGCATGTCATGTCACCAAAAGTATTATTTATAATATTAATTATGCTTGCTTTTGAAGTTTTCTTGTTTTTACGTTTCAAGGTTTTTTTATCCATGCATCAAAACTTGTTACTGATATTTTTTTCAAAACAGGTATTCAAAAAAAATATTGGTGGTCCATCCAAGCAGCTAAGATATTTTCCATGGCCCAACCCAAATCCCTTCGGCCAACCAGCAGATACTTTATCACCGGTCCCTTACATAATTGAAGGCGCTCGACATGTATGAGCATGAGACTATCCATGGTTTTCTAGATTGAACCGCAATTCTTTGAATACTTTGATGAATGCATCCAAAGACGACATGGCCAGGCATATAGGGCGGTGCTCTATCAACATGGTGCAGCACTACACACAGGTCGATTCGGTCTTTGCAGCCGCAGACACGTCTAACACTCGCGTGGAGATTCTCGACAGCCAACTTCAGGACTGGCAATAGCTTTAGGGGCTTTAAACCCTTTTTCCCACAGGGGAGGCCACCCTAATATAATTTTTTGGAGTAAATTACTGTTATTTCGAGGCGGTTATTTGAGTTACGGGATTGTTATAGAATAGGGCCGGGGGCAAGTGTTACCTGTCCCCGAGAAGGTGGCATGAGGTAGTTCGCACAGTAGGACTCGCATTTCCCATAACTGACAATGCCCGTAAGAGATGAGATACGATGTGACTTTATTTCAACAGGGTAGCCCATTCAGCGCTAAGCTGATATCCATAGGGGCCCTGCATCAACTTATATATCTATTTACAACAATAAAAAATACAAATAATTATATCTATAACATGAAACTACAGGTCAAGCGCACAATGTGTATAAAACACTTAAAAACTATGTCTTTGTACAAGTGACTTAAATTTAGTCAGGGACACTGCATTTTAAAATTCATCAGGAAGATTGCTTTAAAGCAGTGATCCTGAGTATATAAGAGATCTCCTGCCCAGGCTGAGATTTGGTTTAGGTAAATGTAAATTATTTTTCCTTCTGATATTGTAGGAATGAATACTTGAATTCCTTGTAAAATATCCACTTAAATTTTCTGGGACTAAATTGTTCACACAGTTAAAAACTAGAACACACTTATGAATTATTCTACGAGTAGATAGTTCTACCCAATTTAAAACGTCAAAGGTATTTCTAGAGCTTTCCCGTTGTAATATTATCCTTGCTGCATGGTTTTGCAGCTTAATTTTGGAGACTTTGAAAACACCAAGCAGGTAACTCAGACCATACGACATCAGTGTAGTCAAAAATTGGTTGCACTATTGTGTTATAAATACATTTAGATGCTTCAATTGTCAAGCACGTCCGTATTGGTGACAGTAGACCCAATCGTTTGCTCACTTTCTTGCAGATTTTTTCCGTGTGTTCTTTCTATGATATTTGTTTATCTAGCATTACGCCCAAATAACTAAACTTTGGCACTCTTTCGACTTGTTTGCCATGTAGTTGGATGTTAATGTCACCAAGAAGACCAAGGTTTTGTTTTGTTCCAAAAATACCATAAAAGGTTGCCGACGAAACGTTAATCGATCAAGTTTCGCCTCTGTGATGAAGACCAAACAGAAGAAAATGCGTGTGCAGTAGCTACAAACGAATGCTTTTTCGAACCCAAACACCATGAGTAAACGTGGCTAAATCAACAGACAGGAATACTACATCTTAACAGACGGACAGATGGACAGAAATCGAGATCTCGATCGTCTATACATAGATCAGGGAGAAAAACTGGGTCAAGTAAGCTCTGCGAAAACCACGTCAAGACTGGCTGGTTGCCTCGTTGGCACTCGGCAACAAAATTAATGCTAAAATAGGACCGTAACTAGAGCATTAATTAGGGGTGGTGTATATTCATTTATTTAAAGGACATTGGCAATAAATTTTTTTATTTCCGATATTAGTAGAATTGGGCCCCCTGATTACGAATATGCTATTATCTTTCACCCAAATTGTTTCGTTCTCGAGATATCTCACCCTAAATATTTAGTTCGTCCGCCATCTTGGATCGATTTTTAAAAAAATTATCTTTTGGGTCACATGACCCGTGTGACGTCAGGTGCAGGGGAGAGCAAATTAAACAAATATACTTTATTAGGCGCATTTCGGGATTTCGTATTTCTAGTGAAGAATTTTGTGCTTTTCGATTATTCGAATGGAAAATACCACAAGAATCAAGTAGTTCAGGTATTACCCTATCAACTTGAACATGAACCGGGCTTACAAACAAGCAATAGCGGTGACGAGAGCGACTCGGAAGAAGGGAGTGCCGAATCGTCTGACGAGGAAATCGAACATGTGTTTGAGGCAAAAAATGCTTGGCGCCTTGAAAGCCTGAGCTGGTGTCAATGTGGGCATTGCACATTGAAACCAAAGGCTATAGAATCGTTTTGTTGCTACGAGAAAGCGTTAGAATATGATGAGTATGACGCATTGTTGAAGGTCGAAGCCGAAGCAGAAGGGGGCAAGTGTGACAACACAATGAACACATACAGATTTTGAGCCGAACATGCTGTCAGAAGCGGTATCAAAAATATACGTTTATCGCTATCTTGAGGATAACTGGCCCTTGGATGACGAAGATTTGGACAAAATACACAAACTTTATAGACTGTTCGCGTTGGGTATTTCAGATTTTGGGTAAAACAAACCGAAGGCCACTTTCTGCATGTGTTTACACAAGAATCAGAGAACGATTCGCGTCGCATGACGGCCTTTACACTCATTTTAAATATGCCAAAAAATGGAAACGGTAAGCTTTTTTTTGTATTTTTACTGTATAAGACAGTTGAGTGTAGGCTTTCGAAATTTTTGAAATTTGGCCAACTTTGTGCAAACATATGAAGCATTTCAACCATGAGATATTAACTCGTTTGCTGTTGACAGCGTTGAAATGTTTTTATGTTGAAGATGTTCCATGTACTAAATCAGCTTTAATGTGCATACAATCCCCAAATTAATTTCTAAAATGTTAGTTTATAAAGTTGTTTATCATATAAATCTGCCTCACTCACGATTTTTACACTTCTCAACTATACAATTGCATTTTGTGTCGCACATTAAATCTTCACCCCTACAACTGCATTTTTGGTGGCACATTTTCCTTGACAAGCACGCGGTTTCTTAGCTGATTGTCTCTCTGTAATTGCAGGTAAAGCTGGCTTGCTGAACCGAGATTTTCGACTGGCCACCACTTGCTCCTTTGATGGACGTTCCTTCCCTTCTAAATAATGCTCAACAAATGATTTTGGTTCAACAGGTAGCACTTCATTGGCATAGACTTTAGCTTTCCTCAGTGTTGTACCTACTCCTAAGGTGAACAGCTTCTTGTATCAGATTGTGTTTGTAATGCTATATTGATAAAACACAAAATAATTGAGACTCCGTAAATTGTCAACATTTTATTCTATACGTTTCGACAAGTTTTACATGTCATCTTCAGTAGAATAAGATGACATGTAAAACTTGTCGAAGCGTATAGAATAAAATGTTGACAATTTACGGAGTCTCAATTATTTTGTGTTTTATAAAAATACTATATGGCAGTCGTAATGCTATATTGAATTGGTTGTAAATGTTGTGTTGAATAAACAAGAAAAAACGAAATACAGTCCCCATTGTTGCTGTTGAACCAGCGAACGGGAGATTCTCACAGTTTAACCGAACTAGTGCGAAGGATTTCCAACAAAAACCTAGGAGGTCCGTAGAACTGACGCTATTCTATGTGTGACCTGTAACGATTATGTTAATGGCTACTAAAACGAATTCGCATTGCCATTATTTGCGCGTGGTCATATGTAAATCATGCAAAGTCATAGTAAACGCTCTAGACGGCTAGAGTACAAATGTAGAGAAGTTATCATAAATAAAACAGATTCTAACTGGAAGTATTAGTGTGTTATTTGAGAGTCTCGTACGTTACACACCTACTAAATGACCTCCAAGCAAGCAATAATGAAGGTGTTTATATAACGCGAATGCAAAGAATTAAAACATATTGTACTCAGTCGTTACTATATAGCTAGTAGCTATTACTGTATTAGACAATAGTGTTCAATGAGCTACATCCTCAGAGCTATATATAATGAATAAACATAAGTTGTATCTGTATATATTACAAACGGTAAAAGTTGAACTTGGCTTGATATTTTGAGCTACATCCTGTTGATGCCCGCAACACTGTAAAAGCGCCCAAATTATAACGTTACATCAACAGAACAGATAAACATTTAGTGTCTGGTAATTAGTCATAGCACATCACAGCCGTCACAGAGTAGCCCTGACCGCCGATAACGGTATAAATGATAAAAGTCTACAAAGTACGCGAGCATATCAGTTAATTGGCATAGTACCGGTGATGAAAGTGCTTTTACCGTCGAAATCAACGCATTTATTTTAGAAACACAGATGAAACACATAGTACAGTAGTGGTACTAAATATTTACGCAGTTATACAAAAAAAATTGGGGTTCATCTGTATTTTTTGGATCAAAATGGTCTTAGAATGTATTTGTTCTAATACTATCGTATATTGATATTATTTCGTTCCCCTGCACCTGACGTCACAAATTTATTTCCGCATAAATTAGCATACCCGTTTTTTTTCAAGATGGCCGACGAAGGTAGAAAGTTTTACGATATTTCTAAGGAACTAAACGCGATGGACAAGTGAAAATACGCAATTAAGTATTCCGTACGTATGTGTAATAGATATAAAGAATAAAAAATCTATTGCCAATGTCCTTTAAAAATGAAATTCAGTGCGCTATTTGGGGAAATATTATCAGTTTATTTACTTTTGATCAATGGGCAACATTTTAGCTTGGCTCTTACGCACTTTTGTGCGTAATAACTGGTGTAATACATTTTATTAGTTCTACTGTTCAAAGCATTAGCTGTCATATATTAACATCATTTACTCTATACAAGACATGTCATGTCATACATTAGTATTCAAGATGCAACATGATTATGTAACATTAGGATTCGTATAGCCTCAAAGTTAAATTGGCATTCATGGCAATCAAAGTTAATTTGGTATAAAAGGCATTCGAATGCTTGCACCGATCTTTCTTGATAAATTGCAAAAGCCTAAAGAGGAAAAAAGGCAATTGTAACACACCAATCACGAGCTTTAAGACCAATTCGGTTCGTCTATTGTGGTGTTTAATTTCGATCTATTTACCTTGTATATGACCTTAATCTACTGATCAGAATTGCTCAATATATTGCTTGTAAGTTGTAAGTGCTTTAGAAATACATCCCGCAAAATGTTCCGTTGCTAGCTTGAGAAATGTTATAACGTAAACGAAGACTGATATTGGAATGTAAACGATAAAATAAATATGGTGGTTTCAAAAGTAGTTATTTACAAAATTCACGCTAAAAATTTACATTTTTGAGCCAATTTTGAGGGATGTATTTTTGAAGTACTTACAAGCAAGATATTATATTGAACAATTCTGATCAGTGTATTCAGGATTCAGGTCATATACAAGGTAAATAGATCGAAATTAAACACCACAATAGACGAACCAAATTGGCCCAATTCTGCTTGGCACACTATGCAATAATTTAAGGGGGGGGGGTGTTTACATGAGACAGGCTAGTCTAACTAGCCTATTTAACCAGGATAATTTGTGTCACTTATATTTTTCTCGTTGGCAAGAGACAAATTTGAACTACCCAAAGACGAATTTTAAACAATTATTGTAATAAACTTGATACTTTAAAATTTACTTAAGCCGCTGTGAGGTGTAGAAGAAATTAGGTTACAAGGCTAGAACATCTTGTGTGATCACCATTGAAGATCAAAAATCAACGTCTGAGTGACATGCCATATTTTTCACAATTCAATTTATAAAGTTTCATACATATAACAAGATTGTTTTGTCATAACACCACCAACATATGGCTATTTTACATTTGGGTAGTAGTAAGTAAAGAAAATTTTACTAAAAGTGTATACACGATACATAAATATATTAACCTGATTAAAGAAGTGCTAACTGCATATAGCACGTTTGTTTGCCTAAAGTCTCCAGAACATAATTTTCAGGGAACTTTTACATGTATTCCCCGAATTGGGATGTTAAATAGCTCTTACCTCTTACAAATATATAGGATCCCACAAGCAAATGAATCACTTACACAAAATATCAGTGTCTCGTCAGCGTAGGTAAAAATAGAAACCATTGTATATTACTTATGCAGCAACGACCAAGCAATACTCATGGTCAGAATAAACTGTGTGCAGCGGATCTACATTACATTTTTTTCAAAAAAAAAAATTATGGAAACATATATAATTGCTAGTTATTAACTGTCAGTTAACTTTTCAAAACGTAATTCCCAAGCTTGTTTTGATTATTCCTAATACATTGCCAAATTAAATTAAGAATATTGCGTGAGAACTTTCAAAGCAAACTTCACAACTGGTATATTAAGTACTGAAGTACCTAGCCAGCTCGAACTACAGACACAATACTGAACCAGCTCGAACTACAGACACAGCACCACGGTACTGAACCAGCTCGAACTTCAGACGCAGTACTGCACTAAAATACCGAACCAGCTCGAACTGCAGACACAGCACCACGGTACTGAACCAGCTCCATGCAACCACAGACACACTACTAAAGTACTAAACCAGCTCGAACTACAGAATTACCAAAGCCCCTAACCAGCTCGAACTACAGACACAGTACTTAAGTAGCGAACGAGCTCACACTACAGACACAGTAATAAAGTATCGAACCAGCTCGAGCTACAGACACAGTGGTAAAGTACTGAACTATCTTGAACTACAGACACGGTGTTAAAGTACTGAACTAGCTCCAACTACAGACACAGTACTGAAATACTGAACGAAAAAAAATTATAAAAAAATTATGAGTGAACTTTTTGCTCTAATTTAATTATTTCGTATATCTTCAAGTGGAAACTGAGTTATACTACTGACAGTTATGTTGAATGTATCAAAATTTATTTGTTACAGTTATAAGCTTTTCGTTTGAACCGTTGTATAAAAAATACTATATCACGTTTTCTTACATGTTAACCAATTAATTCTTGTTTAGGTCTATTTTTGTACAATACCTCATTGTTTCATTTATGAATTAATTTCATCTAACCTCAAAAACATCAGGTGCGTATTGATAATAATGATGGTTTTACGGCTCAAGAAGCGTTTAAGAGATATACTTTATTATCATGGGTACTAGCATGGCTTTTTTCACCAGTCTTATCTTTACGGTTGTTCCTGTCACGAGCCAAGCGAAAATAGAGTAGAACGGCGACGACGACGAGGAGTAAAATCAAAACTGGAACTCCAATAACAAGGAGATAAAACTTTGACGATTTTCTGCCATCTATGAATGCATGAGATAATAGAATAAGATAATGTTAATTAGTTCTTAAAAACTAACAGCTGAAAGAGCAGAGACAGAACAAATTTTACCACGGAGAAGCATAAAATAGGATTGGAAACACATTAATTTCAAATTTTAAATAAACTTACCATCGTCATATTCCCTAACAGCTGTTTTACATTCCATACGGTCTACACTTTCACCTAAATGACGGCATTGACCTTCTCTAGAGCAGGTGCGATTCCTTACTCTTATTTCTTCTTCACCAAGCTTAAAGCATGCACTCCAGTTGGTCCATGGACGATAATACTCTATAAAATAATTGTTTAAACACTACCATAGTTAAACTTCTTTTTAAACACACAGCGTTTTCCTGTCAAAACAACCATCGAAGTCTAAATACTTACCACATGATTTGTTATTAACAAACCCCGGTTTGATATTTCCTTCACAATCTGTACATGTTGAATTATCACCTCCACAAACTCCACACAAATCAGTCTTTTTACCACTGCTCTTGACACCATCACAACCGAAGTTAAAAGGTTCTAAAATTGCAAATTTGTAGCATCAAAACAATACATAATAACTTAAAAATAACAGTAAAACGACTGTTTATAGCTACTAACATTAAATTCACGTCTACAAATTTTGTATTCCATTATACTTTACAGTTTTAGTAGCTACTGTACCTAATCCAAGTGAATATGCCAGATAATAAGCACCGAAGATGTGATATTCCTAAGAGGCTAGAGGCACGTTCCAGCAAGCATTT
Organism: Muricea muricata; assembly: GCA_963855995.1. Lineage (NCBI taxonomy): Eukaryota > Metazoa > Cnidaria > Anthozoa > Malacalcyonacea > Plexauridae > Muricea > Muricea muricata. The sequence continues at coordinate 119,162,559 of OY979716.1, forward strand.
TTTATTTCTAGGGCCACACATCGGTGATTTTTGTGCCCGTTGGAGAGTTAAATAACAGTCGTACCCTCCACACCCTCCTCTCTACCACAAACATAAAATTGTTTTACTTCTTGCCTCTTCCTGGCGACTTTACTGAACAGCGTATCCATATCAGAATAAATATTTATTAATTTTTTTCTTCCTGCACAGTGTTTAAGAATTCTAAATTTTCATAACTTCTTATTGACTGATTTCTGCCTTAGCAAACTCTAAATCTCTGCCTTCTTCTCGTTAAGCAGCACCACTACATGCTCTAATAAATGTTTCACGAGTTGCATGTGATACATGACCATACATTCCAAACCTTTTCGTGACATAACCGCTTCATTTGTTCATTTTTATTTCTCTACCAGTTTATTCCATTTGATTGCGTTCTAGACTTTCTATACTTCTCCATTCTAGGGTGAGCCCTTGCGCGCGTATGATTCTCAACATCAAATATCGCTCAGTACTTAATTACAGGCTCATATAGTACATGCGTCTAAGTTTCAAATACTTTACGAGGCTTGGCGCTTAGGACAATAGAAATGCATTTCCTTCATTACGCTTGACCTTAAGAAACAGCTGATGAAAGGAACAACGCAAGAATGACGCGAAAATGCCCGATTTAACGTCTCCTTTAAAAATATAAATGCTTATAACTATCTGGGGCGAAACTTGCCGAATATTAAGTTTTCAGAACACATGGCATGACTCAGCAGTCTCCAACGTCTTCTAAAAACGTATTGTCATTATTAAAATGCCTTGAGAACATCGTCCCAATAAGACGTTATTACTGAGACCAACCTTCACAATATGTCCCATTTCCTGGATAACCCGGATTACAAGTACAGTTGTATGAACCGTGGGTATTTGTACATGTGGCGTTGTCATGGCAATCATCACTTCCTTCATTGCATTCATGAATATCTGAAGAAAAATTTATCCAATATTCAGTTAGGCAAATGCATCTCCCCATTTGCACCCCCTTGTTTTGAACATTTGTGGTCAGATGTGAGTAGTCTGATGTAGGTATATAACGGAAACAGCGTACATTGAAGAAACAATATCTTTGACATGTTTTGTAAGCTTTAGCTTTAGCTTTATATCAATATTGCCTTTACTAAACTTTCTAAAATTGCAGATTAAATATGGGATGTACATTGATACACTACAGTTTTAATCCAATGGCCTTGTTATTGTATTCTATCGCTTAAAGTTTCCAATAATATACAAGAAAATGTTTCTCGACTGCGATTGGTGAATTCCAATGCAGTTAATTTAATCCCAAATAGGACTGCAAAAATCTGTAACAACAGAATAACCAATCAAATTTGTGACAGACAAACGGGAATACAAATTTGCTTAACAAACTAAACATGGCGGATGAAACTGGTGAGCAGCAGTGGTCAAATTTGGCTGTTTTTTTCAATGAAATGGAATCGTTTAAACAATTTATCTGAATAATGCCAAGTTCTGGCTTGTTGTATTGAGTGTATTCTTGTCTTGAACATTTCCTTTTATATTATTAACAAGTAATAGCATAGATTCTAATGCAGTTTGGAAATAACATGCACTCATGAGATTTTCAGTAACACCAAATAGCATTCGCCCTGCAGACTCTTGTAATTTTTGCGTCATTAAAAACTCCTCGTGCATGTTATTTCAAAATTGCACTCGAAATTATGCTATTACCTATATAAATACTTCATTACAGGCTCAAATACTACGTCTAAATTTCAAATACTTCAATATCGACTTAATTATAACATAAACAACATGAGACTTAATGCCTCGCATACATTTTGTTACATTGATGCGAGGCTTAGTGCTTAGGAGAATAGAAAGGTATAGTCTTCACTGCGCTTGACTTTAAGAAACAGCTCCTGCAAGGAACAGTGTAACAATGACGCGAAAAATGCCCGACTTAAGGTCTTCTTTAAGAATATAATCGGTGATGACGATCTCAGGCGAAACTTGCGAAATATCAAGTTTTTAGCACACATGGTATGACTCAGCAGTTTTAAATGTCCTCTAAAAACTTATTGTCATTATTATAATGTCTCGGGAACATCGTACGAATAAGGCTTTATCACTGAGACCAACCTTCACAATATGTTCCATTTCCTGAATAACCTGGATTACAAGTACAGTTGTATGAACCGTTGGTATTTGTACATGTGGCGTTGTCATGGCAATCATCACTTCGTTCATTGCATTCATGAATATCTAAAGAAATATTTATCGAATATTAAGTTAGCCAAGTGCATCTCCCCATTTGCACCCACTACTGTTTTAATCAAATGGCCTTGTTATAACAAGGTTAAAGTGCATATGTCATAATCACCATTTTTTTTCAAAAATTCCCCGTGACGAGACGATTCGAATGAAATATACCATTCTTCGAACAGATAAATACTTCCAGAGATATTTGGGTTCAAAGTTGAGCTTTTGAAATCATGGCCGGGAGAAAAGAGGCTGGGTCGAATTAGCTCTGTGACGTCAAACCGGGAACACGTCTCAATACTGCATATAAAAACAATACAAAAATATAGTCATGTTCGAGGCGAAAAATAGCCAAAAATAATTACTTTAGGGGATATTTGTTTGTATATGAACTTGTACATTCAAGGCGACTGAAAACCCATCATTGTACCTTGGAAACTGAAGGAAATAGCTCAAATTGAGAGATTTGAGTCAAATGCAACGTTAGCATTAGTTAGGCGTCATGTGTCACATAACTCGTCTGTTTACAAAGGGAATTCTTCGCTTTGAAGCTGTAAAAGCACATTGGACAAGGTGATATACAGGCATGAATACACGGAACACAAGGATATTAAATCGCTAGCTGAGTAGGCGCATGAAAAAGTAAATGGCGCAAGTATCATAACAATTTTGACTGTGCTTATGTTAATGACCACGAATATTTGGGATGTATACTTCTGCTATCTGCTAATCGTGTAAACGTTGTCTGGTTACAATATTCATTTCTCTCAAGCTTTTGACTGGCAATGCAGTCTGCAGTCTTCGATGGGTAAATTAAATTCGAATGCTTGCAACAATGAATCTTTATGTGTTTTATACATTGGATATATTATTTATCACTGTATCTCTCTCTCTATATAGCAAATTTTGAGAGTAGAGTAAATATCAGCATTTAGATGAGCTTTTTATTTTCCTGTATCACATGCATCATTGTGCAGCTGCTTAATCTAACTGTAGTGTTTCTCAATATTTTTTACCTTTAGGTTTAGGTTTATTACTATATTCGTAAATAAGGTGGTTGTAGAAGCCTAATATGGCCCGACAGCATACTTTTTAATCTCTTTCTATACCTCACGCAGTCATAATAATAAAGTATTACATACATAAAAATAACACGTATTCAGCATCCAATGTGGCAATTTGATAAAGCTTTGGGTCTAGATTTATACGGGCAAGATGATGTGTGTACAAATACTGCAAACAACATAAGAAGTATGGTCTTTACGGTACCTACATCAACGAAGAAAACACGAGTGCTTGCGACTTTTTCACGCGTCTACTCAGCTAGCGATTCAATATCCTTGTGTTCTATGTATTCATGCCTGTATATCACCTTGTCCGGTGCTTTTACAGCTTCAAGGCGAAGAATTCCTTTGTAAACAGAGGCGTTATGTGACACATGACGCCTAACTAATGCCAACGTTGCATTTGACTCAATTCTCTCAATTTCAGCTGTTTCCTTCAGTTTCCAAGATACAATGATGAGTTTTCAGTCGCCTTGAATGTACAAGTTCATATACAAACAAATATCCCCCAAAAGTAATTATTTTTGGCTATTTTTTGCTTCGCATATGACAATATTTTTGCATTGTTTTTATATGCAGTATTGAGACGTGTTCCCGGTTTGACGTCACAGAGCTAATTCGACCCAGCCTCTTTTCTCCCGGTCATAATTTCAAAAACCCAATTTTTGGCGTGTTTGAAGCCGGATATCTCTGGGAGTATTTATCCGTTCGAAGAATGGTATACAGCATTCGAATCGTGTTGTTATGGCAGGTTTTTGGAAAAAGAATAGTGATTATGCCATATGCACTTTAACGTTTCAAATCCTATGCAAGAAAATGTTTCTTGACTGCAACTTGTGAATTTCAGTGCAGTTAATCCCAAACAGGAGGGCAAAAATCTATAACAACAGAATAACCAATCAAATATGTGACAGACAAACGGGAATACAAATTTTCTTAACAAAACAAACATTGCGGATGAGACTGGCGAGCAACGCTGGTCAAATTTCGCGGGTTTTTTCGACGAAATGGAATCGTTTAAACAATCCGTCTCAACAATGCCAAGTTCTGGCTATTTTACACCTATATATGAAGACGTCATGAGTTTAGATTAAACGTTTTTAAGAGAAAAGTGAATGGAGCGATCACGATGTAAAAACAGTTGTATTACCTGTATTTTCGTCCTGAACATTTCCTTTAGAAATAACATGCGCTCATGAGTTTTTCAATATCCCAAATTGCACTCGTCCTGCGGACTTTTATAATTTTTACGTTATAAAAAACTCACTGGTGCATCTTATTTCCAAATTGCACTCGAAATCATGCTATTACCTTTACTAATACTTCGTTATAGGCTCAAATATTACGTCGCAGTTTTAAATACTCCAATACCGACTTAATGATAATATAAATAACATAGACTTAATGCCTCGCAAACATTTTCTTATATTGATGCGAGGCTCAGTGCTTAGGGCAATAGAAAGGCGTACGTAGTCTTCATTACGCTTGATCTTAAGAAACAGCTGCTGCAAGGAACAACCCAAGAATGACGCTAAAATGCCCAATTTAACGTCTCTTTTGCAAATATATATAAATGCTGATAACGATCTGGGCGAAATGTGGCAAATATCAAGTCTATAGAACGTTTGTTATGGGCTCAGCCGCCTCAAATGTCCTCTAAAAACTTATTGTTATTATTAAAATATCTCCCAATAAGTCTTTATTACTGAGACCAACCTTCAAAATATGTCCCATTTCCTAATTAACCCGCATTACAAGTACAATTGTATGAACCGTCGGTATCTGTACCTCAGAGTACTACACAGAGGGCTCACTCGACGAAAAAAGCATAACACGGATTGGTAGTTGTCAGGGGGGTGAATGCCTCGATGCACTTGCTAAGAACTTTATCCCAGCAAGTGCCTCGAGGCATTCACCCCCCTGACAACCTCAAAAGGCTCTGAACTTCGCCGCCATTTTGAAATTTTCAGGGGGGTGACCACCACAATTTAGGGCACGTTTGAGCAAAAGGCCGTTACGCAAAAATCATAGGAAAATAAGTGCAGTGAACCCTCTGTGTAGTACTCTGTGTCTGTACATGTGCCGTTGTAATGGCAATCATTACTTCCTTCATTGCATTCATGAATATCTGAAGAAGTATTTATCCTGTATTTGGTTTTTAAATGCTCTCCCCTTTGCAACCCCTTGTTTTGAACATTTTTAGTCAGATATCAGTAGCCTGATGTGAGTATACAGCTACTTCAATTAAGGTTGTCCTTTCAAAAGCGTAAACTGTGAACTATGAGCGCGCAAAGGATCATTGGTTATTGTTTATTTAGGTCCTGATTTGCACGGATTTACCTTTATGGCAACTAAATTTGCCATCATAAGTTTCCTATGTTCCCTTGATGCTATTTCACAGAAATAATTCCGAGTTTGAAGGGGAAAATAAGCAATAACCCACCATCCCAAGCGCGCTCATAGTCTACAGTTTACGCTTCTCAATGGACAACCTTTCTTGAAATAGCTATATACCGGAAGCAACTTACAGCGAAGAAACAATATCTTTGTCATGTTTTGTAAGCTTTGGCTATTGATATATTGCCTTTACTGAATTTTCTAAAATTATAGATTAAATATAGGATGTACATTGATACACTACTGTTTTAATCCAGTGGCCTTGTTGTTGTACTCTATGGCATAAAGTTTCCAATAATATGCAAGAAAATATTTCTTGACTGCGATTGGTCAGTTTCAGTGCAGTTAATCCCAAACAGAAGCAAAACCTGGGGAATATCTCGGGCGAAACTTGCGGAATATCAAGTTTTTAGCACACATGGTATGACTCAGCAGTCTTATCTGTCCTCTAAAAACTTATTGTCATTATTAAAATGTCTCAAGAACATTGTCCTAATAAGACTTTATTACGGATACCGACCTTCACAATATGTCCCATTTCCTGAATAACCTGGATTACAAGTACAGTTATATGAACCGTTGGTATTTGTACATGTGGCGTTGTCATGGCAATCATCACTTCCTTCATTGCATTCATGAATATCTAAAGAAATATTTATCGAATATTTAGTTAGCCAAATGCATCTTCCCACTTGCACCCCCCTTGTTTTGAACATTTGTAGTCAGATGTGAGTAGTTTGATGTAGGTATAAAACGGAAACAGCGTACATTGAAGAAACTATATCTTTGACATGTTTTGTAAGCCTTAGCTATTGATATATTGCCTTTACTAAATTTTCTAAAATTGTAGATGTACATTGTTACGCTGGGCATAAAAGACACGAAAAATGAACTTGTTGTTCTAACATTGTCAATATCCCTTCTATTGAGCCAAATTTTTTCCGAGACGTAGAAGATATTATTCTCACAAACTTGTTTTTTTTTGTTTTTTGAATTGTTACATTTTGGCGGGAAAAAATGTTGTTAATTTCGCGCCAAAAAAACTAAATAATAGCTAAGCAAATTCTAGTAACTTGAAGTAAAAGAGCATGCCATTACAATCATGTCAGTGAAAATTTTGTTGAAATACGATAAATACTTTTAAAGATACAGATGTTTAAAATTTGAAAAATCCGCCATTTTGTTACTACAAATAGCAAAAATGGCGGATTTTTCAATTTTTAAACATCTCTATCTTTAAAAGTACTTATCGTTTTTTAACAAAATTTTTACGGATATGATTGTAATGGCATGCTCTTTTACTTAAAGTTACTAGATTTTGCTTAGCTATTATTTAGTTTTTTTGGCGCGAAATTAGCAACATTTTTTTCCGCCAAAATGTAACAATTCAAAAAACAAAAATGAACAAGTTTGTGAGAACAATATCTTCTATGCCTCGGCAAAAATTTGGCTCAATAGAAAGGATATTGACAAAGTTACAGCAAAAATTTCTTTTTTCGTGTATTTTATGCCCAGTATACATCTTAAAGTTTCAAATCATATGCAAGAAAATGTTTCTTGACTGCGATTGGTGAATTTCAGTGCAGTTAATCCCAAACTGGATGGCAAAAATCTGTAAGAACAGAATAACCAATCAAATTTGTGACAGAAATATGGGAATACAAATCTTCTTAACAAAACAAACAATGCGGACGAAACTGGCGAGCAACACTGGTCAAATCCGGCTGTTTTTTTCAACGAAATGGAATCGTTTAAACAGCCGTCTCAACAATACCAAGTTCTGGTTACTTTACCCCTCTATATGAAGACGTTATAGGTTTAAATTAAACGTTTTTAAAGAAAAAGTGAATGGAGCGATAACGATGTAAGTATAGTTGTATTATGTGTATTCTTGTCCTGAACATTTCCTTATATATTATTGACAAGTAATAGAATGGTTTCTAGTGCAATTAGGAAATAACATGCACTTATGAGTTTTTCAATAACGTTTTAACGCCAAATTGCGCTCGTCCTGCAGATTCTAATAGTTTTTGCGTTATTAAAAACTCACTGGTGCATGTTATTTCCAAATTGCACTCGAAATTATTCAATTACCTTTACTAATACTTCATTATAGGCTTGAATACTACGTCTAAGTTTTAAAATCTAATATCGACTTAATGATAATATAAATAACAAAGACTTAATGCCTCGCATACATTTTCTTATATTGATGCGAGGCTTAGTGCTTAGGGCAAAAGAAAGGCATAGTCTTCATTACGCTTGACTTAAACAAACAGTTCCTGCAAGGAATGACGAAAGAATGACGAAAAAAACGCCCGACTTTACGTCTTCTTTAAGAATATAACGCTGATGAGGATCTGGCATGAAACGTGCAAATGTCTCGGGAACATCGTCCTAATAAGATTTTATTACGGAGACCAACCTTCACAATACGTCCCATTTCCTGAATAACCCAGATTACAGGTACAGTTGTGTGAACCGTTGATATTTGTACATGTGGCGTTGTCATGGCAATAATCACTTCCTTCATTACATTCATGAACATCTGAAAAAATATTTATCGAATATTTAGTTACGCAAATTTCCTCCCCAATGCACCCCCTTGTTTTGAACATTAGTAGTCAGATGTGAGTAGTCTGATGTGAGTATCACAACGGAAACAACTTACGGTGAAGAAACAATATCTTTGACATGTTTTGTATGCTTTAGCTATTGAGATAGCCTTTACTGAATTTTCTAAAATTGTAGATTGAATATAGGATGTAGATTGATACAAAACAGTTTTAATCCAATGGCCTTGTTATTGTATTCTATCGCTTAAAGTTTCCAATAACATGCAAGGAAATGTTTTCCAACTGTGATTGGTGAATTTAGTGCAGTTAATTAAATCCTAAACAGGAGTGCAAAAATCTGTAACAGCAGAATAACCAATCAAGTTTGTGAGAGAAAAACACGAATGCAAGTTTTCTTAACAGACCAAACATGGTGGGTGAAACTGTTGAGCAAACTTTGATCAAGTTTGGCTAGGTTTAATTTTGACGAAATGGAATCATTTAAACAATCTGTCTCAACAATGCCAAGTTTTGGCTATTTGAAACCTATATATGAAGACGTTATGGTTGTAAATTCGAAGTTTTTAAGGAAAAAGTGAAGAGAGCGATCGCGATGTATGTATAGTTATTTTAGGTGCTATAATTTGTATTATTACCAAGTAATAAAATAGTCTCTGGTGCAATTTAGAAATAACATGCACTTATGAGTTTTTCAGTTACGCCAAATTGCACTCGTCCTGCAGACTCTTATTTTTGCGTTATTAAAAACTCAATCATGCATGTTATTGTCAAAATTCCACTCGAAATCATGCTTTTACTTATACAAATGCTTCATTATAGGCTCAAATACTCTGCCTAAGTTTTAAATGCTTTAATATAGACTTAATAATAATATAAACAACATAGACTTAATGCCTCGCATACATTTTCTTACATTAATGCGAGGCTTGGTGCTTAGGGCAATAGAAAGGCATAGTCTTCATTACGCTTGAATTTAAGGGGGTCCAACAGTAAATAATTTCAAAATTCATCAATTTTCAAAAATTTTACAAAATATTGTTAACGGCCTTCTCTAAACATATCCAAAATTTCAAACAACAAAATGAATTATAAACGGAGAAATTCAGAAAATTCTACACCGTGTTAGGGTAAAACCATGATTTTACCCAGAGCAAATAATGGTATGCAATTGGTTTACTCTATTGTGTCCTTTTTCATAGCATTGTTCGATTAATGTTATTCTAATGCATGCAAAATCTTTAAAGCAGTTTTTCTCAAATTGCCGAAAACCACCAATCGCCATTATTGCATGCGCAATATCTCAAGAAGTATGTAAGCTATTGACTTCAAACTTTCAGTGTGTGTTCTGTGTTACATTCTCTAGGAGATGAACCAGAATCATAAAAATATTTGCAATAGCATGCAAGTTATGATAGTCAGTACCATCTCGATAATATCTAGTTTCAATATTTTGTCCGCAAAAAATTTATTTTTGCCTCAATCACCATAGTTCTGGTTCATCTCCAAGAGCATGTGATATACTATTAAAATGAAGTTATTTTAGATTTTTATCATTTATAGTTGTTGAGATATCATGTTTACAAATATATGGATAATTCACCATCAGGGAGTAATTAACATGGTAACCATGGCAATGGTAACTTTGAAAAACTTATTTTTATGTTTGTGGTACCATGTCCTAACACCTGACCAAAGATGAACTGCATAGCATTAAAACACACAAAAAATTTTTTTTACTATTGGACCCCCTTAAGAAACAGCTTCTGCAAGGAACGACGAGGGAATGACGCAAAAAATGCCCGACTTTACGTCTTCTTTAAGATCGAATATAAAAGCTGATGACGATCTGGGGCGAAACTTGCAGAACATCTGGTTTTTAGCACACATAGTATGACTCTGCAGTCTTAAATGTCCTCTAAAAACTTAAAAACTAAAATATCTTGAGAACATCATCGTTGAAGAGTAAAGACTACAAAGAGGGGCCACTTCATTGAGAAAAGCGTAAGGTGCTGTCGTCATGATATGTCATGGGCATGATGTTCCTAGCCGGTGTCCTAAACAGAGGAAGTCATCCCCCCAGAAATATTTAAAATGGCTACTAATACCGGAGGGAAATGCTCCTGTTTAGGGCACTGGCTAGGAATATGGCCCACATGACGTATCATGACGACAGCACCTTACGCTTTTTTGAATGAAGTGGACCGTCTTTATAGTCTCTACTCTTTGTCATCGTCCTAATAAGTTTTTATTACTGGGACCAACCTTCACAATATGTCCCATTTCCTGAATAACCTGGATTACATGTACAGTAGTATGAACCGCCGGTATTTGTACATGTGGCATAGTCATGGCAATCATCACTTTCTTCATTGCATTCATTAATATCTAAAGAAGTATTTATCGAATATTTAGTGATGCAAATGTATCTCTGTCATTGCACCCCTTTGTTTTGAACATTTACAGTCAGATCTGAGTAGTCTGATGTGAGTATCAAAACGGAAACAACTTACATTGAAGAAGCAATATATTGGACATGTTTTGTGTGCTTTAGCTATTGATAGACTGATTTTACAAAAAATAATTTTTAAAATTCTAGATTAATGAATATTATGAATATTATTCTTTAATTAATCAATCTTTGGAGTGAGAAATACAATGGATTTACATTATAAATGGAGTCAATCATCATAGTTACAAAGATTAAGATTAATTTATAAGACAAGTTAAAAAAAAGTCATTATTACCAAGTTTAAATATATTTAAAAGATCTAGCAATAAAAGATTGTTTTTGTCTTTCAGTTTGGGAAGAAACTGTGCATAAATTATTTTGTCTGAGTTCGTGTGGTTGTTCTCTGGGATCGGGAAGTAGGGAATGGCAAGGATAATTTACTTCTGCTTGAATCCTTCCAATCTCTCGGATGGTTGCTAACTCACGCCTACTGCTTAAAGATGGCAGGTAATTTCTATCAAGACCGAGTATTCTCACACTTCTTGCCTGTATACGTTCGATTTCCTGTTGTAGATAATCTGGGAGTCCAGCCTATACAGGCGATGCATACTCTAATACTGGACAGATTTTTGATGTAGAAGTTGTCAATCCAATCTCTGTTGGTAGTTGGGATTTTCTGCACTGCCTTAGATGGTATAATCTCTTATTTGCCTAATATATTATTTGGTCTATATGCTCATTCCATTTAAGGTCATTTTGGAATGTCGTACCCAAGAGCTTAAAACTTTTTACCCTTTCTCTCTCTTCATTTTTGATTTGGATACGAGGCGGTTCTGGGATTGAATCTGTAAAACATATCCACATATCCTTTGTCTTTTTCGGGCTCAGAACCATTTTGTTTGTATCTGCCCATCCACTTAGCCCGTCAACAACCTCTTGCATGGTGCTGGCCCCTTTCAACAATCTGATATTGGGTACAGTCGTCTGCATATTTGCACGTATCAATGTTTACGTGATTAGGCCCAGTGTCCTCTAAATCATTTATATGAACGTTAAATAGAGTTGGCGATATAACTGAGCCCTGTGGTACTCCCGAAGGACAAGGTTGTATTGATGATAGAATACCACGTAGATTAACTTGTGTTCTTACGGTTAGAAAGCTTTTGACCCATAGCCAGAACGATTTACTGATATTCATAGAGGCCAGTTTTTCTAATAGGATGTTGTAATTCACCAGATCAAAGGCCTCACGAAAATCCATAAATATTACATGGACACCTTTTCTGCCTGACTGAGAATTATTCGTAGCATTATAGCAATTCTGCGTCGTGGATATTAGAGTAGAAACAGTAGATCGATCACGAGTAAAAGCATGTTGGTTGTTCTTTATATTAAGATCCGATATGTTTAATTGGATTTGTAGTTTTTCTATAACTTTAGCCAATTGTGGTAACACTGATATTTGTCTAAAGTCATTTTCAGCATCGCTTGGGTTCCGAACTTTTGCAACAGGGTATACCAACGCATGTTTATATTGGCTTGGGTATTAGCATTGTTTTATACTAGCGGTAACAATATTGTGGACTGCTGGTGCGAGGTCATCATGAAAACGCTTAATAGGATGTACATTGTTACACTACTGTTTCAATCCAATGGCTTTGTTATTGTATTATCTTGCTTTAATTTTCTAAAAATATGCAAGAAAACGTTTCTCGACTGTGATTGCTGAATTTTAGTGCAGTTAATCCCAAACAGGAGTGCAAAAACCTGTAACAACAGAATAACGAACCAAATTTGTGACAGAAAAACGGGAATGCAAGTTTCCTTAACACAACAAACATAACGGGTGAGACTAGTGAGCAACTCTTATAATTTTTGCGTTATTAAAAACTCACTCGTGCATGTTATTTCCAAATTGCACTCGAAATCATGCTATTACCTATACAAATGCTTCAATATAGGTTCAAGTACTACGTCTAAATTTCAAATACTTTAATATCGACTTATTGATAAAATAGACAACATAGACTTAATGCTTCGCATCATTATCTTACGGTAATGCGAGGCTTCGTGGTTAGGACAATAGAAAGGCATAGTTTTGATTACACTTGACTTTAAAAAACAGTCCTGCAAGGAACGACGATGGAATGATGCAAAAAATTCCCGACTTTATGTCTTCTTTAAGAACATAAACGCCGATGACGATATGGGGCGAAGCCTGCAGATCTTGAATATCAAGTTTTTAGGACACATGGTATGACTCAGCAGTCTTAAATGCCCCCTAAACACTTATTGTCAGTATTAAAATGTCTTGAGTACATCGTCCTGATAAGACTTTATTAGTGAGACCAACCTTCACAATATGTCCCATTTCCTGAATAACCCGGACTACAGGTACAGTTGTATGAACCGTCGGTATCTGAACATGTGGCGTTCTCATGGCAATCATCACTTCCTTCATTGCATTCATTAATATCTGAAGAAATATTTATCACGAATTTAGTTATGCAAATTCTCTGCTCTTTTGCACCCCCTTGTTTTGAAAATTTTAGTCAGATGCGAGTAGCTTGATGTGAGTATAAAACGGAAGAAAATTACAGTGAAGAAACAATACTTTTGACATGTTTTGTAAGCTTTTGCTATTGATATATTGCCTTTTTTAAATTCTACAAAACTGTACATTTAATACATAGGATGTATATTGATACACCACTGTTTTATTCCAGTGGCCTTGTTATTGTACTCTTTCGCATAAAGTTTCAAACAATATGCAAGAAATTTTTTCTCGTGTTTGGTGAATTTTGGTTCAGCTAATCCCAAACAGAGGGGCAAAAATCTGTAACAACAGAATAACCAATGAAGTTTGTTGCAGAAAAACTGGAATGCAAATTTTCTTAACAAAACAAACATGGCAGATGAAGCTGGCGAGCAACTCTGGTCAAAATTAGCTGTTTTTTACGAAATAGAATCATGTAAACAATCTATCTCAACAATGCCAAGTTTTGCCCACTTTACACCTATATATGAAGACGTTATGGAAGTAAATTTAAAGTTTTTAAAGAAAAAGTGAAAAGAGCGATCGCGATGTAGGTATGGTTGTACTACGTGTATTCTTGTCTTGAACATTTCCTTTTCTATTACTAACAAGTTGCACTCCAGATCATGCTATTACCTGTACAAATGCTTCAGTATAGGCTCAAATACTACGTCTAAGCTAAATTTCAAATACTTCTAGTATAGACTTAATAATAATATAAACAACATAGACTTCATGCCTCGCATACATTTTTTTACATTAATGCGAGGCTAAGTGCCTAGGACAATAGAAAGGCATAGTTTTTATTACGCTTGACTTTAAGAAACAGCTTCTATAAGGAACGACGAGGGAATGACGCAAAAATGCCCAACTTTACGTCTCCCTTAAGAATATAAAAGCTGATGACGATCTGGGGCAAAACTTGCAGAACATCTGGTTTTTAGCACACAAAGTATGACTCTGCAGTCTTACAGTCAAAATACAAAAAGTGTCCCGCTTCCGCTTCTGTAGTCTGTTGCGATTTACTGTAGTTTTTTGTATTTTTCCGTATTAGATATCGATTAAACGCAATAAAATATATATTTCGCACCATTTATCATCGAAAAACACTTACTTTGTTGAAACATATCATTTCAAAAACGATAGTTGCGATATTAGCAGATAAATCGCTCCTCGCTACTGAAAAACAGAACAAAGTACAGTAAATCACAACAGAGTACAGAAGCGGAAGTGGGACACTTTTTGTATTTTGACTGTAAATGTCCTGTAAAAACTTATTGTTACTATTAAAATATCTTGAGAACATCCTCGTTGAAGAGTAAAGACTACAAAGAGGGGCTACTTCATTGAAAAAAGCGTAAGGTGCTGTCGTCATGATATGTCATGGGCGCCATGTTCCTAGCCGGTGTCCTAAACAGAGAAAGTCATCCCCCCAGAAATATTAAAAATAGCTACTAATACCGGAGGGAAATGCTTCTGTTTAGGGCACTGGCTAGGAACATGGCCCCCATGACGTATCATGACGACAGCACCTTACGCTTTTTTGAACGAAGTGGCCCCTCTTTATAGTCTCTACTCTTTGTCATCGTCCTAATTAGTCTTTGTTACTGAGACTTACCTTCACAATATGTCCCATTTCCTGAATAACCCGGATTACATGTGCAGTTGTATGAACCGCCGGTATTTGTACAGGTGGCGTAGTCATGGCAGTCATCACTTTCTTCATTGCATTCATGAATATCTGAAGTGGTATTTATCGAATATTTAGTGATGCAAATGCTTGTCTGTCATTGCACCCCCTTGTTTTGAACATTTGTAATCAGATCTGAGTAGTCTGATGTGAGTATCAAAACGGAAACACCTTACATTGAAGAAACAATATATTGGACATGTTTTGTATGCTTCAGCTATTGATAGACTGATTTTACAAAAATTTTTTAAATTTCTATGTTAAATATAGCATGTACATTGTTACACTACTGTTTTAATCCAATGGCTTTGTTATTGTATTATCTTGCTTTAATATTGTAATAATATGCAAGAAAGTGTTTCTCGACTGCGATTGGGAATTTCAGTGCAGTCAATCCCAAACAGGAGTGCAAAAATCTGTAACAACAGAATACCCAATCAAATTTGTGACAAAAGAACGGGAATGCAAATTTTTTTTAACAAAACAAACATGGCGGGTGAAACTGGCGAGCAACTTTGGACAAATTTGGCTGGGGTTTTTATGACAAAATGGAATCATTTAAACAATCTATCTCAACAAGTTCTGGCTACTTTATACCTTCAATCAGGGACATAATTGGTGGACTGACTAAGCTAAATCTAAACTGTAAACCCTCTTCCTCACTTTTCAATGTTGTGAGAGTGCAATATCAGTTCAATCCTATCTCATTTTGCATTTTGAATTATTGATATTTCCTGGGCAACTAAATACAATACTGAACAGGAGGGATGGGGATTTTAGCCATAATTCTGCTAATTCTTAGAAAAATCTTTTTTCAAACTGGATGTCCCATGTTTCAATGTCACTGATTGTGTATATGAAGACGTTTTGGGGGTAAATTGAAAGTTTTAAAGAAAAAGTGAAGGGAGCGATAGCGATTAAAGTATACTTGTATTACGCGTATTCTTGTCTTGAACATTTCCTTTTATATTATTAACAAGTAATAACATAGTTCCTAGTACAACTTGAAAATAACATGCATTAATGAGTGTTTCAATAACAACGCCAAATTGCACTCGTCCTGCAGACTCTTATAATTTTTGCGTTATTAAAAACTCACCCGTGCATGTCATTTCTAAATTGCACTTGAAATCATATTATTGCCTATACAAATACTTCATTATAGACTCAAAACTACGTCTAAGTTTCAAATATTAATTTAATATAGACTTAATGATAATATAAACAACATAGGCTTATTGTTCGCCTACATTAATTTTCTTACATCATTGCGAGGCTTAGTGCTTAGGACAATAGAAAGGCATAGTGTTCATTACACATGAAACAGTTTCTGCAAGGAGTGAAACCTGTGGAATATAAAGTTTTTAGCACAAATTGAATGACTCAGCAGTCTTAAATGTCCTGTAAAAACCTATTGTCATTATTAAAATGTCTTGAGAACATCGTCCTAATAAGACTTTCTTACTGAGACCAACCTTCACAATATGTCCCATTTACTGAATAACCCGGATTACAAGTACATATTAACAAGCTGTAATAGTATATGGTAACATACCACATGATCCGTTATTAACAAACCCAGGTTTGATGTTTCCTTCACAATCTGTGCATGTTGAATTATCACCTCCACAAACTCCACACAAATCAGTTTTGTTTCCACTGTCTTGAACACCATCACACCCAAAGTAAGTAGGGGCAATGACTGCAAATCAAAAAGTTCAAAAAAAAAATCAGAAATAAGCATAGGAATTGAAATTTAGCCTAGAATTCTCTATATTTGTATACATGATGATTATGACGGCTTTTTAGGACATTAAATTTCAATATTTTTATTTTTAAGTATATCAGGTCCGTGTAGAAGCTATAGGTATTTTCAAGACTTGCCACAAATAGCTCTTGTTTTTCAGTGTCTGATTAACGATTTAGAAAAAGCACATAAACGGCTTTGTTTAACGCCCACCTATTTGCGAATAATTTGTTCTTTGCTGTAGTTCGTTGTACGATTCTAATGTTGATTCACCAACACTTGTTTTTCCAGTCACAGCAATATCAAACAAACATTCTTCATTTTCTCCACAGATATCTCTCGCTTGTTGTTCCAAAGTGTTGTCAGAGAAAAGTGAGTTTGTTTCATCTAAGAAGACTGGTGTAAAGCCCGGGTCAAGAAAATTATCATAACTCTCTCCAGTACGATATGTAAACAAGGTCTTGCTGCTATCAACAATCCCTACAGAAATAAATATAATCATATGTGTTTTTAATAGAATACAATAGGATACAAGAAAAAACCTACTCCGAAGAACAACATCTTGTGAACCTAAGATATGAGCTAATGTATTAACAACATGTACAAGACAACATGTTGTTTTGCGGGGATTTTTCAAAATATCACTGCAAAACTGTTGTCTTGTTGTCAATAGATCATATCTTGAGTTTGTTGTTCTTGGGAGTATGCTTTTTTCTTATATCTTATTAAATTTTCTGCTGGTAAAAGTTGTTGGACAATGGGATATTCTCCATTATGTTCAACACGACTTTGGGTAAAAAACGAGAATTTACTCTTTTTCTCTCTCTTTATCAGATAAAAGATATTTAAAAATGTCCAAATTAGAATTTCATTAAAACTTACATTTTTGACCAAACTCATTGTGAATTGTTCTATAACTTGAGTTTGTTTGAATAAAACTTCCGTTTGGCAATAAAAATTCTTTATCTTTGCTGTCATCCCAAAATCCAAGAAGGCCAGCTGTTTTTCCTAAAATATTAATAGATAATAAACAGGCAGATGACAATCCAGCATATGATCAAGCATGCACATAATACTTGGCCAGAAATTAGACTCACACAAATTTACAAATTCGACTCGCACAATTCTTTTCGGTGTCAAAAAATGGCCAGCCAATCATAAGTAATACCTCTTGCACAAGCTGTGTGATGCTATTCGATTTCTAGCAACATTTCCGAAACCGAATCCATTGCAAAAGTGCTCAAAAGGACCCCGGTTTAAAATGGTGTGTCGACATACCTCTAACTTCTGAAAGCAAAAGCAACAGCCTTTCTGAATTGTCTCTAGTGTTTAGAAGGATTGCTTATAGTAGTGGTCATTAGAAGTAAAACATTGTCTAACTAAAAAATCACTAATATCATATTATCTAAAAAAATCCTTTAGCTATATTTGCCATCTTGTTTGCTTTTATATGGTCGAGCAGCCAAAGTAGCAACAATAACTGTTGCAGTTTCCCATATTATCATAGAATCACTGAAGATCAATTGCACCAGGTTTCGTCTTCTTCTGAACTGTGCCGGGCATTTTATCTTCGATTTTGTGTGCGTCGACAAATAGTCAAAATTACCGCCATTACGAAGTCTCGCCACTTTTGTGCCTGATAAATGCCGCTTCTTTGTTTTCATGCGTATTTAACATATTAAGTTTCATGTGTATTTACAATATTTAAGCAAACTGATATTAATTCTGGGGAGGTCTACAATAATTGAATTGAGCATAGTTTGTCATACTATAATTACAATTTTTTTCACGAAATATCAAAGTTATAATTTCTGCCAGTAATTTTAGTGACTTTCTGTTGCATGGTGATTTTCTTAAAAAATATTATACTTAGTCAATGTTTTCTTCTAATGACCACTACTATAAAAAATATAGGCTCTTCAGAAAAGCTGTTGCTTTTGCTTTTCAGAAGTTAGAGCTATGTCAACACTACCGTTTAAAGCTGGGCTCATTTTCAGGATTTTCGTAATAGTCATTTTACCATGTTGACCGAATGGTCATTTTACCCTAAAACAGTTGAGATTATCTCTGGAAAATGAAACTCATGCAAAACCCAACACAAGACCTAGAATACAAACATAATGTTGCAAGATTTGAAATGGTATTGAAATGCAACGCTCGTCTGGTTTCACCTCTATATACTGATGGTTTAATAACCTCTATACACAAACCTTTAAATCGTATTGGGATTGATATCTGGTATGTCAAGAAGTCCTCAATTGTTCTAATATCGATAGATACTCCAGAATTAAAGTAGATGCCAACTTTTGTTTGGTTTTGTTTCACAATAAAAACTCTTGAAAAATCCAATCTTGTTTGTTCATCAAACTCAACTCGTTCGCCATTGACAAAAACATCTATCATCCGACGGTTGTTAAACTCCACCTAAGAAATCAAAGTAAAAAATTATTTGAGTGAAGAAAATGTTTAATTTTAAAATAAAGAAGAATCACATCATTCTAATTAATCACGATTTCAATGTAATCTCTGGTGACATAGCCAGCGAGCAGGCCGTGCGCGAGGGAAATATTTTGCTTTGACAGTAGCGTACGGGACGTGAAAAAGTAGCTAAGATTAGATTTGATTGAAAACAGAATATTATAAATTATGTTACTAATAATATAAATATTCAAATGCCTTCCTTCACAATACGTTGGAAGGAGAACCATATGGGGCACATCATTGTATTAACATTGATCACAGCTCACTAGTATACGATCCTTCCCCGCTTTTGCACAATATTTTCATTATAGAAGTAATTTTCTGTAGTTTGAGATGGATATATTCAATAATTAAATTCTAACAGTTTCGACTTTTATGTAAAGAAATATAATTATTCTTGTAATGATTTAAAATAATATACCTTTTACTTTTATCTAGTATCGTGATACTGCATGTACCTTTATTAATTTTTATCTCGTATGGCAAAAATGGAGGCGCAAGAGTTGACGGATTATTGCTTATTTTAACTTCTAAACACGGAATAATTTCTTTGAAACAGCGTCCAGGAGACTTACGATGGCAAATTTACTTCCTACAAGGGTAATTCCTTGAGTATCAGGGACTAAATAGACTATAATCCATCATCCCTTGCGCGCACATAGTTCACAGTTTACGCTTTTGGGAAGGCAACGTTAACTGAAGTAGTTGCAGTTAGTAGAAGGAAGGATAACTATATGTCTAGCAAACGGTCAGATACGATGGTGCTAACTCTTATATGGTAACATCCAAACTTTAATTTATCTTTCTCAATAGCAGCTTTGTTTCTGAGCTATTTTGATTGAGAGCTAGCAACGATTCAAATATGGATTCAAACAGCGATACATAAAATTCCTTTGTCCTAAGGGCAATAATATTAAAATATCACCATTTTTTGTCCTCTGATTTGAGAATAGATGTATCGCTTCTTCCATATTGTACTAAAAATGAACTATTGCTAATTCAAATAAACTTTTATACGATGATGCATGCAAATGCTAAGTATATTTGCCACTTTCACCTGCACAGTATCGCTGTCAGCGGCTTTCACAGCTACAGCTGTTAGGGCTGTTGCCCTTGTTTTACGCCCCTGGTTATCAATCACGGGTTCCATCCTTCCTTGAAACTCTAAATCTACGCTATTGTTCACTCGCAAAAGGATGTATTCGCCATGGCCGTTGAAAGTATAAAATGTTCCATCAAATGTGGAGAGGTGTGGATCTCCTCTTGTATCCGCTAGAACAAAATGTATATTTCAGTTCTTAAATGGGAAAAATTATATCAAAGTCATGTTATATACTTCTGAGTTTTGAATTTTAAATATAACTCAGTTTTTTGAGCATCAACTGTATTTTTATCCATTAGTGTTTCGGTTGCTTAAAAGACAAGGCGGATGACACACACTTGCATTCAGGAGATGTAATTTTTAATTCCCTTCCGCAAACGCCGGTCATTACCATCAAGATCAAGCGTCAGTATCATTGATCTCGTCCACAAGACGTGTGGCGTAAATTAGATTTTTTTTAAAGGTTTTGAAATAAGTTAGGAAAAAACATTTGACGAACTTTAAAAATAAATGAGCCGCATCCGCAGCGGAGACGTATCACCGCCAGTTGTATCACAAGTCGCAGCCCTAGACAACTGAGCTAACAACGCGCTTGCTGGAATCCGTTGAAGCAATCTATATTGAAAACAAAACTTCATCGAATTAGAACCACAGCAGTCTGGGAACGAGATCAATGATGGTCGCTTCTGTTCTGGATGGTAACGACCGTTTACGAAAGGGAAGATTTTCCGGTGACATAACATCACATACCAAAAGTCAACAAGTGAGTTAAACTAAGGGTAAATTAAAACTATAATGTCATTATTGCAAAATTATTTACCAACTGGCGGCGGTACATATCTTTCACCATCATCAGATGGTCTTCTTTGATAATATTTGGCGCAGTTGTCACGAAACTTGCAGCAAGCAAACCAAGGTAAAACATCTCGTCCAATGTGACCCCAGAAATCTTTTTCTGGCGATACAACATCAAGGGAACCACCTCCAGGTGGACCTACCATCAGTGAATCGCCTTTATAACAACACTGCTGACCAGCCCCTGATGCACTAAAATTACAAGAAACATGACAGATGCATTGAATATATGTTTGCTTCTTAATTTTCTTTTTTTTCTGTCAAAATATCGAAAACTGAGAAAAACCACCAATGATGTTTTCGCACATGAGTGCGTATATAACACTTGAAAACCAAATTTAATTCCACATAGCTGAATTCGCCAAATGTTTTCTTAACTCGGTTTTGGTTTTCAAAATTTATATTATATGATTACTTCGCTATTAAACTTCAGAAACAGAACGCATAAAACATCAGCGGTGTTCCATCCACTTTTTCATTCAATAAGTTCTGAAACTCGTAAATAAAGTCGGAATCTGGTAGCTCTCGTTTTCTCGGTTGTCCAAAGCTGTATTGTATGAGACTCCAAAAATGACAAGAATAAACAAAGCCCGGATATAAGATATTATTCATGCAGATCATGTCTGGTGATAGAAAGTATAATTGAAATAATGCCTCGTGTTTTGAACCTAATATGGGCAATATAATTATGCTTGACATTACAAATATCAATATGTTTGACATTTAGTAAATTTTCATGTTAATTTTGGTAGTCACGTGGGAAGTCATGATATTCATTTCATTCACAACCAACTGTAAATCTCCGTGCTGCTTCGGGATAAAATATGCATATTTTACCTTGCGTCTCTGGATCGAAAGCAAGATGTACTGCCCGGATGAAAGAATTTGCTGAGAAGTCGTTTAAGTCCAGAATCAGCCACAAATTGATCATCTGCCCTCATCTGTTGCACACTTCTTGGGCATGGAGGCAACTCCGCTACGTAGATGAAAACAATAAGATATTAATATATTTTCTTGAAAAGACATGCTCTAATGCGGCATTTTTGTGGCTTCGAAAATGGCGGAAGCTTTTGTAAATCAGTAACAAAAGAGCGCATGGCATTGTTGTCAATCAGGCTTCTTTATGTAAGTGATTTTTTTATTCGTATTATGTGTTTTAATGTAGCGATACCGTACATTAAACTCACCAGGCGTGATTGAAGTCTCTTCTCTATATTATCTATAATTATTTATTATCTCTATATTATTACTGGATGTTGATTTGTTGATTCGTTTAAAGGCGTACAACAATACCATTAATGGTTTCAAAACAAACGAAATGGAGGAAAAGTATTTCCAAAAACGAAACTGCTCCAGAGAAAGCAAAACTACTGGATTAAATACGAAAAAAAGTCCAAAATTTTTGTTTAAAGTGAAAAGATGATGTCAACATCAAAAATTGTCTTTCACGAAGCACTTTAAAAGCTTTTCAAAAGTTGAATATTAACTTTGAGGTGTGCAATTTTGTCATGGTAATAATCAACAAAATAATAATCATGCGATGTTGCTCGTGCTAGTAATGTTTGGCAATTTTGTCAGATTGAGCTCACCTCAAGAGCTGACTCTTAATGCTATTAGTACTATTAATCCCAAATTGCACTCGCCATCGCCATTACCTAGAGAAAACAAGAACAGTGCAACGCGCGCGCTTGTTTACGTCAAGCTTGGTAGACTACTACAAAATTTTGGACATTTCTTTTTCTATTGGCCTTTGGTTTTCTTTGTTTTCTTGGTCGTACTAATGACGGTTCAAACTTAATTTACGTTTTGAGCATGGTTTAACGTAACCCTTTCCATCGTAATTTCGCTACATCCTTAGATTTTCTCTTATTTGAGTTATAGTTTCCCATATATAGTATTCGTTTATTTTTTAGTGGCCATTATATTTATCATTAAACTATCACTATATTTACTTTTGCCTTCATGAAATAAAGTACTTTTATCATAATATATACTAATTTTTATTTTCTCAGGGGGACTGGGGAGTGGGATTACCTTGCACATTTGTGATTTTATCAACATCCTGGACAGCGTGCCAATTATTACACAACTCATCATTGTTAAATAACCAATCAACAAGAAAAACATCACTATATATTGAAGTTTTGGTAGATGAACCAGATTGACTTTTTCCTGATGTCGTTGGTGCTATGCTGACTATTGCAATTGGTGATCCTGCCTGACTTCTTTTTCTTCGTCTCTTCCTATTTAGAAATTCATAATCGTTAAAATTAAATATGATGTTTTTGTAGGATAGGTTTACATGTTTCTGCTTTGCTTGGGAAAAATTGGAGACTGTAAGAGCAGAAGTTGCTTTATTGCATTTTCAGTCAATAGCCCCGTTTTTATGTTCGCTCATTTTTTCCCAGTAGACTTTCCTGAACATTATATCTCTATATATCTCTATATAGACAAC
This sequence comes from Muricea muricata, assembly GCA_963855995.1. NCBI lineage: Eukaryota > Metazoa > Cnidaria > Anthozoa > Malacalcyonacea > Plexauridae > Muricea > Muricea muricata. The sequence goes on from OY979716.1 coordinate 119,186,155, forward strand.
GACTTTCGTTGAGTTATATTACCAATATATCATTAGGCCTAGTACACCGAAATCATGAAAAGCAACGATATAAAGTCCAAGCCATTGGGTAAAAATCCATCATGGATAGTATGGTGTATCAAAATATTTTGATAGGGCAGGAACTGCGGTTTTGAAAGCACGGCTCGTATCCATTGAAAGAATCAGAAGCGAAATTATAATAGAAAATGTAATAATACTAATTGAATTGAAATGAATTAAATACAGGCCTTACTCATGACTTATCCTGTGATTGCATGAACTGAGCAGGTTATTTTCCCCTTAATTGCCAGACTTGAAATAATTTGTTTGAAATAGCATCGACGACAAATATAGAAAAATTTTGTGACGACAAATCTACTTGCTAGAAACGTAGTTTCTTGAGTATCAGGGCCGAAATAAACATGAATCCATCATCCCCTTTGCGCTCATAGTTCACAGTTTACTCTTTTGGAAGAACAACCTGAACTGAAATAGCTGTATTTAAATATTATAGCGCTTTTGCAAAAAAAAGATAAATAACTCATTATCAATAACGTGGCAAAGGATCCAGGTAGTTCAATTAGAATTATTTTATTCCAAGGATCGAACTTAAAACATTCTGGTTTTATTACTTACTCGCTGGCCATTAATTACTTACTTTGAATCAATGTTTTCCTTGCTGAAATCAAGATCGTAGCTGCCAGAGTTTCGAACGTATTTAAAGCTCCCTAAACTGGCTCGGTGAAGACGAAACTCAAACGAATCAAATAACGATATATCTATGTCGACGTAGGATGCATTAACTTCTTCTTCATTCCATTTGAGGACAGTTTTAGTTGATTCTGCCCATTGTGGCACTTCTAGCCCTTGTATGTCTGGAGGATTTCTACCTAAACGAACTGAAGAGAGCAAAAGAATTTCGATGTTTTTTTTTATTATTTTTGCACCCGAAATATTTTGCATACTTGGTTGACCATGACAACAGGAAGGAGAGCGAAAATTGTCCAAAATTTGGAAAAGGTAGGGAGAAATTATAGAACCAGAATTACTGACAAGCTACTGATGCTGACAAGCTACTGATGCTGTATGACACGTCAACTTTGCTACTCTATGCATAATTTTCCAGAATTATTTATTAGTTGCAGTCAATTATCAAAAGATATCTGGTGATTTAGAACGTTCCGATGCCACAAAAAACACAAGAAGATAATGAATTTCCAACTACATATACCTTAAAATATTACCACACCCATTTTCTTTTGTTCTCGGATTTTGATTTTCACTCAAGACCTAATATTTGAAGCTTGAGGTGGTTTTCAAAACCCCGTTCAGGTATTGAGTTAACATTCAGATTTGAATTTTAATTCATGACTTGTCTCTTTACAAACTAAATTAATTAGCGGAATATAAAATTACCTTTAAAATTAAATATCAAAACGCAGGCAACACAAGTAAAATTTACTCAAAATATACATGACCTACACACGAGCACAAAAAGTTCCAAATTATTCAATTGCTATTAAAACTAAATCTTCATGGACATGTCAGCACTGATCCTTTCAATTCGCTTGTACTTTGATTATTGTCTTTTTTTATTTGCACACACTTTTTGTCTATAGTTTCATCTTGCTTTTGTTCCATAATTTTCTTTGAGTTAGTTGCCTTTGCTCGATAAAAACATCAAACATCTGAACGTCCTGTTGACTTTAAGTTCTCTTGCACGTAAAAATTAAAATTGACAAATCAAAACAGCCGCGATTATCTCTGTTCTCACGTATAAGCTACTTATTCAGACCCTTATCAAACATCCTGCTGCTCAGTTGCTTGTAGAGAATGATTCGTTCTGTAGCTAGAAAGACCGCTTTGCTCGAAATATTGTTCAAGGGTAGAAGCCAGCTTATTACGTGTGACATCAACATTGCTGTACTAGCAGTTCGCATTGAGATCTCTCAGTGCACAATGGTAAAACGCTATTGAACTATCAGCGCATATACAGCGTAGTCTGCGTGACAAATTGCTCCTGCTATGCAAAAATTTTAATTTCCTGTTGGTTGACTGCGAAAACAATTAATTGAACAATGAAAGGTAAATTAATGTATCAAAGTTTTTTTGACCGCTTGTCCGTAAAACAAAAAATAGGTGCGCCATGCGTACATGTATCTGCGAAGCGAAGTGCGAAAGAGGTAAAAGCTACATAAATATTCAATTGCTAAATAATGGCCGTTTAGCTGGTGAAACGGTAAAGAAGGCGGAACAGATCAAATGACAGAACCCGGATATATCGAGTGAAAGAATTTATGTATCTGCGTAAGCAGATACTATGTCATCGCATTTGTTAAGGTTGGCTGGTAGCTGTAACTTTTCTGATCTCGTAATTAACCGGGAGTTATTCGGCTCGTCAGTTTGGAATATGTTCAGGAAATTACCGGGAAAGATCCCTATGAACATTACAGTCCACATTTTTTCTAAGTACAAAATCAATTTTTGCTTGTTTGCAAAATTAGTTAATTACTGTTGTTATTTTCTTATTTTATTCAAAACATTGATCGGAAATTATCGACGTCTTTCGGACCAGCGAAAGCTCTCATTGGCTAGAGGCATCAATAAATAACGCCATGTGTATTTGATATCACCACTCTGTGATATCATATTTTTATTATTAAAATAATAAAAATATAGTATCACAGAGAAGAGATATCAAATACATTTATACACATGGCATTATTTGAATGAACTTTGACCCAAAAAGTACTATTATTCCAATACAAATGCTACAGCTTATCTGTAACAACACTAACTGTTTCTACAAAATTATTATTGAAAAATATTAGCTTTCAATGTTTTGTCAATAGCATTATATACTTTTAAAAATTTCAACAATATTTATATATTACAAAACTATCTTATGTTATAAAAAAAATAAAAAGTACTCAAATAATATTTAAACAAGAGACACATTCAAATATAATTTGAACATTGACAATTCACAAGCAGACAAGTTTAAACTTTGATGGCAAGAAATATATTACTTGCACAGATGCACAATATCAGTATCACAGTATTGCACAATAATCGCCCATGCCAAGACATGAGAAAATCATCATTTTACAGCTTGTCTGTACCAACACTAATTGTTTCTACAAAATTATTATTGCAAAACTATTTAAGCTTTGAATGTTTTGTCAATAGCATCATATACTTTCAAAAATTTCAACAATATTTATATATTACCGTATAAAACTATCTGTCATGTCATGCATTGAAAAAAAGTACTCAAAGCAGACAAGTTTAAACTTTGATGACAAGAAATATATGGGCACAGTATCAGTATCACAGTACTGCACATGATCACCCATGCTGGGACATCAGAAAATCATGATTGCTTTACACCCAACTATGAATCATAGCTTATGGATATTTTATATTGCTAGAAAAGACTGTAGTTTATATAATAAATAGAAAATACAAGGGTGCTTGAAAATACCAGTTTTACTTCTCGTGTTGAACACTTGAACATGACATTTACAATAATATTTATACAGCTTATCTGTACTAACACTAACTGTTTCTACAAAATTATTGTTGAAAAATTATTAGCTTTGAATGTTTTGTCAATATATAGCATTATATACTTTTTAAAATCTCAACAATATTTATATACTACAAGACTATCTGTCATGTCATGCATTGAAAATAAAAGTATATACTCAAATAATATTTGAACAAGAGATACATTGAAACATAATTCGAACATTGGCAATTCACAAGCAGACAATTTTTTTATGACAAGAAATAATATATTATATTGACACAGATGCACAGTATCAGTATCACAGCATTGTACCATAATCACCCATGTCAGGGCATCAGAAAATCATCGCTTTACAGCCAATTATAAATCATAATAGCTTGCGGATATTTTATGTTGCTCAAGAAAAGACTGTAGTTCTGATATAATAAACAGAATATACATGGGTGCTTGAAAATGCCAGATTTGCTTCTGGTGTTGAACACTTGAACACAGTGAACTTGAACATGACATTTACAATGACATTTCAAAACAATAGCAATAGATACTCCGGGCGGAAATCTCAGCTTGGTCAAAAATATTAAAGCCCAGACAACACCTTTAAATAGAGCCATAACATATTCCTACATTATCAGGCTAGTTCCTACATTATCAGGCTAGTTCGTTATCTAGGTGATGAAATATGAATTGGTCACAAAAAGTTGTTCATAAATTACCTCAAAATCCTTGTTAATGTTCCGTTAAGTGCGATCGGCGTTTATTCCTCATGACTTCATGCACAAAATTTTCGCCATCTTGGATTGAAAAATCAGTATATCACTCCACTTAAGCATTTGAAAAGTTTTCCAGTCTGTTAGTTCAGTGACAATTTAAACATAACGTCATCCAAATGTTACATTCTCGTCCATTGGCTGAATTTAGTTTACGCGTTCAGTGATTGGCTATAAGCTAACATTACAGTTACAGTTACAGTTACGCGCACGACAGCATTATATTTGCATTCGCAGATACAAAAATCATGCACAGGAGCAATTTTACCACAATAAAACCACACAGGAATAATTTTAGCCCAAGTGGTCATTTCGAGATTTCAAACAGATAATTTGGTGCCACATGCGCAGGTCCAGACTGACTAATGTTCAATTAATGTTCCACAGGAAAAAAATTTTTCCTTGTTCATGAAAATGATTTTATACCGATTAACAGAATGTTTTAATTTTTATTATTGACATTCCCTGGACAGGAATTAAATAGCTCTGATTGAAATTAAGTGCATTAACCAAATTTTTTGTCAAGCATTAGCTTGATACAGTGATCCGCACTTTCTTTTGACCTGTCGTAAAGACAAAATTTACTGCACGCGAACTTACAATCCGGATATTATAAACTGGCCCAATGATAATAAATTTGCACACCATAAATGTACTAAGCTGGCTACTCTACTGCAATTTATGTAATCCAGTGTGTCCGCTAATGATCGAAATCGTTTGTTAATCATTCGCGTTTATTGTTTTTTGCTGCCAAAACCTCTTGAGAACAAAAGAATGGGCGTGGTAACAATATGAACAACAATAATAATAATAATAATAATAATGGGTGGGTGGGTGGTAATAATGGGTGTGGTAACTGTATAAACAACATAACAACTTCGTTGTTAACAAACATAACCACCTCCAACTCGGTTGTTATCCTATATATATATAAGGCCCTTCGTTGGAACCTATACCTTCGTGTGCTTGGAGACGAAGCACTGCCCACAACGGGCAATGTTAGATTGAGATTCTGTTTGAATACATATTAGTAAATATTTCCAAATATAAATAAGTAAACATTTCAACTCACTTGATCTAAATGTTCCAGTGAAGTTAAATGTTTCGCCAGCATCCATTGACAGTTCAACCTGGATACGACCAGCAAAATACAATGGAGGAGTGATGCAATATGCCAATTCTGGACTAACATACACACCGGAAATCTCTGTAGTCTTGTTGAACCGACAAACAATTTGATTTTCAGGATCATAGCAGGGTCCACCAATAAACATTTTAGTTCCTCCCAATTCAATTCCTGATCTGGGTGAAAGCGTCAGAGCTGTGTCAAAGAAAAGCCATCCAACGTTATCTTAGGTTAGGTTACTGATTTTAATTTACAAGGGTAACACGTGACAGTATTATGCATGGATACTGATAACCCCGTGGCTTTCTGTTGTCCTTTATGCGTTGATTTTTGAGAGAGAGGAAAACTGGAGTATCCGGAGAAAACCCTTGAAACACAGGAGAGGTCAACCGCGAGAACTCAGCTCCCATGCAATACCAAATGAGTACCAAACTTAGTTTAACAATGGGAAGAGGGACGACAGGCTAACCGCTTGCGCCACCCATGCTTCCCGCTTCTTCAATATGATGAAATGCTTCAAATTTTATTGATTAATTAGCAGCAAAGTCAGAAATATCGAACGTAATAAATATCTTAATTTTTCATTAATTTCATGCCGTGTTGAAAATGGCTATATATCTGCCCGTACGGTACTGAATTGTACAACGCGATGGGGTGAATGGCAAATTGTTTTAAAAAAGATCTTCGTCTGCGAATTGGAAAGTGAAATAGGGTGTGTGAAAAAGTTGCGGCTTTTTTATGTACAGTATTAATTATAATCATACCCAGAATGATTGCTATTTTTACACATATAGAAAAAGCCGAATAGGGGCAAATCATGGGCAGAGTAGAATGTTAATATGTCCGTGATTTCTACAATGAATAATTTATTTATTATGGTTAGCCTTGCCAGCCTGACGATTTTCTCCCGCTAGCTATATGCAAATATTTTCGTGTTCGTTGATTTTCATGACGCGTTTGTTTACGTCTGTAACGTGACCTTTGCTGTTTGAAACACGACGTTTGCTGTTTAAAACACGACCATTGCTGTTTAAAACATGACCATTGCTGTTTAAAACACAACCATTGCTGTTTGAAACACGACCGTGTTAACGGTTGAAACACGACCTTTGCCTTTTGAAACATGATGTTTGCCGTTATAATTGTTACTGTTTAAAATAATCAAAACTGAGCACATTTCACGTGTAAAAGACGATTATATACCAGTTATATTACTTTTCTGTCATTTTAAATCAAATACAAGCTTCTACTCCACGAAATTGGTATGTTTTCTAACAAAAATTGATAAAACGTGTATCAAAACATGACATACGGCCAACCATCACGTTATCAACGTAAATAAATGTAGTGATTGGACGCAAATTGCTGTAAATATACTTAAATTCTTTGATATGTACGGTATGCTTGATCGCTTGCTGTGCATTAATATTCATATTCAAATAGCGTTTTCCGCCTGGTATTTTAATTGCCACATTTGAATCTGGTACTGCAAGACTGAATTTTTATGAGTTTACTACGTAACCAAGGTTAATGTGTTAGGAACCAGCGCATCTGGTCGGTCTGAGTGACCTTCCTGTCGAGCTGGATATATAAGAGCATCAGTCGTGCAGTTTGAGCATTCGCTAGCTAATATAGCCAGCTGCAGCAATCTGCGGGAAATAGAGTTAGAAAAATATTTTTTTGTTGGCAGACATATAGCCTAACTTTGTGCGTTAACTTCCATCGAACTCAGTTCGGTGCAAATGCCAGACTTTAACTGACCGCGTCTGCACCTAACCATCCACACGGCTAAGTATGGTGACGACGGATATTAAGGGCTAGTTATGTCACTGATTGACATACCACCGCTTGATGTACATCCAGCGTCTTTAACAGTTTCACCATCGACTTGAAATATCCATAATCCTGGATCTTGGTAGTTTGATGTCGACGAAATGCTGATTATTTCCGAAGTGCGCGAGTTTGGAATACTAAAATAACGAATCCCATCACCTGCGTTGAAACCAGCCTGGGTAGAAAGACATAATGATGAAATGTATAAAGATGTCCTTATACATGGTTTGAGAAGGTAATGTTCGTCTTCAGAAAAGAGGTGTGTCAGAAACTGTTTATTAATACGTGTTAGAAAATAGCGGGAAGTTTTGTTTTTCACAAAATTCTATGATTCGATTAAAAATTACGGCAATCTCATTGGTTAAAAAATTACAGGAAACACAACTGAATATTGGGTTTAGTAGAGCACAATTTCATTACTGGACTCTTCTAAATAGTTGACTTTTTTAACAAGTGAATAGCTATATGCATTTGCTAAAGCATATGTATGAATAAATATTAATCACACTGGCTGATCCCATATGCAAGTAATGATTAACACTTCTCTAGGGTGTCTCAAAAAGAAAGAAGCTGTCATGGATCATATGCTAAATTATCGAGACGTTTACATAACGAGAAAGAAAAGTTATTTAGCTTTCCGAAGACACTTTCCTTATATCTTAACAAGATTTATTGACCAAATGCACTTCAAATATTAATAAAAATTGCCGGTCAAAATCACATTCTTGCACCATATAGAATTGAATGTGCAAATTTTGGCTGCCTCATGTCGTCGATAATCGGCTATAGTCATTCTCAGTAATAATTTATGAAGGGTTTACTCAATTAAGAGTGTCATTGGCATACGAGAACCAGCTTTATTTGTTCTCTCGAATTGGGTTGATTTGAGTTCATCACAAATTGAGCATTGTAATTTTAATTCCCACTTGGAAATTCACAATGCTCTGTTTTCGATACATTCCCAATGGTGCAAGAATGTAATTTCGACCGGTAACCGGTTATTTTCATTCGAAGTGTTAAGATAAAAAAAAGCATCATTGGAAAGCTAAATAGCTTTTCTTTCTTGCTATGCAAAAATTAAGTCATTAAATTGAACATATGATGCCTGACAGCCAACCAGTTGAATTTCTGTTGTTATTTTAGACATCCTGTATGTCACACACAACAATCTTGCACACCATATTTTGTGCTTATTCGATATGTGGCGTTCTATTTTTTTATTTACCTGGGCAGAAACGCCATTGCTTGCAGTGCCTAGAGTCCATTCAATTTTGTTGTAGTAAAAAATTGTAAATGAGTTCAGGCCATCTGTTGCCAATACAGTTTGAAACGTATTCTGTAAGAAATAATACGTGCTGGCTACAGTACAGATAAAAGTTTCAACCTATTATAATTCTAACACCCAGATTTTGCATCTTCACCTTTATCTTATTTTGTGTATCTATATTTAAATTATGAGAAATGGATGACCTAGTATATCAGCTCAGCATTGAAGAAGAAATCTTCTTGAGTATAAAACGTTGGTTGTGTGGCCTAAATTTGTTTTAATTTAATTTAAACTATTGGTTTATATGCGGAATAAACTACGTACACTAGGCGAGGAACCTCCACCATAAGCAGCAACATTTGACCAGGTCACAATCATGACCCATTTTGCTGTGAATCTTCTTTGGCGAACAAAATGTTTTCTAATTTCTTCAGAGACTCGAGTTCTAGTAGCAAGATCTTGAGTTTCTCGGTAATACACAACGCCGCCATTTGTAGTGTCGACATCCGCCCAGAATGGAGCAATGAGACGACGATTATTTCCAAGTGGAAAGGGATCTGGAGTGAACTGAGATACCTCGCGGAGAAAAGAGATTACCCCATTCGTGTTTACCTGTGTACAGAAGATGAAGAAATAAATGTGCGGTTAGTGTCTACTGCATCAGCTCGACATAACAACTGTAATAATTAAATAGAAGCACCGATTTACACATTAAGTTTGTTTTTCAGATAATATTAGGCCGTTTGTATGTGGATGGGTGTAAGAAAAGATATATGGTTTGGGGCAGTCAATATCAAGTATTATTTCTGACCGAGAAGCTGTACGTTGATCACCAACATTAGCACAAAATTGGCAAACATATTTACAATTGCACAGGTTTCGACGGTGCTTTCCTAGAAAAGCCTCTTCTAGAACGTGACACTCAAATCTGCATTGGAGCAGAAACTTGCCGTCAGGTTTGAATTATACGTTTCTAGTGGACATATGTTTAGCATAAGTGTTAGTGCTAAAAATAGTCTTAATGAATCTAGGTTTATACTATAAAACACCTCCACCTATTTCTCTGAAAACCGAGCGAAAGTCAATGCAGTATATTTTTTCGAAAGTTTTAAGTGAAATTGAAGCCTCATATCAGGTGTCAGTATGAGCTTAAACAAGCATTGTTAGTTGACTCGTCCACACATATCACTACAAGTTCCAATGTCTGAGAGGCATGGCAATTAATGGTAAACAGTAAACATTAATTTAGTTAATTAGGGCATGCAATCCCAGTTATCTACCAGTAATACCGGGTGGCCCAAAAAAAAGTATACTCCTCTTTGATTTCATGTAACAGAAAAACTAGGATAGCTATTGCAGCCAACTAAATTGCATCTTATCCAAGAAGAGCTAACTTAAATGATGATATATTATACTAAGATTTTAATTGAATATTTACTGAGATATCGAAATTTTAAATCGAGCAAGCATTTTTGAGAATGCAAAATATGTGCAAAAAAATGGCTTGTTAGGTTAATCTCAGTACTCTCGTGATTATTGGGCATTTCGTTAATTTTAACATTAAATTCCAATCAATTTCATTGAATTTCTAAATGTTATTGACATTTCTTTTACCTTTTAGCCGTCAAGCAAAAATTCTGAACATAAATTATGCGAAACGCCAAAAAAGGATGTTAACATCTGTAGGTTTAAACATGCACGTGCCAAGCGTAGCATTAACAAACTACGATCATTCCATTGGTCACATGGTTGTTCCTGGCAGACAAGGTGTCTTTGACACATAGACAAGTTTCTATGAATAAGTAAACAGTAAAATTTAAATACCATATACGAATTTTTTAAGCAACTAAGCGATGTGAAAAGCGTCTTGCGTATACTCAATTCAATAGGTCGTTTTATACAAATTTTTAGTGTCCTCAAAAACTCATGTTCAATTTAGAATAACAATATCTCAACTGAAGTTGCCTCAAAATCTTATTATAACATATCAAAATTTAAGTTAGCCCTTCCTGGATAACATGAAATTTATTCAGCTGTGATAACTGTCCTTATAGTTTTTCGGCTAGATTAAATCAAAGAGGAGTACTTTTTTTTGGGCCACCCGGTATTTCTATCATATACTTATCCAGAACGTTTTTCACAGTTTAATATACAATTATTCGATGAGGCTTAATATCAAGAATTATTCCGACCGAGTTATTGTTATTTGCCTAAGTGAAGCCGAGGTGGATAACAATATCAAGATCTGCATGAATAATTCTTGATACCATGCGAAGCTTATGCAATAATTGTTTTATTATGCGCTTAAAAACATAAATTGTAGTGCAAAACTCATTCAAACAACTGGCTACCAATACAAAATTATCTGCATTGAGAAAATTTCCGTCAGCAAACCTTAAAACGTTTAGGGGTGTTCTTGTGGTGAACATAATCTTGAAAAATGTTTTGATACAAGTTTTAGTGTTTTCTGATATTAATGCCTGGCATATCGTCTTCGTCAAACGAGAAAAATCCACTGCAAGCCATTTTGATGTTATTTTATTTTCGCGCGCTTTATACAAGATGCCTATGCATGGGCACCACGTGCTCCTCATGTGCTACGTCATCACCCTGCAGGGGAAAGTCGGGCAAAGGCGGTCTGCGAAACTGCGTACAAAATCAATTTCCAGCAACGACCTCTAGTGTAGACTGTGCTCTATAGTATCAGAATTGAAGTAATACATACGAAAATCGCATCCGGGACATAAGAAAGATAGTATAGCTGCGCCATCATGCAACATCAAAGTTTTTATCGTTGTTTTAAAAAATTGCAAAAGCACAAAACATACGTACATTGCATGACATTTCCATTTACCGCTACTATCGCCACTTAAAAGAGGAAAGAACATACTTGAGAAAACCTACACTTAGGAAACACTCATTTGTATCATCTTATTAAAGATATTATGGCTTCGAAATTGGCCCACTGAATTCAAAAGAATGCTTTATACAGTTCTATTCAAATCAGTAAGAAAGGTATTCTTCGAAATCGTGTTCCATGTCAAGAGGATTTTTTTCTCAAATTTAAATTCAGACTCTGACGTGAGTGGCTGAAAATATTTTATTTATTTGTCTCTGTATCATTGGCTATTTCATAGTTATTATGTAAATTGATCAAAATTTCTGCAAATCAAATCGCGACGTGCAGAATCTAGCCAAATTATCAAACAAATGTCTTAACTGCGTTATCCACAAATTTTCTAATGGTTTTTGAGAAAGGTGATGATGAACTCTTGGACTTATTTCACAGGGAAATTTAAAAGGAAACATAGATTATAATTCTTTTGCATTTTAAATTATTTAATAAAAGTTCATTCAAACAATGTTCATCCATTCCCATCGATAACCTTAAACTGTAAAAATCTCTTGTACTACGTCAATAGTGGATAGTCCAATATGGCCGCCATTGGCTTTATAAAGCTTTATCCATTTGTGGTTTCAGATCAGTGACCTTTCCACTACTTTCATTACTGGACTCTGATTACGTCAGTAACGAAATAATGTAGGATTTGCCATAGATTATTTCCGATTCTGACCTCAACACATGATTTCTAGACGTCGAGCTGAATAAATGTTGCTCCTATTATATACGTTGCTTGCTCACAGTTTAACATTTATTGTATAGAGTGTAAAGTTTGTAATGTACAACGTTTTTGAATGGCTCTATATATAGAGATCGATCAGGGCCGTGAGTATAACGTTAATTACGGAGGGGTGAATATTCATATATTCGTATTTTGCCCCACTAATTTTTTTTCAACCCGAATAGCACACAGTATAGGGAATAAACAGTAGGGCCATCCAGCAGTACAAAATGTCCCTTATTTTTATGCAATTGACTGGCCAGAATAATGGTGCAACGGCCAGTTAAGCGTTTTTATTAACCAGAAAAGGCAAGTGACTGGCCAGAACCTGCATTAAGAACTTGCGTAATGTGACATGCTGTAGGACGCAAACTTTTAAGTTTTTGGCTTGAGCGGCCAACTGATCATGATTTCAAAAGAAATTCTTCTGGTAGATCTATGAATATCTCTCATACACACACAATTAACGGTTGAAAGTTACGACCCTGTGTGGACACTATTTAGTAGTGCAAGTCTTGTATACAAGATTTTTGAATGTACTATTATAATGCCAATGGTGCAGCAAACTAATAATATCGTTTTCGACCATAAAATATGCCTGCACTATATCGCACACTTCAGTTTAAGAGATTTAGCTTCCCGTCGAATTATCAACTTCCTATGATGCAATTGTTTTCAAGTGCAGATCATCATAACCTTTTTTGGAAGCCTGTTGTTTCACATTAAAACGGCATGTTGTAAAACACGGTATGGACTGGTCTGGACTGAGAAAACCCGTACTGAGTCCGTGATCTGTAAAACTCGTAATGTCGGGTAAATACCAACCTAAAATGATCAGGCTTTCTGATTGGCCTTTTGAAACAAAATCCATCATTGTTCGTGATTCGTTCCTTATAAAACCACCTTCTATAGTTTATTGTCCTTTATTGTTATTGACCAACTACTTACAAAGCCTGATAGTATAGGTTGGTGGCGATCCTTAATTTCGTTTCAAATGTAATCATAAATAATGTCATCCAGATGGGAATATTGATACTTTAACTAGTTTCAAACTCAAACTATATATATATATTAATATTCCACTCCTATCAGTGAATGTATAAAGTACTACATGTACTTAGTGGTCTTGCGACAAAAATTGTTAATGACTAGACGATTTTGGCCAACAATGTTTTTTCCGTTGCCACCCAATTCCCAACGTTGGATTATTCACAAGGTTGGATACCATTGCTCTCGTTTGCGGAATAGTGCATTAGGACAAAAGTCACCAGGTGAATTAATTACTGAGTGATGAATGCGAGTGATGAATACGAGTTTTTCACTCATGTCCATATACTTCTAAATGCGTAGTTACTTTTGTTCTCCGTTACGCTGCCGCAAGCTAATATAATAATAGTAACTAGGCATGTGAGTGATCTTAAAATGTGAATTGGGTACACAGACAAACGATAGCCAAATTTCTCTATTGTGATGAGTGTTCCTGATCTTTTCAAACAATAAAATTAATACGCACTTACTGTACAGGTGGAGATGTACATCATTTATTGCGAATCGATTCTTCTGTAAATAAGGAACGAGGAACATGTTATAAAACGACTTATTTGTGTGACTGCCGTTTTTAACTTTTTTAGACTTGTTTGTGTTTCAAACTTTTTTAGAGATTTCTCTCGTTCTTTATTCGCAAGAAATTCGATCCACGAGGAATGATGTATTATCTGCACCTGTAATAAAGATTTTTTATGCAGTACACTGTTGCGCCGTTATGTTTAACCCACAACTTTCTTGTATTAATTTCACAGCTCTGAATGCTCCTAAGTAATGAGTCCAATTAAAACGGTACAAAGTTTTATTATACACTTAAGAAGTTTAAGACGTTATTATTAACTTCTCATGTACAAGACCTTGTGTTTTTCCTTTGAAGCATTTAGAGCTGTCAAATAAAATACAATGAACAGATTACTTCTAATTTCAATTGCGGCTATTTCAAATGCCCTGCTCTTTTATTGTTATCATGACTCCTGAGGTACCGTAAATAGTTAAAGTAGGTACCGTTAATATTAAACCTTGTTAAATTATCACGATTTAATTGGCATTTAGAATCACGTGATATAAAATAGAAATTTTCATTTTCATGGTCGTGCAATGGAGCCGTGCAATAGTTCTTTTCATGGCACGTTTCCAAAAATGACTTAATAATGATCACAACGATATAAGATATCAAATCATTTAGTAGCGTATATATATTATATATATATATATATATATATATATATTATATATATATATATATATATATATATATATATATATATATATATATATATATATATATATATATATATATATATATATATATATATATATATATAAGTTAATCACATTTTAAAATAACGTTTCGACTTTATTTGTCTTTATCAAAATAAAATAAACTTTACAAAGCCCTACTTTTATACCCTATGTAAACTTAATTACCATAATTAATCATACATTTCAGATTCCAACTCATTGTCCATATTCAATCCCAAGGGGTACATTGTCTTTAATCTATTGATCCAATACATTTCCCTAACTGTGGGTTCTGCCGGATCAGTTTTATCAATTATAACTATATCACAATCAATAATTAGACCATTATGGTTTTCTTGTAGGAAGTGTGCATGCAAATACCTTTGTGTATGACTTCTATCAGACAATGCTTTCCTTTGACATGCTTTATAATTATTCCATCTAAATCGGAATTTATCCGTTGTCTGACCAACATATTGTTTCTTACACACTTTGCATGTCAAAAGATAAACAACACCCTTTGAGTCGCAGTTAAAATTATGGTTCACATTATAATGTTTCCCATCAACTGTACACTCAAAAGTGTCGGATTCTTGGATATTTTTACATGTTAAACATCGAGGTTTACTGCATTTCCTACATCCTTTCTCTCTTACGAGTGGTGGTACCTTTGCTCTAACTAAATAATTTTTAAGATTACGACCTGTTCTAAACGCTATAAAAGGTTCAGGGGTAAATACTTTGCGAGCTTCTGTATCTAGATACAAGATATACAAGTTTTTCTTAATTACCAAACCAGAGTGCTTCAACGAAGGATGGAAGGTTATAATGAAAGGCACTCCTCTCTTACATGATTTTACCAATGTACTTGTATCTTCTTGTATATTATACTCCCTAACCCTCCTAAATTCTTTCTCTATAAGCCATGTTGGATATGCCCTATTCCTTAGCCAACTAGACAAATCTTGCTAGTGTTTCTCAAAATCCTCTTTACGTGAGCAAATTCTCTTGATGCGTAGTCCCTGACTATATACAATAGATCTTTTAACATGAGCTGGGTGCGATGACTCATAATGTAAATATTGATGACAATCGGTGGATTTAAAATAGGGACTTGAAATGAGCTGACCAGCATCAATTTCAACAACAACATCAAGAAAATTCACTTTAGTCTGCGAGTACTCGTATGTAAACTTCAAGCTAGGATGGAATTCATTAAGTTTTTTCATGAACTGCAACAATTTATCTTCTCCTTCTAACCAGACAAAAAAGATGTCATCAATATACCTCAACCATACCAAAGGTTTTATCTCTTGTTGACTTAAAAATTCTGTCTCCACCATATCCATAAAAATACATGCATACGGAGGAGCAAATTTGGTACCCATAGCTGTACCGGGAATTTGCCGATAAACCTCTGAATTAAATTCAAAATAATTATTTTTAAGGACAAATTCCGCTAAATTAACAAGGCTTTCAGATGATACTGTTTTGTCTTCACGTTCTTCTAGCTTAGTGTAGAGTGCTTGCAGACCATCCTCGTGTGGAATGCTGGTATAGAGACTTGCAACATCTGCTGTTACAAGTAACGCATTTTCCGGGATTTTACCTAATTCTTTTAACTTATCCAAAAAGTGTCCCGTATCCCTAATGTAGGACCTCCCAGTTCTCATAATGGGCTGAAGATGGTAATCTAAAAATTCAGAGGCCCTTTATATATATATATATATATGTTATTTACCGGACAGGAGGTCCAGAAGGGGAGAAACTGTGCCCGATCTCTGGAAAACTGCCCGAGCCCACCGAGGGTGAGTAAATAACAGGTTTATTTTTTCACTCAAAACAATAAAACTCCAAGCAATGCTGCTTTACCATTTCCATTTTTTATTGAAAACATTTTTAAATTAGAATTATTTGTACACGCGATTCAATTTTGCACACGCGAGATTTGAAACAAAGTTGCCATAAATAGTAAAAACAAACAATATATGGTAAGTGCTAGGGAATACCGTTAGCGATCCAGTTGAGCGATCCGTATAGGGAAAAACCGGACCGCTCGTCAGCCAATCAGATTACAGGATTCAGTGGGAAACCGGACCGGGAAAAAATACTTATTAACAGTTATTCTACGAACTCGAGTCGTATATGAGCTGATAGCCGACGAGGTGCGTAGTAGAATAACTGTTTTATTATATAGACAACAACAGCTACCAAAAAAACTTCCCAGTGCAGTTATATTTTAATAAAATATACTTATTAGTCAGTTTAGCAATGTAAACAACTTCAGCTAATACCGCATAAAGCACTACTTATCGTTATTTAAAATAAAACGCTAGTTATCGTTATTTAAAATTATGCTTCAAACAAATTTTGCCAAACATTTCAAAAACTTAAAAATATTATTTTTTTGGGCAAAACATCAAACGCCTGTTAACCTCAAAATTGAGCACAGTTTTTGTTTTTATAGTAATTCAAAACAATTATAATATTTTCCAGCTTTCGGGAGACTTATTCAGTATTAATTCGTAAAATCTGTATTTTATACTTGTTTAGGTGACATTTAAATCTTCAAAAACTTTATCTAAGTAAAGTTTATGTGTTGCACGTATGGCCAAGAAAGGCTGCGAAAATGCTCAAACAAGATTTTGTGCGTTCGGAAAACTTTCGGCCGCCATCTTTTTTTCTCTACTAATAGGATATGATCTAATATCCTACTAGTAGCAAACCAATCAGATTACAGAATACTTATTAAGATTTATTGAAAATATTTTAGGAGTTTTGATATGTTAAGAGCTAAGGGTAAAATCGTCATATCCGTTGGTTGTTGCCCAAATTTGGGGTTGGAAATAAATGTACGAAATTATGAGTCATTTCGTCGTATATTGACTGACCTTTGTTAATCGACCTTTCGTCGTAATCTGACAATTGTTTTAAGAATATTTTTTCCGTAGTCAGATTGGCTTATTAAAGTTTTCGAACAATTTCATGCTGTTCCATTATTAGCAGCTTGTATCTTCTTACTTACAAAGCAAGCGTTTAAACTGAGCTTAAAATATTTTCAAAAAATAATAAAACAATTATTGAATTCGGTTCTCGCAGGATATGAGGAATTATTAAGGCCTCAGTTTGTGTAATAACACAAACCTCTGCCTTAATAATTCCTCATACCCTGCTCGACCTCATTCAATAATTGTTTAATATTAGTATTGTCACTTGTCATTTAGTAGAAGGAGCGTTGATTTTGAGTTTGCATGCTACTCAATAATTATTTTAAACAATTTAGAGAACTTTAAATATTAACAATACACTGCTTGATTTCCAAGTTAATGCAAAACATTGCCCCTTTATTTATATGTTTGATCAAAGACGATTTTGGAGCAAGCGCATTATATTTTTCCGTTAAAATGAAGGTTGGTTTATTCATATCATATATTTGGAGCAGTTAAATTTTAGATCAATGAACTTTTAACGGGAATTTTTTACCGATTTGGTTAAAAATTACGGACTGAGTCCGTAATTTGCAAACCGCGGACTCAATCCGCAATTTCCTAGTCCAGTCCAGTCCAGTCCGTGTTTGACAGCATGCCCAATAAAACACGCATTATATCGCGCACTTCACTGGTTTAACTTCCTGGTAAGAGTTCAACTTCCTGAACTCCCCAAGAAGCAGTTGTTATACAAAATAAACAACAGCCAACGATTATAAAACACACATATTGCGAAAGGGAGAACAATTATAATATATAACGCTCATTATTACATTATTTTAGAAGCTTAATCATTATTAAGCTTCAATTTTGCTCCCTCTAAAATTAGTGAAGCGTTTGGTTCGTACAAAAGCTAGTTAGCTTTCCCTGTATAAATTGTGGATAACAGAAAGAATGGTATTCTTATAACCAAAGTGAGCTCTATATAATTATACTCGAACCGCTATGTTTGAAGCCAAATGTAAGACCGCCATTGATAACCAGGAACAACAAAAGTGACCCAAACGTTTTAGCCCTGTTTTAATCTAATATTCAAACCAGGGTTAAAGGGGTTGAAAAGGCTCCTGGTTGTCAATGGCGCCGCAATTTGTCTTCATGGCGTCCAATATACCACTTCAGGTAAAATTACATAGAGTTCACTGTATAGGCATTACCACGGATACAGTATATCTGCATGACTATATAACGTCTACTATAATAAGCAACTACTGTAATTTATATACTGCACGATTGCGATCAAGCTGTATAATTTAGCTTGAGCCTTGAGGGGGATAATCAAATTCTAAAGAACTGATTAATAGTATTGATAATAAATAATTTGAAAACAGCCGGTCTAAATTTAGCTTGAGCCTTTCGGATAATCCAGTTCTAAAGAACTTATTAATGATAACTAAAAACTAATGATAATTTGAAAAATATTTTAATACCGTGAAATAATACCGTGGTCATTTTCCGTGTTTTCCTCCAGTGAGCTTCATATATATCTGGAGTGAGAACTCGAATTCGAATACCTGAAAGGGCTATGTAGGTACCGCACATAAGATGTCAATGTCTTCTTCTTTGACCGCGTAGAGGAACGATTCAAGTCTTGTATGTGCCTAATTTCCGTTACCTTCGCGTGCAGTTTTCTAAAGGCCAAATGACGTTTCTTACTCCTGTTATACATGGAACTCACTGATTTCCTTCACGCCGTGAGCTCCAACTGTTAGCGGACATCTCCCCCAAAACATTCAGCAGCCTATAATTTTGTATGCAAATTTTGCTTGAAGTTGCTGCTCTGAATACTGGTCGAAAGTGCATCTCCCGCAATTATTTTGCAGGTACTGTATGCTGGTAATGCTGCATCAGTTTTCTAATCAAATTGAAGAATTTCAAGCTCGCCAAAAGCAGTTTTGCTTCGAGCTGCAAAATAGCAAATGTAATAAAAAACAATCTTCACATTGCACAGTTGTTGGCCTATTCGCTGCGTTTATTCACCTGCTCGTAATAAAAATTTGCAAGTAATAAACGAAATATTCGCATAATTACTCATACGAACGTCACTGTCGACATTGCCACAAAGGATTGAAAAGACAAAGAGACGATTGATAAGAGTTTAAATTTAGTCATGTGCCAAACTGTGCCCATAATTTAAGAACGATAACTTCATGGGGGTTTTTTGTGGCTTATATTTTTTATACTTCACTGTTCCACTGTACTATTGCTGCATTGTAAACATTATTGTTCTTCAATATTAATATTTTGATTAGAATTAGTGAATTGTTTGAAATATGTGTACACCATGGCATTCAGAAGCACTGAAGTAAGGTGATGAACGACAGTGATAAAGTAAATAAAGTACTTTCTTTAAAATTAAAAATAAATGACATAAACCTGAGACCATATGACCAAAATGATGAAACACTGTGGTCACAGGGTAAATACCAACCTAAAATGACCCCGCAGGGTTTGTGATTGGATTTTTGAAACAACGGTCACCATTTTGTGTGTCTGGCTCTTTAGAAAACCAATTTTTATAGTTTCTTGTCTTTCATTGTTATAACTAACCACTTCCAAATTTTCATAGTATAGGTTGGTGGCAAAACGAAAATGATTTTGAATTTATTGACTTCCGTAATATAAATATTCATACATCCTTCAAATATCACGCACGAGGTTATTGTAAGTAGGCTAATGAATAGCGGCTTGACTGAACTATTTAATTATTTTATATGCCCATATAGTTCAGTCATAGATAATTATAATGTAGTTAAGCCATCTACTTTGAACTACATTAGTGCATTTATTTGAGTATAGTCTTAGTTCTACTTGCATAATATAATATTACTAAAGGTAATATCGCCTTGAAATTATTGTTTGGATGATTATTATGCATGCAATAACCAATAAGTTTACGCCGTTTCAGAATCACATCAAATTATATAATAATATAACTCTTGGCCTCTAAGATATAAATTTTGACAGAATTTGCTTCTTGCTTTGTTCATTATACTACGATGTCGAAAATGATACATTGATGGCACGCGCTAACATATGAGAAACACGGGAAATGTGACGGGAAAGATTTCCTAGCTTCGTGCATTACGTGTTGTTTGTTTGCTATACAAAGACAACTAGCGTACTTCCCTGTAAAACACACTATACTATATAGCATTAGTCTGGTTTAAAATGATTTCTTAACGATAATGAGGGATTACATGTGAGATTATACAACAGAAATTTTACTTTACTATAGAAAATCCAAAGCAAGTATCAAAATTAAAATACTTACAAACAAAGAATCGTGATCCTCATCAAAGAATGGAAACGGAAATACAATGCTTACACGACCAGAACTTCCATCATCATTTGTCGGTACCGAGGTATCTCCATTCCCAGGTCCATAAGGATAGAAATCTCCAAGCTCTATCCGCATAAAAACAACTTGAACGAAGTTTAGGAAAAGGCAAGCGAGTACAAAGGACTTCATGGATTTCGTTGATCTGTACATGTATACTTGCACACGCAATGAGCACTTGGATAGGTTGTGATCTTCTGAGAACTTACGCTATAAATTATGTGTCAAATTAACTAATTTAAATTGGAATGCATATTTTTAGGTCATTAAGGGCATGTCATTCAAAAATCTTAAGTCTCATTTGTGGAGTTTTCAAATTAGGAAAACGAAACATTTTAACAGGAACAATAATATCACTCATCATACATTTATTATAGTCAATTAGTCATGAAAGTCCAAATTATTTGCTGCGTGTAAATGAAACTGACATCAATATATTTAATGAGACTACATGTCGTTTGATATCTTTTAACTTACGCAGCGCGCAACGGAAATTCCAAGTTCTTAACAAAATATTACTTTCTATCAAGCAATAATACGTTAGTAATTAGTAATTATACGAACATTCAGCAATAATTTGCTAGCTCTAAATACTAATCTAGCTGTTACTTTCAGAGTTAAGGCGCCTTTTATATGGAGGTAAGTTATACCTGTGGCTGAGCCAGATGAAAATGATGAAAGCGAATGAGCCTAAGCCTTTGATCTTATTCACGTTTCAGCTGCCTCAGACAGGGTAACTCGCTTCTATAAGTAATAAACGGCTAATTGCAGATATCAGTCACCCCTTGTCGGATATTATGAGATAATCTACTTTAAAAATTCCCTAATAGACCATGATCTTTATAAAGGATAATATTAGAAATAATAATCGACGATGGTTTATTTGAGATCACGAGGTTCACCTTTATTTGAGATCAAGAGGAGCATGGTAGCAATATTTGAAGTACTTTAAAAACAAGTGGATGGGTGTGGCTAACCAGCCCAAACATTGGATGCGCATGAAAACTTTAGATGACGCCGAACTTTGACTCTGCATTAGTTTAAAGTACGACGAAAACCAGCCTTTTCACTGCTAAAAGCTTTTGAATCAATTTACAGCTTATATATTGGTGTAAAATTACCCATTAGTATTATTTGGTATATTGGCAAATTATATCAACCCATATCACAAATGAAGTGGCTTTACCTATAATATATGACATATTATAATTGTATATCAACGTGAAAACGTCTCTGTGTCGCGCATATACGTCTAGAGAAATGACGCAACTCTGAATATGTTGGCACGCATTTCACTGAATCAAAATCACTTAATCATCATTCTGGCACTGTGGTGCTCACCCATGCCTTATTTTTATCCTGGGAAATATCATTAAATTTCTCGTTAAGTAGGCAAAAATGTGAAACTTCGAATTAATCCAAATTTTAGTAAATGGGAAAATCCTAATTCAAGAATAAAATTAGGGTTAAACGGACTATCTCAACAACACGTTGGAGTGTTTGTTTACGATATCAAAATGCGAGAAAGCAATAAATGTCGAGGGAAGAAGCCTCAAGATATTCATTGCTTTTCAGTGTTTTGATACCGTGATGAAACACGCAGAACGATACGCTTTTGATTTCAATAAGCGATTGTTTTCTGCTATTCATGACGTAATATTGTATTACGTAATATGGGCAGAACATATGGTGAGGCTGGGCGTCATAATATATGAGAGACGTCAGTCAAGGCGAACTTGCGCAAGTCTGCGCGTGAAAGTCATTAAATTGTTATGTGACAATGGACTATTAAGCGTCTCTGTATAAATTGTGAGCGCGTGTAAGCTCAAGAAAAAGACTTCCCGACGGGGAATCGAACCCCGGTCTCCCGCGTGGCTGTTGAGGATACTCACCACTAACTGCCGAGGAATCTTTTGTTGATATAATCTGCTCTGTATCGGGTCTTTCTTTATTTGTTCGATCCACAGAAGGCGATTTAGATAAACGTGTCGTAAGTCTTTTCAAAGCGTTGATAGAATTGCTAAATATGGTTTGTCCTTAGTCCATCTGCTGTAAAGTTCTTCATAACTCTTCAAATTCCCTCAGATTTCTTTCTGCTTCTTCTGTACTCAAAGGAGCTCAGGGACCGCTTTTATCTTCTACCTCTTGGTCTCTACATCAACTGTATAGTTTGAATTGTCAGTATCACTTTCTGAGGTGGATTCACCAGTGTCCGCATATTTTCTCTTTGTGTTTATACCGACACTTTAAGATTTTATTAATGAGTTATGATCTTGTAGAAAACAATATTCTCTTTCGTGTCTTCTTAGATTAAAACCACAATTGAAATATTTTCTACAGTTCATACACTTACCGTAACGATCAAACTAATGCTGTAGCTCGTAAAATGCCGAAACATATATAGGCAAATTCTTTGATCGTGTTTAATGACTCTCTTTCTGGGCTTATCTATACCAGCACAGACAAAGTGGCAAAAGAGAATGATAGGGACTAACATAGACAAATCGGGTCTGATTGAGTCAAATAGGGACATATTAAAGTCCTTGCGAGCATAAGTAAACACTATATGAGCACGAGCATGAGTTTTTATGAGCAGTGCTACTCTGTGCTAGTTTGTTTTCACCGAAAACTTTTGTCCATGCTTATATGGTTGCTCATAAAATTCACATGCTGACTGTTCATAATGCTCATAGAAATTCAAGCTACTTAAGGCTGGCTAGATAAGCCCTGAAAGTCATTAGCCGCTCACAAATAATTTGCCTATAAATGTTTTGGCATTTCATGAGATACAGCATTAGTTTGTTTGTTGCGATAAGGCTATGAACAGTAGATTTTTTGGAAAATCTTTTAATCGTGGTTTTAAGCTATGAGCACGAAGAGGAAATATGCGGACACTGACGACTCCCCCTCAGAAAGGGATTTGGACAAGTCAGACAATACAGATAACGACCAAGAGGTAGGAGATGAAAGCGATCCCTAGGCACTTTTGAGAACAAAAGCAGCAGAAACAAATCTGACAGAATTTGAGGACATATGGGCATATGGCGGATCTTTACTACAGATGGTCTTGAAGAAAAAGAACAAAGCATATTCAATCATTCTAATGAAGCTTCAAAAAATCTTACAGCAGATTTATTTTGACCGCTTGCTGTGGATCGCACAAAGGAAGAAAGGCCCGATACCACTGAGCTATACTTAATATATCTGGAGATGGCGTTCTCGAATAAGCGCCGAAGCCAAAAACATGGCGGACCAAGCGACTTATTCTCATAAAGTTTTCACTGACCACAGCTAAAGGTGAGCCCGCGTAAAAATACGCACCCCCCTGATTCTTTCAAATGAAATTAGGAAATATTTTAAAATAGTGAAGTTTAAAATTGTTCAGTATCCCAGGGTGGAACCGTGTACACTACGCCAAGATGCACACTCCTTGGCGACGGCATATAGTAGCTCGTTCAAATTCGAACGATGGATGTTGCGAAGCATATCTTTGGTTTTTATCTTCCCTTCAAAAGCAGCAAACTTCACAGTTTTAAAGTTAATTAGTAAGCAAGCTTGTAGCTTACAATATTATCGTGACCAAATACCTATCTGTCTATCTATACGGCGATATCATCGATGGAAAAACACATACATTTCTGAAAATACTACCAAAAACATCGCCGCCGTTTTCTCTACATTTTAACTTTAAGCGAAGTTTAATGCGAAAATACTAAAACGTCCAAGAATACAGTGAAATCTAATATATACAGGGTGTATAAAACTGGTAATCGAACTTTGGAGTGGCCAAGCTAGCACACTCAATATTTATTGTATCGAAACAATTCTTTAACAATTGGAACAACAGGCGTTTAGCTTTTGAATGCCACCGTTTTGGTAAAATTTGAAGAAAAATTGAGCAAATAGGAATCAAATAAAAATTGCCGGTCGAAATCGCATATTTCCACAGTTCGGAATTAATTGAACCGCTCAAATTTACTCCCATTTGGGAATTGAAATTGACAAATTTTAGCTTAGGTTGTAAAATTTATGAATCTCATTAGCCAAGTTAATTGTTTCTCGTGACAGATAAGTCATTAAAAAATGGCATTTTCTTTTCTTATTTGCTGCCTTGTAATTAATGCGCAGAGGTGAAAATATGCAACTTCGAACGGCTATTTTAATTTGATTCGTATTTGCTCAATCTTTCACCAAATTTCACAAAAACAGTGATATTCGAAAGCCAAAAGCCAGTCTTTTCGACTATGAAAGAATTATTTGTGTGCATTGAATATTTAAAGCGCTAGAGCACTTTAAAGTTTGATTACTTTTTTTATACACCATGTAGTGCGTTGACTTTGTTTGCGTTCGAAATATTAATTTGTACAAGTTATTTTTATCATTTGCCTCGAAATTCCTTGCCATCCTGCTTTGTATATTAAAATACCACTGAATGAACCGCTATTGTTTTCTTACCATATTTGACATCTACTGCTTTTCAGCGAAAAGTAATAAATTTTGAAGAAGCTACAGCGAACTACAGCGAATTGTTCGCCGTAGACGTAGTGTAAATGTCCCATTCTGAAAGATCATTGTAAAATTTTAAATACATGCGGAGACTGTAGTACACTTTTAATACTCGTTTTCCTCTTTTACATTTTAAAACACAAAGCCGACGCAAAGGAGTTAACTCTTATTAACTTTCTGAACACTTTGTTGAGAACAGGACACAGCACTCAACTACTCAAGTCAAATGTTAAATTTATCGTTACAGTTTAAGCCTGAAAACAGGAGGGAGTGAAAACTTTAAAATCGCGGTCGCTCGCTGTGGTCAGTGGCAAATCACCAGAGAATAAGTCGACTGTGATGTCAAATGACGCGTTTTACGTCACGCGGCCGCCATGTTTTTGGCTTCACTTTTTGACTGACGAAAGTATTCTTGGTTTGCACATGACGTCATTTCGTGTCATTGGGCGCCATCTTGGTTGACTCTGCAGATTACTTCAGCTGTTTACAGCGAAGTATTTGTGTCAATTTACTATTTCTTCGTTAGTTTTGGCGTATTATGAATGATACTTTAAAGACATATGGCTCGATAGGATCAGAAATAATGAATAGATACTTTGTGGTTGCCATGTGTTTCAAACGTCAACCAAGATGGCGTCGATTGCAAACCATCAATAGGAGCGCAATCTCCAGATATATAGATAGAGCTCAGTGCCCGATACACAAGCAGATTATGACAACGAAAGATGCTTTTGTAAACGATGATAATTCCCACCCAGAGGGAGCTTGAGAGGCAGTTATTCATAAATGAATTAGTAACACGCGTCCAACCAATACCGCTTGAAATGATACTGAATGTTATTATTTCTGTAGGCAGATATACTCACACAGGAATAACGACCCACTCAAAGTAATCGAACGAAGACAGGCCTTGGAGGGTCACATAAAAAAGCGTGTGGCTTAGAGAAAATTTTTAAACGCTCAAACACTTTCATCATGTGATCAGAGTTACGCTGTTGGTCGCGCGCGAAAAAACTGACCTGTGTTTAGATGTGGGAGTACCAATCTTGCCTGACTGTCTACAAGATGGATGTTACAAAACGAAAAAATTGGTTCAAGGGTAATGGCAACAAAAAATTTTGCTATATTATCTTTATTATTATCAAATATTTTTTTTAAAAATCTTAAGTTGTGCGCCATCTTGGATATTTGTGAATATGCATGATACGTCACAAATGGGGTCACGCAATTTCATGTCTTATAGCACAATGATTAGTATCCTCCTATGACCGCATGTGTTGTAACTCTTTCGGATTTCAGCAAGGAGTGAGAAGATTTCAAAAAATATTTAATAGTTGGCAGGTAATTAGGAGTAGCTTTGACTGGCTTATCCCTGTTGTGACGTCACCAAAACATTGTTAATGAGGTTAAAAATTATTCTAAGATGGCGGACAGTCGATTAGGTGAGAATATCTCCTAAAGTAAAAAAAGGCACAAAATATTTTGCAATAGAGTTCTACATATTGTTTTAGAGCCTTTTTTAAATGAGACAATTTCACATTGAACATTAATTGAACAGTTTCAAGACGAGTGTGGGTCTTAAGTTTATAATCATATGAGAGAATTGAACAACAACTTATCATAGAAAAAGTGGTAAGAGTAAATAAAACCGAAAACTGACCGAACTCGTCGTCGTGACTACATGAATCCGGTACCGTGTAAAAGGGGTCTAAGTCAGTACGTCAAGACGCTGATGAAATTTACTAGACTAATATAAAATACATCGACCTTGGCAAAAATATTTGATGAAATAGATTTATTTTAAAACAAAATTTAGGTTAATAGATTCCGCAAAGCTGCCTGCACGCCTGCCCGCAGCACATGATCTTGCTAATGTACAAGCAATCTCGTACCCAGAGCAATATACAGGTATGCCTGTTCGTGGGTTGAGATTGGCATTGGCTCTGGGGATATATAATTCTGCCAATGCTATGATTGGTTGGCCATTAATAAACAGTATTCAGTAGTGTAATTTCAGAAGTAAGTTTTAAATGCAAAATGGCTGATCTAGTTAGGCATCTAAATCTATAAATGTTGCTGAAAATCATCGAGTTTATTCAAGGCATTCTTCCATGTCTTACTATATGTAAACAAATTGTTATATGTGACTAAATATCACAAATTCCAGTAGGCTTATTTAAACCATACCTTTTCAAAATAGTTTGTCTGTAAGCAACTACATTATAAGGTGCCTAAATTATGGTTAAATGTGTTCCTTAATTAATTACGATCTATATCATTCTAATAGGGCTCGAAATGACAGAGCTTTAGGTTCAACTTTGCTTCTTAAATTATTATGAAGAAGGAATCGGTCGCACTAATAATCGGTCGGACTAAGGAAGATGTGTAATGCTACATGCGTGGGGACACAAACTGCTGACAAACTTCAAATTAAACGTTCAGATTCGAGTGGCCCTTCTGATTATTTTCTACTATATGTCTATACTTAGCCTCAGCGATATAGAATATATTCATTTTTGAGTGTCATTTTTTGCATGTTATTGACCGACACAGACGTACGTATAATTATATTTGCACGCATCCAACTGGTACATATTAATAGTAAATTCATAATCATAAACATCGTTTTGAAAAAAATTATTGCAGTACTATACTCGCTGCATTCTTGGCAAACCCGAGTGTCTAGTACATTGTCTAAACGACGGTTCGCTAGAACTGTACATGTCTTGTTTCTGTCTTCACTATTGAATAGAGGGAATATCCTATATTATTCTTTTGACAATTACAGTACGTATGTAGTATCTGATCTGCACCTGCGCATCTTTTGATTGCTTTTTATTAAAAAAAACAATTTCTCAAAATGCATTTATATTTTTGTAATGTCGAAAAGGTGAATCAGCAATATACTAACTATAACAAATAAGGCTTAACTGGAGCATTCTAAACACATGGGAATATAACAAAATTCAATTTTTTATACGGATATTCATAATTTTACGAAATATTTTGTTGCTATTTATTACAGATATTCATAACCGAGTTATTAAACATTCATGACTTAGTGATAATACTGCGAGATCGTTAATTTGATGAATAAATATTTTGCTCTTTGAATAAATATTCAAATTTTAGAATTATATTTATAATTTGTAGAATTAGACCACTTAAAGCGAGTAGATTCTTAGTTATCTTTCGCCCGAGAAAGTTTCAACGCGATTTTTTACAAATTTCAAGCTGATTGCTGGAAACATTAAGCGATATTTTCTCGTTATACGAATTCGGGATTTTGCTGGAAAGACTTTGGGGAGATGATTCACAAAATGGACACTACAAAGGTAGAGGCTTACTTCACATCATTATTTATCTGAGCGTGAACATGTTTGACATTGTTCAAGCTCTAAACTTAACATTTTTGAAAATCATTTTAGACACAGCTAGAGTAGCTTATTTTATTACTGGTGGTTCATGCATATATTGATTAATATTACAATTTAAAGAATTAAAACTTATAACGATCTTTCAAAGCAATTCTTGACTTGCAACTAATCTCTTGGGACACACCTGACAATGGTGCCCACAATAGAACTAATAAAATATTCTTTTGTGCTTCACCACCAACATGGCCGACCTACAAGTCAAGAATAGCAATAGATACTCCGGGCAGAAACCTCAGCCAGAAATATTAAAGCCCAGACAATAGCTTTAAATAGAGCAATATATAACATAACTAACCAAAACAAACAACACAAACCAAAGCAACCAACACGCTATTGCGTGTAAACTTCTTGATATACTGTAATAATTTTTAGATATTTTGAAAATTCAGTGTGTTAGCTTTTCAATGATATGTTTTTTGTTGCATATGAAAGAAGAATGGGCAAATGCGAGCGCGTTGAAAAGTCTGGGTCAAAATCGCATTTTTTTGCCTCTGTGAATTAAGTAAAAGCTATTGAAAATCAACTCCCTTTGGTACTTAAATTGCACCTTGTTTAGTATGCATATGCAGTTATTTTGCATAATTAAGTAGCTCGTAGAAAAGCAAAAACATGATTCAACTTACGACAGAACAAAGAACTTTTGTTTTTAAAACATTTCACGAGACTGGCAGTTTGCGAATAACCCGCGATAGATTTGGCGAACGTTTTCCTGACCGGCAGCCACCAGTTTTTAAAACGATTTGGGCGAGTGTAAGAAAGTTCTGAAAACATGGCACAATTTTAAATCGAAGCAAGGGGAACTCTAGCAGAAGACGCATTGGGAGACAGGGTCCAGCGCAAGGCGAAATGGTGTAGGCTAACCACACGCCGCACTTTCAACAGGATAACGAGGCTAGACCTGAAGCTGCACTCTTACCGCAAGCACATCCGACATCAACTTCTTCCTCAAGACTATGCTCGGCGCATGCAGTTTGCCCGTTGGCTGGTTGACCGTTGTGCGAGAAACGAAGAGTTTCTGCGGTCGTTTGTTATTGGACACGAGGCTGGCTTTGCCATGAACGGTCAAGTAAATACTCAGAACGTTAGAGAATATGCAGCTGCAGGACAACCGCCTGAATTTAATTTTGATGTAAACATCAGTCGAGAAAAACTAACCGTTTAGATCGGACTTTGTGGCAATGGTCAGATAAACGGGCCATTCTTCTTCAACAGAAATATCGATGGTTTCAATTATCTGCAGATGAACGATGGGATATCTCAACTCCAACAGCACTTTCAGAGGCATGCTGGGGGAGCATTCCAAAATTTGTGGTGGGTATAAGATGGCGCCCCGGCACATCGTTAGGTTGCATTTCGTGAGCAATTTACTTTGTAGAAGTAACACGTTGCTAAGGGTTGCAGAGAGAGGAAGTTCTAGCCATTTTCGGAAATATTTGGACGCAATACCGTCTAACGTTTCGCAGATCCATGTCTTAGATATATCAGAAACAGTAAATTCCAGGATATTTTTGACAGCAAATAACGACTGTATAAAAGAATTTTGTTTTTCGGGTGCAAAGCAGTGGCGTAGCCAGGCTCATTGTTTTTGGGGGGGGGCAAGCAGTGAGCGGCGAAGGCATTCTAGGGGGTCCGCCCCCAAACGTCTACACGGATTTAGACTTTTGGAATGGTCTTGAACACCAATTGGGGGCGGTTGCCCCCCTCGCCCACTCTTAACTACGCCACTGGTGCAAGGATAGCTTATCAATTTTGTTCATGATGTCATTAAACACTTTAACTAATTCTGACTTGTGTTCCTCGTCAGACATATTGTAATCAAAATAGGGACCTAAGTAACGGAAGGATTTGCCCATTTCGATTCTGAGTACAAGATGGTTATTCATGAAAAGCTTGGGCAAATTTTGGATGGATTTCGTTAATTGTCTCAACCTCGATCCCAGGGCCTTTCGAGGGGGAAAAGGAAAGGCCCTGGCGTCGGCCGGTAAATAATGGATTATGATTGGCTTGCTAATTTTGATAATTAATGCAAATTTGAGATCATTTATCCAAATTTGAATTTGTTATGCGTATTCATGATGGCGAACAAAGGAGTGTCAAAAGTCACACCGACTAAAATTACAACTAGAAACGCAGTTTGTAGATTCTGTGGTGGTTGTCAAGACACGCAACATATGGTACGCATATTTAGTAAAGCTTTGTGTCAAGATAAAGAAACTGTGTGGTGTAGAAGTTTGTGAAGACGATGGCAACTCGAAAGTGCTATCAGGCAGCGCGTTGCGTTCATGAATAAGATGGAAGATTTCATTGTTAAAGCTCAATCTTTACAGAAAAGACCCTCCGGTGAATTATCTGTTAAAAGATGCATGCTACAGTCGCCCACACAACAGCCTTCCAAGCGCATTCATCAAATAAATCAGTCACAAGTAAGCTCGGCGAAACAATTAGGGGTCGTCGACAAATAGATATAAAGGTCTATTAGGTTATCTATTTTAAATCTATGGTTTCGCAAATGTGTCAGCTGCAACAACATTAAAGGTTCTAAACCCAATATATCAAACACGAAAACGAGGCTGTACAGCCAAGCTTGAACACTATGTAGCCAAGCTTTTATTATTTCTGGGGAATTTAGAAATTCAGTTTATCTATAGTGAAATTGTTTACTCATTGTGATTCCTGTATTTAGTAATGATATTGTATTGCATGGAAAAATTAAAGTACTGTTGTATTCCATTGTACATACCTGTGCTAGCACATCTGTAGGATTAAAATGTAACATTTTAAAATCCACATCTTGCACTAGTGACCAGTCCTTACAGTATATTGGGTTTTAAGATCACATGATTTCATTCCAGATTTTGTCTATACATTGTTATACTATAAATGTATACACTAAGCACTATGCATTTACACTGCAAAGTTTCTGTTACAAACACAGTAATTACATCACAGTTTAACCCATTGGAGTGGAAGACTCTCGCATTGATGAGCAAAATTGTCTGGCACTAGATTGAGTAAAAGAATAAAGTATGGTGCTTTTGGGTGCATTGCTGCTTAATGGATTTTAATTAAATAGTGTCTGGCAATTATAAGCAAGATTAAAACCCTTTTAGTGGCAATGTGCCTGGATGTGCCCTACTCTATTATTTTACTGTCCAATGCTATATGATTTTACTCATCAGGGGGAAAGTGCTGCCACTCACTGGGTTAAAATTGTAGGATACTCAGGGTGTGTCACTGTTGAATGGGTAACACATTGTTTATATTATGTTTATTAAATGCACGTAGTCACCATATGAGCCATGTTATTTGATGTGCAATATGTTTATAATTCTGAATGAATTCTAGGTTCAAGTGGTTATTTGTGACTGGTCCATATTACATTAAAATAACATTGCTCAAATGGTGACTGTGTTCCTAATTAACAAGATGTCTTTTCTCATACACTACTGGGTGCTGGTGTAGCATTGCCGCAAGCTTGACATTGGTTTAAAAGCCCACTCTTGCCTTTAGAATAATGGATGAGACACAATGGACACGATTCAACAATGTGGTGCGATTTTTCGATTTTCACAGGCTGAAAACTTCTATCTTGGTTTATATAACCGGTGGTAATTTTATTTATGTTTATCACTCTGACGTGCATGGAAAGCCTTAACAGCTTTACCCTAGAGTCCTCTTTCTTTATTTCTTCAATTAACTCTTTTTTCATTCGATTTGTTTGAGGGGCATGGAATTGAGCAAAAAAGCCTTGCTGTCGGTTCCATTGTCTCACCAACAAATATTTTGTCTTGCATGACTCTTTCAAACAACCGATATGCATGTGCACAATATTTGAGTTTCACATATATTATTGTCATGGGGTAATTTTGTGTTAATAGTTCATTTGCATTAGGTTTGAGAATTTCATCATAACTTTCAAACTGTTTGCGGTCACTTAAACATACTTTCTTGACCAGGAATATATTCTTCCTATTAGGGCTTACTGCAGCAACCTTGCAATCTTTTTTCAGATGTAGATTATCCTTCAAGTCTTCCAAAAGATTAGCTGTTGTGGTCGCTGTCAGAGCCATAGTGGAAACATTGGGGGGAAATGCTTTTGATACAGAGAGCTCTTTAAAATCTTTTCTAAACTCCTCACCCCTAAGAGGAAAAGAAAATTAAGATTTCCCTTGTGAAACAAATGGTACTGGTAGGGTCTGATGTAGTGAACATGATTGATGTTTCAACTGGTATGTTGTTGTACAATGTGTAGACCATGAGAGCATTGTCAGATGCACTGTTCGAACTCAATGAAGAACATACTCTTGTGTATAATCAGAATTTGCCTGCCAGCAAAATGTAAAGAAGGCAAGGAATCCATGTGCAAGGTAATAATGACTTTTAACTTGCATGGAAGCCAAACAAAACTACTCCAACAGCCCTTAAGCTCTATAAATTGATAAACATTAACGATAGAACAAAGTATTAGCTTTCATATTCGGATACTATTCGAAAAATGAAATGCAACCTACCATAATTGAACACAACGTGCCTCATCGATTACACAGCCAACAACATTATCTTGAAAGGTTTTACTCCCCATCAATTTTCTTCCTTCGCTACTTAATAGAACCTCTGAATGAGCAAATATAATAGAGGTATTGCCATTCACAATTTCTTTAGAGAAGTGTTTTAACAAATTCGGTTCCACGATTCCGTCCACATTTGTTCGCTTTCTGTTTCAGGAATATTTTCATCACTTTCACTGAGCAAATTTTCTGCGACTAGTTTTTGCTTGTTTTCTGCAAGTTGTATTACATCGGCAGTTATATCCACGTCTCTTAACACTCTGAGCTGGTCTTCGATGATAGAGTTCAAGGGACACCCAACGATGACAATATTTTTTCTTGTTTTGACGGGAATTAAATAGGGTAAATATGAAAAAGCATTGACTTCCCAAAACCAGTCGGTAGGACGCCAACAACATCATACCCTTTAAGCAAATGCTCCAAACACTTAATTTGTAGCGGTTTGAAGTTTAAAATAGGAAAGTTTCCTTGTTTTAAAGCATATTGTAATCGTCGAAGTACAGTTAAAAATTCTGGTTTGTTTGGATGATCCGCCATGTTGAATTAACTTTTGGTATAATTAAAATTTTAAAACACCCACTATAGCTGGGTGTTTTTATGTCACGTGACCGGCCGACGCCAGGGCCTTTCCTTTTCCCCCTCGAAAGGCCCTGGGATCGAGGTTGTAATTGTCTTTAAATGCCAAATGTTGAACATTTGTCAACGCGTAAAATCATATTAGCCCATTGACACCAGATTGTAAAACCATTAAGGAGTTTGATTTTCTTTCTTTTGGCTACTGATGACAGCAGCGTCGTCTGCAAACTGGAACCAATGGATAGGATTGCATTGAATGCCAATTTCGCTTAATTTCTAAAATCCAAGATGACGGTATTTTTCAGATTTTATATGTTGTATGAAAGTATTGAATGCCATGTTGAATAATAGAAGATTAAGGCAATCGCCTTGAAGAACGGCACGACTGACTGTAATAAAGGGGGTGTCAAACTGTTCAGTTAAGATGGAAGTTTGGAAATTAGTGTAAAGACTGCCGATATATAAGGTTCCTTATGTGATTAGGAAAGTCAAGGACTTCGTATATAAGATATAATGGAATTCGCCAAATGCATTATGATCGAGTAATGTGATAACAACAGATCGTTGCTTGGTACGCGCTGTGTTAATTATATGTGCCATTTGAGCAGTATGCTCTAGTGTTCCTGAAAGTTTCCGAGTGAAACCTTTCTGGATGTTTTGTTCTATGTAATTATTTTTTGAGAGGTATTCAAATGTTTTATTACGAAGACATGATGTGAAGACTTTAAGTGGGATGGATTCAAGAGTGATTGGATGAAAATTTGCTGGGTCGTTTGTACATGTTGTAATTTTTCCATTCAGATGGGGGCTGGATGGGACAACACCGTACGACTAGGCTGCATGGATTATTTCGGTCAAGTAGGAACGCAAATACGGACATCGTTTAAAAAAGATTATAGATATCTGGTCAAGTGGACATGGTGAGCCAGACGGTTTCATTTTACGGATGACGTTTGTAATTTCTTGATAGGTCGGGGGGTAAAGATCGAAAGGCTTTTGAGGAGAAGCAAATTTTGGAATCCAACTTGGGATGCTGAATGTATGTTTTACTTGCAAAATTGAGTTAATCGAGGTGAATGTTTTAGCAAAATAGAATGTACATTGTGTCAGATTAAATGATGCAAGTGAACTAGTATTCTTTACTTTTCTTAGCGAAAATTTTTTAGCGTAACCCCAGACGTTTTCACTAATTTGACTATCATGATCATTTTCCGCAGAATCGTGGTTATTGGTGTTATGTTGATCAGTATTATTGGGCTTATTAAGGAGATTGCGCAGTTTCTTCGCGACAAATTTGATCTCTAATACATCCCCGTTTTCCAGTTTTAATTTCTTTAAAGCTTTTTTCAAATCCTTTGGTGAAAATGTTTGGTATTTTTTGTCAAATTCTACACTGTTATTATTGTCAACATATCCAAAATTCTCACCAAAGTAATTGTAGACGACTGTTACCATGGTTTTGATGTTGTTATTAAGATCGTCCGGTTTTATTGGGTGATTTGAAAAGTCGTTAGCAGTTGACCATTGTAATGGCGATTTGGGTAGTTTTATTCCTCTTTTTAAATCAGGAAGTTTTCTTGGATGTTTAAAGTTGGTATGTCAGGGTTAGCTGGATCTATGTTATCCTCATGATTGTCGTTGTTCAATGCTTCTGTCATTTGTTGTTGTAGTTCTTCTTTAAAGTCGTCAATGACTCTACAGCTTCGCTGGTGCATTTTGAGACCACGAGCCCCTTTGTAGACTTTACCACAGCAACATTTGATTGCTTTGCAAGACTTCACAGGTAGAGGCATTTGTGTACGCCTTTCCATGACAGGATTTAAATTTACAGTGGATTCTCGTGCATTTCCAACATTACTTTTACACCGCTACGAGTGACGGCCTACCGATTCAAATTCCTTGGAACAAAATACACATATTATTAGCGTTGAAAATAACGCAAACACGCTTGCACGAATCATAATTGATTAAAATTAAGTACAAAATCCAAAATCTGATGTAACTATGTCAATTCAAGTAAATTTTTTTAGTGAAACCAAGGACATGTACAGAGAACGTGTATACGCCAAATAATATCATAGACATAGTCACCTCGAAATCCTTTGTTTTATTAGTGTCGATTAACAACTAAATAACCCGATGTACAGGGTGAGTAAAAAAAAACTGATGCCCTTTCAAATTCAAATTAGCCGCGAATTTCATTACGGAACTTTAAGTATTCCCGTAGGTATACAGAGAACAGATCGTGACTAAGTACACAGTACAGGATGAGTAAAAAAACTGATACTATTGAAATTCAAACTAGCAGCATTGCATTTTTGCAATTTGACAGACGTTGATCTAAAACAAAATCTAGTTCTCAGTGGAAGTTAAAATGCATAATTTTAGCCGTGCAAGAATTGTCAGAATTGGTTTACATACTGTGTACTAAATCGTGATCTGTTCTCTGCATACCCATGGGAGTGCACCGTAATGAAATTCGCAGCTAATTTAAATTTGAAAGAGCATCAGTTTTTTTTTACTCACCCTGTATATATATTAGGTAGGATTAGTAACTAATCGTACCTAATATATATGCATTAGGTAGACGTATACAGGGTGTCCCAAAAAACCCCAAAAACTATTGAAATCACTTATGCTAACATTTGAATGTCCTAGCACTTGTTAAAGAATTAAAATATCTTTGTAAAGTACGTTTGTTTTGCTCATGGGAATATTGATAAAAACCAAATTGAATAGGCTAAAATAACCCATGCGTATTACCATTAATTATGACGGTTATGTCAATAGTTTATCCACTCGTGGGTTCAATTTAGTGCTAGGCATTGAAATTCTAACAATAGATCATTTTCAATAGTTTTTGGGGTTTTTTGGGACACCCTGTAGACCAGCTTATATGCACATATATTTACATATTTCCTCTCAAGTACTCTAAAACATTTCAATAGAATAGCACTTAAGCAAAGACATAAAACCAACTATTATTCCATTTTAGCTATAGTTAAATCCATAAAAGCGTTACTATTGTCTCGGTGACAATAATATTACAAAGTAATAACATGGCTTTGCGGTTGATTAGTGATTAAATGTCCCTCGGGAGGTTTAAGCCTGGTCCTCACTAGTGACATAAGCATAAGCACAAGATAAAACAAAAGACAAAACAAAGAAATCCACTGAAGCGTACGACATAAACATCGACATAAGCATAAGCACAAGCATAAGACTACGAGCATAACCTATGGCAGAACAAAAGAAATTCAAAAGAAAATTCGTTTTGCTTTGTCTTCGCAAACCTCAAAGAAAAATTTATCCTTTGTTATTTTGCATATGCTTATGTCGCTAGTGAGGACCAGGCTTTAGTAAACCTCCCTCGACTTTCGGGTACATTTCATCACTAATCAACCTCAAAGCCATGTTATTATTTATAATGATAGGTTTATTGGACTCTCTTGCAGATTGTTAATTAATAACAAAAACTGAATTACCGAGTCTAAGTCAAATTATATTAACAATATATTGAATAATTATTGAATGAGGTCGAGCAGGATATGAGGAATTATTAAAGCGGAGGTTTGTGCAATCTGTGATGGTTTGTGTTATCTGTGATGAGGTTTGTGTTATCTGTGATGAGGTTTGTGTTATCTGATATTAAGGCGGAGGTTTGTGTTATCTCTGGTCGAGGCCTCAATAATTCCTCATATCCTGTGAGAACCGAAATCAATATTTGTTTTATTAATTTTTGGAAATATTTTAATCTCAGTTTAAACGCTTGCTTTATAAATAAGAAAACACAAGCTGCTAATAATGGAACAGCATGATTATGTTCGGAAACTCTAATAAGCTACAAAAAATATTCTTAAAACAACTGTCAGATTACAAGGTCAGTCAATATACGACGAAAAGAGTCATAATGTCGTATACTTGTTTTCAATATACGATGAAATAAGTCAAATGACTCATAATGTCGTATATTTATTTTTCAACCCCAAATTTGGGCAACTAGCTTCCAAGCGGATATGACGATTTCACCTTTAGCTCTTAACCAATCAAAACTCCTAAAATATTTTTGATAAATAATAAATACAACTTATTTAAAATACCAGGTAAAAGAGTCTAAAAATATTAATACTATTTAAAAGTAAAAAAGTCAAAGCATAACTTTGTTCTACCATACGATCTATTATTAAAAAGACAAAAATTACGATTATTGTCGTTTCGCAA
The DNA here is from genome assembly GCA_963855995.1 of Muricea muricata. NCBI lineage: Eukaryota > Metazoa > Cnidaria > Anthozoa > Malacalcyonacea > Plexauridae > Muricea > Muricea muricata. The sequence continues at coordinate 119,224,221 of OY979716.1, forward strand.
ATTATATTCATGTTCTCTACCATTTTGATAAAGGCAGAATCTCAAAAAATTTGCGATAATATATACGCCATATCTAGTCAAAGATTTGTAAGATTTATGATCAAGGGCTAGTTTAGTCTTCATAAAAAATCACACTGGTCACAAAGGAGCTTCCGAAATTTTCGGAAAAAGTTGTATGATTCTTGGGGAGTTTTCAGGGGTTGACACTTGCCTTGGCCAGTTATTTAGTTTGAAGTAAATCACAAGAGCGTAGTTCGTACCTTGTGATGAGGAACATTGACCATCCTCAAACCAACTGCAGGGCTTTTTACAATCTTGGACAAAACTTGTTGAGACACATTGAAATTTTGAAGACAAGATACGCGTGCCCTTCTCCACTGATTTAAATGCTCACAATTTTATTCTAAACCCCCCCCCCCCCTCCCCCAGTTCAATATTGACATAATTCGACAGCCGCATGTCCGAAGCATAGGTATCATTACAACAACATTGAATTGGGCGGGGGGGGGGTGTGGGGGGGGGGGGCAAATAGAATTATACAAACACTACGAATATGACATATGATCGCTCATGTGTCTCAACAATTTTGTCCAAGATTGTAGTAATGACATTAAATCTCATTATTTAGATTCTCAATACTCTTATAATAACTTTGTCAAGCTTGGCAACGATGTCGAGTGTAGGAAGTTCTCAGTCTCTGCAATGTGAGGAATGTGTAAATCAAGAGATGTTTACATTAAAACACGGTATTGTCATGTTCTATATACCATATTATATATTATTTACTAGTTTAGGTTTAATCTTACTGCCAATATACTGTATACTGTTACATGTCAACCCAGAGTTACACACAACAGAAAATAATTGCCCTTTATTATTTATTCAAAATTCACCCCCTAATTTACATAATTATTTACACAAAGCTTTAGTCACAATGTAATTGCCTTTGATGAAATTGCACCACAGTACGAATATTCCTGCTTGCCTTTATTTCCTGCTACTTTTACAAAATAAAACTACCACATCTAACTTTTTCCAATTTGTGAGCATCTATATATACTTGGTTTTACAATGACACTGACATTACTGTTAATGCGTTTAAGTGACCATCACATTCGCCAGCAGCACTACAGTACATTGGATCGGGAGCAACTATAATGTAGTGATATGAAATTAACAATAACACAGAAATGTTCGCCTAGCAATAAATGATATTCTAAAATTCATGAATAATAATAAGGTCATAGACAAATCACGATGCGGTATTTAGGTCACATGTGCACACCTGCAAATCGCATTACAGGACAGAAAAGGGATGTTTATGAAAGTTGACAGTGATAATTGACGTTCTATTAGCACGCTAACGATGCGTGTGATTGACCCCTGAAGCAGAGAAATAAATTCATTTTACAAGTAGGCTACGTTAAAATATTCGTAAGCTGATCTTCAACAGCTCATGTTTTAACTAGTACTAAAAGAATCCTCGTGCAAATAAATAATAATACTCTTTTCAAAAATATTCAAAATTGCCACATCAACTGGTGCAATGATTACACGATTTTTCAAAAATCATTCGTATAGAGTTCATCATTAATTGCACTCCGGGATTCCCTCGTGTGCTATTTAAGACTTGCAAACCGAGACTAAATTATCAAGTCGCGCTGGTTACGTCATTAAAGACTACATGAATCCCAATTAATCCTTCTTCAATCCTTATTCAAGTTCACATAAAATGATATAATACATATTACATATTCGATTCTTCTTGTTATCTATGCATCTTTTCAAAAAGTTATGGAAAAGTCATTCTTATTTCGAGTGACCATTCTGTTAACATTGAAGTCCATAGTTTAATGTCCACATCATAAAATTATAAGCCACATTGATGCTTTTCTGTACAATACTGCATTTCAGATACGGCACTTGTTTATCATTTGTTAAAAACATTGACAGTGGATCACATTATTCAATGTCTTTCACATTGTGTGGAACAAGAGCAGTGCATGTCGGTCAACTACACACCATCATCAACCCACAGTGTTGACATGAAATTTCAATGTGAACTAAACCATGCTGCATCAGAACAAAGCGTTATCAACTCATTCATTCGTCGTCCTGGCACGGTGTACTACGCGTTACCCAAAAAGGTAAATTTATATGCAGTGTGTCACGGTGGCAAAATAAGCTTTAAAATCACTTTTGTTTGAAATAAAGTTAAAGTTAAGGTGGCTTGAAATGGTATTGCTCACAAATACGTTAAACAAAGACGGATTGTACCAAATTTAATTGTTATTTGCACAACAAAGGAGACTTTTGTCTGATTGGTCAATTTTTCCTGAGGCTTTCACTGATCAATTTCACTTCCGGTTCGGGAAGGCTCGAAAAAGCAGACGAAGATTTTAAAAAACAACAAGGTCAACTAGCCTAACTAAATGAGCAATCACAGTTCGAAATTATCTTTGTTGCTTCTGAATTTAACGCTGGTAAATATACGGGTATTTATCTTCGACATACTCACTTTTGAGACTTTGGATACAGATTTTAAACGTTTTAATCCCGATCAGTGTGTCAGTCTTAAAAAACACTTCCACACGAATACAACTGCGTTAATACATGATTTGACGTTTGATGTTTCTACCTTCAAAGGGATAATATTAAAACAGCGCTAATTCAAGATATAGCATTCAAAGACTATACGAGTTGTGGAGTGATGAAAGAATTAAGTTACGAAAGCGAATATAATAAGAAAAGAAGACCTGTTTATCGTGTTCGGTTTCCTTGACATGAGCTGGCAAAGAACATGTATACCTCGACATATAGCTACCTTCTATTGTGCTCAATTGACAGTTTTATATGCATCTGATTAACTCAAAATTTTACTTGCTTAAACTAATAAGGTAAGTTACTTTGATTATCAATTTTCGTGTAATAACAGTATTTGTCTGAAAGTTATCGGCTTTTGTTTTCAACATTTATCGTGATAGTAATTTTAGCTTTTTCGTAATGGAGTCTATTTGGCCAGTTTTTTACCCACCACGAATGCAGTGCAGGGTCAACAAAAAAATAAAAGTCGTTTTAAACAGTAGTTTCACATAAACAACTCAGCCTGTTAGCCTTTTCCCGTCACACGCTTTCGTTTGTTTACAAGCGGCAAAAAACTCATAAGTTTCAACCTACTCATTTCCTCTCCAATTTTTGTCTAGGAAAAAAATTTAAGAAAACAGTAAAAAGCGTATGAACGTATGCTTTACCATTTTCAAGAGCTTGGGATCATAAAAGTTTAGGTAAAAACAAACTTATCTGCAAATATTCTGTATCTAAAACATACAAATACATGTAACTACTAAGCAGTCAAACACTGCTTGTAATCTTGTCCTTTCATTAAACCTGAACGACAGTCCGCACGATTGAAACTATTAAAACTACATGTGGAACAGCTTGCATTGAAAAAATAACTGTAATTACTGAAAAAGGAGTGTATAATTTTAGTGAGTTTAAAGGGAATTCCCGTCACACGAGCTCGTTACATTAGTCCAGGCATTTTTGTGCGAGCAACTGAAAAACGAAACAGCCTTCTCGTTTAAATTTAATGTTCAAAACAAAAGGTAATAACTTTCCAAAGAAATATTGTCATAATGTGAAAACTCACTTCTGAGATAATATATCTTTGAAGTCTGAGCATACAAAGTTTTGAGATGATCAGTTGTATATCAAGCCTTGAAATTACCATGGTTGAAGGCTATGTATCTTCTTTGCTTGTTTTTGGCTAGAATATTACACATATAAACAAGGCTTTGTTTTTCCTATAATACTAGTTTCCATAACTTTACTTTATAGTCATTTAACTGACCATGTATCATTCATATTACTTGCCGAGTTAGCCGTTCTAACCTCCTTTGATTGAGCATAAAAATAATAAAACGTGAAGCCTGTTATGAACATTGTATCATTACGTGCATGTATATTTTCACTGCTCCAGAACGAACGGCATTAAAACTTTGAAATACTGCATCAAAATTCCCAAGTTTAACGGCTGCCTAAGATAAACACTTGCTGCATCAATTAACGTTGATTTCAGAAAGATCAGAAGCAAATACTATTCGTAAACGCTGTTTCAATTGTCGACTAATCATTTTAAGAACTTTGCCCGCTCCTTCACGGCTTCCCGAACCGGAAGTAAATTTCATCAAAGAAAACTCTTAAAAGAGTCGACCAATCAGACAAAAGTCTCCTTTGTTTATTTGCACAAATCTTATGTGTGTTACGTATTACGTAGATATTACGTTTACAAAAAAACACATACCTTGTAAAATCATGCATTATACGAAAAATGAAATAATCCATAATGCCAAAAATGTCTTCCATAAAAACAGGATTTTCGTAGTTTAAAAAAATCGGCATTATATAATTCTTTTAAATTTTTTACAATGTTAGTCTATGGTGTTTGCAATGTAATGCGTGGGGAAAATATTGGAAGTCGCCGTGCTTCTTTTTTACTTACGCACCATAATAAAACCTTTTTGAGCATTTTTCACGCATGTGTTGCCATAGCAACGGATTACTGGTCATCAAAACTGTTATATTATAATTTGAAAGCCCAAATGTTAAAATGAGCGAAGAATCCAATACGACCTTGTTTAAATTTTAACAGTGCGAAAATTGAAAATTTTAAGCAGCTATAGCTTAAGACCTCATGAACAGTTAGCAGATGTTGTTCTGCCTCTCTGCAAGATACGACCGAGAAATAAATGTTTTTATAAAAAATATTAATGAAGAACAATTAGCTCATAATAATTGCAGTCCATTTGATAGTGTTTTTGCATTAATTACGCACAATTCGTCAATCGTCACTGCTGAACTAGCCTTTTATAACCCCCTATATTCTATAGAGAATGATAATGGGTGCGCGGAAATACCAGATTTATTTCGAGTGTTGAACATGATATCATGTTTAACACGAGAAATAAATCTGGCATTTCCAAGCACCCGTGTATTTTTCTGTTTATTATAAACTACAGTCATGAATTAACTATAATATTCAGCTAGTGCAACTGTGCAAGATGCATAATATCTATAATATGTTGGTATTCGACGCTGATGATGGACAAGATTGATAGTGGATACATATATCTTATTAGATGTTTTGGTGCACAATTTCGCTGTATATTTTTAGGAGTACTGCAGTATTTTGACGAGCCCGAAGCGCGAGTCAAAACACAAAGAACGAGTAAAAATATACAGCGACCGTCCAATAAGCTACATATTTATTATACAACTTCTTTGATCAGCATGTTTTTGTTGAAAACAAAACTTTTTCATGTTAATTTCCTGCAATCGACACGACTATATGGACAGTACAATAGCATTCATAAAGTAGCTGTTCGCAGTTCGCTGCTCTTAGCTAAAACGAATTTGATTGGCAGAAACAGAAACTCGTCAAACCAATCTAAGTTTTGTCTTGTCAAGTCACCTGATCCGAAAGTTGTAACCCAGTAAGATTATTATCTGATTATTGTATCCAATAAATTATTGCGATTATTACGGTTAGGGTTGTGGTTTAAGTAAGGGTTCATTTTATATGCATGAAACGTCATTTGCAATAAGTATTGGAATTGCTGAACGTTGTAACAAGTAATTTGATTACGTTACAACGTTCGGATTGGCTGGTCAAGTTGTCAACCATTTTTATTTTTTTGTTTTGACGACAAAAAACTAGAAAAAAAAACAGGTATTTGCTTCAATATAATTTAACATTTCCAAAGTAAAATATGTGTTGGATCTATGAAAAAAGTCAATCCATGTGAGTGAAATTGATCGAAGTAAGTTTTTTATTACGTTTTGCACACGTCAGTTTGTCAAACCGGTTCCCTGCTATACATTAGAACCTTTTCTAATGTCGGTTTTACGAATATACTGTAGGCACAAAATGTTTTCGTGAGCAGCGAAGGATTCCAAGACTCTACATATCGTGGCCATGCTATCATTAAAGTAAACGACAAAGATTATTCCAAGAATCTCCGTGGTTTAAACTTCGTTGTCATCGATGGTGAAACTGGTAAAATGCATGATTGTATTATTTTTGAAGAGTTTTTTCGTGTGAAAAGAATCTTCTTTCTCCTCTTTAATATCGTTGATGTTCCAGTTTCGTCATAAAGGCATGATATATGTTTAGTCGAAATGTATTTCTATCTACCTTTTAGGTTGTGTTGAAGAAAGCATGGTTTTCGACACACATGCCTCCTTTGATCAGACGAATAAGATGATTGATTTCCTGCAGCAAGTTTCTTTTAAATCAAAGTAAGCCGGAAAGAAGTTTTGACGCGATAAATTTCAATACACAATATAAACAGAGTGACTTTGCGAAGGGAACAGCAATTTAACTTAAATATCAGTGCGCTAGCTACGTATTCCACTTGTGTTCTGGAGCAGTGTTTGTCTTAAAATAGGTTAATTAGTTTGAATATGCTTCAGCATTTTTTATTCGCTTAGCAAAATCGTCATCGCAGCTGTTAAAGACGATGCTCAAAATCGTATTTCAAATGAAGCATACACGGCTCTTTCCCAGTTCACTGAAACGCGAATTACGCCACTTTTGTACCGAAGTTCACTGGCGTTGATTGGATATTCAGCACCAACGAAACCTTCCTTTGTAAAACATGTGAGTACAAAACATGTCTTTGCTAGATGTAGCTCAACTTGGCGACTAATATTCAACGAAGACCGATAATTTACGTAGAAAGTCGTACATAAAGTACTAATAGCTCAAGAGATTCCGGCTGAGGAGTCTATGAGCGATGGCGTTTAAAGAATAAAAGCAAGATAGATAACCAGACCTTGGTTATTTTCCCCCAATTTGCTTATACAATTAGCTTTAACCAGTCTTTGAAAATAGTTTCATCCATTGAATCGTCCTTACCAGGGGTCGGTAGTATCAAAGGCGTTTAGCTTAAGTCAAATTTAGACTTATAAATGCATCTTTTACTTTACCAAAATTATGAGCTTGATGCAGTAAATATTTAGTTTGATGTATAAGTGATCTTCTCAGGCTATATAACTTCAGCTGGTTTGTTCAGGTAATTCCCGATTTCCAGACCGCTTAAGACAAACGCCCTTGATAAAGTAGCGTATCAAGTTCATTAGCATAGCGGCTGCGGATTTTGATTGTTTGCTAAAATATAAAAAAACTAAAATGACATCAGCATAAACCTCGTCTAAGGACAAAAACTGAAAACTTCATTCTTCATATCGTTTTCATTTTGACTGTTGTGAAAGACCTCGGAAACGACCTCGTGTGCACATGTCTTAAATTGGTCTCCTTAAATTAGCATCATAATTTACATTTTTCCAAGTTAATTAAATTCATGTTCTTAAGCTTTCTTTTTAATGTACTGAGACTCATTTTAATTTCAATCTTCACTGACAACAAATCAACGATTTCTTTTATTAAGTATATCTATCTCTTCCTCTCGCCCGCCATGTTCTCTTTAAGCCTACCACTTTTATTTCCGTCATATTGTATTTACCTTCGCCGCGAGTTTTACTTCCGCCGGGGAAATTAGGATGCTGTTGCGGTGGAAATTCACCGTAGCAAAAAAGATATCGAGTAAGAATACCTGGGAAAAGATGACAAGAAGCAAAGGTAATGGATTGAAATTTCAACACAAGTGTGAAATTGTTGAATTGTCTCTGTCTGTTCTTTAAAAGACGGTAATTTGCCTTTAAAAGCGCGATTTGAGACCGCAATGCATTCTGGCAAAATCGACAGCCGCCATCTTTTTTGCTACGGTGAATTAGCGTGGTATTGCCGTTGAAATTAGCGTGGTTTCGCCGCGTTATATTTAGCAGTTCCGTGATATTTAGTGTTGAATGGCTGTAATATGACATTTTCTTGCTCTAAATTAGCGCCATTGTGCCTCAAATGTTGGGAATTTGCCGTGACCACTGCGGGCCACCGTAAGTAATTGCTGTTAAATAGGCATTATAGGTCGTTATAACATATTCAATTGTGTATTTAGGTGCAGAATGAACGAACAAGTGGCCCAAGTGAAATAAAGAAGACAATTTATGTTCCACTCTAAGAATTTTTCGAGAAGCGTTGTGAATTATATTATTATCATATCTATTACCCATGATGTTTGGAAATTTTGCCAAATTAGACTCGCGTCGGCGGCTCGTTCCAAATTTGGCAAAATTTCGAAACATCACTCGTACTATCAATCCCAAACTGTACTTGCCATCGCATGATTGTACCTATACTAATTCATATTTAAATCCTCTTAATTACCAAATTTGTAAATAATTAACTAATGTACTATAAAACATAGATATGGAAGACCTCGATTGCTGACGTTCCTAGCGCGTGTGACTCCATGCAATAGAAGAATCTAAGATGGCGTCGCATCCGGCAAGAACATTAGGACTTGTATATATTGCGAAAACAGGTTTTGGGGCTTTTTGATGCTTTAACTGCTGCAAAATAAATGCTGTTCAACTGGACTATTTTGAAAATAGATCACTATTTCGGAGGTTTTGAAATTAGAATGAGAAAAGTGGGCTCGACTCTTACAAAATTATCGTTCGATAAAAATTTCAAGTAGCTTGTGGACGTTTAGGAAACGATGTTATACAAAGATTTGAAATTTTGTATTCTTTACAGTTTGGTTTTCGTACCAAACATTCAACTAGTCATGCTTTTACTCATTTAGTAAATAAAATAGCAACTGATATTGATCAAAGCAAAATTTCTATTGGTGTATTTCTAGATTTGTCAAAAGCGTTTGACACTTTAAATCGCGATATACTTTTTTCCAAGCTTGAAAACTATGGCATACGCGGAGTTGCACTAAATTGGATCAAAAGCTATTTTCAAAACCGTAAACAATATGTTCAATATAATAACGTTACTTCTAGTCATTTGATCACTCAATGTGGTGTGCCGCAAGGTTCGATTTTAGGCCCCCTCTTTTTTAACCTATATATAAATGATCTCCCAAATGCCTCTCGTATAGTTGAACCCTTGTTATTTGCTGATGATACTAGCATGTGTTACTCTCATTCTGATCCCGAGGTGCTAGCTGCAGTCTTAAACGAGGCATTACAAAACGTTGGTTCTTGGATGAGAGCAAATAAACTTTCTGTTAACATTGACAAAACTGACTATGTTATCTTCCACTCCAGACATAAGAAAAGTTCTTATGATATATCTCTCTTACTTGATAATAAATGTATTACTCGCAAATCGAGGGTTAAATTTCTAGGTGTTTTTTTTTATGAAAATCTTACCTGGAAGCCTCATATTAGTCACGTCTGTAAAAAGATTTCTAAGTCTATCGCCATAATTTATCGAGCCCGTTTTTATCTGTTAGCTAGTACTAAACTGTCCCTGTATTATACATTAATCTATCCATACCTCTCCTATTGTAACACTGCTTGGTCCTCCACCTATGTTTCCAATTTAAGTCGTATATTTCTATTACAGAAGCGAATTGTCAGAGTGTTGACCAATTCAAATTATCGGGCGCATACTGCTCCACTATTTAGTAAATTAAAAATACTCAGCATATATCAGCTTAATGCTTTCCATATTGGCAAATTTATGTTCTCTTACCACAATCAGCTACTACCACATTCTTTTCGTAATCTGTTTACAACCAACATTGAAATCCATGATTTAAAATATTTGCTAAATCTTTAAATATTTTTTTCTGACCGCTTTTAAACTAATTTAACTTTTATGATTCATATCATTTCCCGCTGCTACTGCTACAAGGAGACATCCTACTTACAAGCCCTATAATTTCTGGATGCCTCCTTGCCATCGATATCTACTAAACGATACGCACATATTTACTATATTTATTATTCAAATTAACAATATTACTATTATATAAACATCTTGTATATAATTGATATCTGTGGCAAAATTAAATTATTATCCTTATTATTATCCTTATTATGTTTATCGTCAATGTTTTGGATGTGAAATGGAAAGCGGTTGCCAATCTTTAAAAAAAATATCGTTGCTAAAGGACTTCTGGAGAAGCCAACTGGTCGTTAGCATGTTCTAGTATTACATCTATTTTTGCAAATTATTACTTATTTAAAATTCTAACAAGAAAAATTTATTAGTTTCCTCATACACATGGGCTTAAAATCGAGATCAATAATGAACATTAAAGACGCTATTGACCGTCTACGGAATGTAAATTTGCGCCGGCGCCAGAGCCTTTTCTCTTCCTCTAATTTAAAAAAGGCCCTGAAAAGGAGGTCGTTAGTTTCGGTACACACGTCCGATTTTATCAAAACCACAGTTAAGAGAAACTATATTATTGCATGCACGACCTCCCACCAAGTTTGTTTGTTTTGTTAAGAAAATTAGCAATCCCGTTTACCTACGTCAAATAATTGTTTTAGTAAAATTTCTTTGGTAAAACATGTAAAAAAGGCACATCTTTTATGAATACAGTTTACTTCGGAAAATTTTTAAGTATAAAAACTAAAGTTTATTTGTAATTTTAAAATGGTGAAAAAATTTTTAATAAGTTATTTGCAGGCGATCTATTATTACCTTAAGATAGTTTAACATCAAAGTCTGTTTATATTCTTTAACTTTGTATCAATGCAATTTCTCTCTATTTGTTAATTTTGGCAAAACTATAAACAATCAAACGAGTTTCATTCGCGGTCACTTTGAAAAAATCCTAAATATTAAATAATGCCTCATATTTACTGCTCAGGCAACCAATCAAAATGCTTGAAAACCATCATTTACTAAAGAAATTATACTAATATTACATATCTAATGGTATCTTTTAATGTAAAATAAACGTATCTTTGAATATCAAATGTCTTCATTGTAAATATACTTTATTGACATCCAGTTGTTTAACAGAAATCCTTTTCCCCGTTATCATTGACTGCTTGTCAGATTGTCGAATAAAACGAGTTGCTTTTGTTTTCAAAGCTGTTCCTTTCGAATTCTCATCTTTCTTCAATGTTACTGCTTGTGTAGAAGATTCCAACGAGGACGTCGTGTTCATATTTATACCCTTACTTCCCCTTGAGGAAATGTTCAGAGCATCAGTATTTGTGTTTTTATCTTTTTTGTAGGTCTGATTTTCGTCTTTTGACAGTTTCGCTGTCAGGCTAGACGTTTTCATCGGATTTAACACTTTTGTTGCATTGTTTGAATCAAAACTTGTGTCTTTATATTTTGAACTTTCTTTTTCTCGATTTCCGGATTTTATTCCACTAGAACTTGGACTCTCCTCTCCCTCAATTTTAGTTTTTTTAGAGCTTAGGCTGGCTTTTGGTGGCTTCATGCTTCGTATATTTTTGTTCTCCTTTTTGGCTGATGCAGCAGTTGCTCCTTGGTAGGAAGACATGGTGAGAGAATCTCGGTTGAAATCTAAGTAGACTTTCCCAAGTGTGCCATCAAAACGATTTTTTGTCACCTGCAGACGAACAACATTTACAGTTGAGTGCTATTGTTCTTCTGTGAGCTTTAAGCTAAGCAATATGACCTACATGTATTTCCAATCCAATTGCGCTTACGGTTAAAGGTAGACAAGGTTGGAAATTCCGAGGTTGGGGATTTTTATAAATGCTGTATACCGTAGGCGCATGGCTATTTTCATAGCATACATGTTTTGTACAATTAATAGCTTTATTTTAGATTGTTTTTACAAAAATATGACCACCCCTACCTTATTATTTTCAGCGTTGTGCGCCTTTGCACACTAGCCATGCATACCTTACATTTCAATTGGTGGATAAGTCGCAAATATAAAACAAGTTTCTACATTGTATGAACGAACCAGCTAAATATTTTCAAGCTTAGAAGAACAATTATTTAGAAAAGTAAAATTTTTTCCCATAAAATTTATAAACTCGGTCTTTGATACAACCGGACCCGGCTGTATAGCATACAACCTGCAAGTATTTGCCCGCGTTCTTCCCTTTCTTGTCTTGGAGAATGACAACATTGTCTGCCTCTTGACTTGCTTTTGCTGAGCCGAAAATAGATGCTGTTTGAAGTTCTGCGTCGTCACTTTCCTGAGCAAAAACAATACTTCAATAATGTACATAAACAGTTATACATACTGTAAACATCTTACAATATATGATTTTGAATTCACGATTGATAATTTTCCTGTAACCAGTGTATGTCGACAAATTACTGTTAATAGTTCTTTTCTCCATCGACCACAAAAGTCTACAACTATCGTTCAATCTATGTCTCTAGTACTGCGGGATTCTCTCATGTCGAAGTCGAATGAAAAACTGAAAGTTGAGGGTCGTACAGGAGAACGTATTTTCGTGGTAAGTGATCAAATCAATTCATATAAACAGAGAAAATTATTTTTTCGTGATCCTTGACGCATATATTTCGCCTGGCGCATGAGCAGGGTGATTAAAATATTTGAGCATCCATGATTACAGCCCATGAACCGTGCTAGAGTCCCCCCCTCACCCTACTCTTTGAGTCCTTCAACGCCAAAGATAGGATGACAAGTTCTCGTTTTAAACAAAGCAAACGAAATAAGGTTGAGTTGGAAGGTAACCTTTCTTGACGGCATTTAGTCCAACAAAGCACTGTTGCATCATTTTAAATGGTTCTCAAGACTAGGCCTATCAGTTTATTAGGCGAAGGGGTGTCCATAGTCAAATATTCGGGTTCTGCCCGACTATATAATTCCTATTAAAATCAGGTTGATATAAAAAAATAGTTAGCAATATATAATGATGGTACGTAAAAGTTCTAAGTAGTTCTTATTTAAAAAAAATATTACTAATATAGATAGGCCTGCTTCAGACTCGAATTCAGATTAATATTTTTTATTTCTATTTTACCTTCCTCGGATGAATAACAATAGTTACATGAACATTCTTTGATGTTGCAAATTTGCGAAACTCGCTAATTGCTACGTTTTGGGCATAAAAGCGATCTGGACTATAAAAGAGAACGTAAAGAAATAAGAAATGTGTTGGGAAACAGATGCAAGTATAAGATCATTGTAAACAATGCCTAGTACACCGCGTGAAATTTGACCCGTAAAAATCATTGTCATGCTATTGATACAAAACCTCAATATTATTGGGGGCTTTCATAGAAATAATGGATATATAGCACGCATACTAGGTCGCAAATCATATTTCCATTTTTTGGGCAACCCTTCGAAATCTACCATTTAGGATTTGATCAAGTGCAACGAGTTGTTGACCGCGCGAAATTCCTTGCCACAAGTGATTGGGACGAGCCAAAATGCCCTTCGATATCCGTTACTTTGTGGAGACAAAATGTTTACGGAGAAAAAATAGAAGTACACGCATACATGTCTCTGATTTCTGTGGTTGTTTTTATAACAAATAAGACAAAAGAAAGTAAGATTAATGCAGGCCATTTTTGTTATGCCTAAAGGAAGTAACATTTCACAGAAAACGATTCTGTGCAAAGAAATTATCTAGTTGATGTTGCAGAACTATGAATGCATAATGAAGGCGCAGAAACGCGAGGAATCATGCAGTATATCTACCTAGTAAACTGGACTGTATTTCACATACGGTATTCAATCTTAAAAAGTACAGGAACTAAAATATATGCGCTTGCTCGTTTCAAGTTGCTGTCCCTGCCCAAGCTAGCACTTTTAAGACCAACTCTAAACTATCAAATTTAAGTGCGCGAAATATTTTCGTGACGACTTAACGCTTGTCTTTGAGGACGCGTAGTGTTTCAATTCTATTTCAAAACCATGCCCAGAAATATGAAAATCTAGATTCATATTAATCTGACACTCCAGAGAACAACGAAAAATTCGTTGTCTCGAGCGGGATTCGAACTCGCATCTTCGGGTTTCTAGACCGCCGCCCAACCAATAGACGTTAGAGGTGCTTACGTCACGCCAGAGTTAAACAATGAATTGCAATGGAATGTGGGAAACATGTGGGAAAAATTTACTTTGTATTTATATGCATTGAAAACCGCATGACGTAAGCACTCCAAAGGTCTATTCAGCTATCGAACCAACTCCAATTTAAGTGTACGAAATATTTTCGTAGCAACTTAACGCTTGTTTTTGAAGAGTTCTCTGCGGACGGTTCTGAAACTAAATTATCAATTGAAAAGAATTTTAAAAGGTGCCATGATACCTGTAGGAATTTGAGATCATAAATTGAAGATTATCAACAATTACATGTTCGATGTCATAAACGTACGCAGCGTGAGACATTGTCTAAAAACACAAAGCGAAGTTTTTGTGAGACGATCCTGTTAGATAAATTTATTTACATACTTTAGGAACTCTATCATGACTGACTTGTATAACTTTACTCTCTCGGAACGAATACATCTATGGGGTGTGCTTGCTGTGGGGTGACACCAGGTTCATCTGGATGCTACAGTATAAGCCAAAGACAAAGTCACAGCTACGGGCAATGGTTCAAAATCGCAAATCAAAGCTTCAAAAATGAATGTAATGCGGTACCAGCAAACCTGAGCGCAGCAGCTTTCGACATTTAGTTTCACCAAAAGTGCGCAGCAGATGTCAATACTAAAATACAGTCACTATTTGTTGGGCGAAACAAATACTACATGCTTTCATCTTCTCAAGGAGAGAGAGAATCAAAAGTTGAACAAAAGTACAATACCTCTAAAACATCTTGCAAATTTTGTGCACCATAAAAGCTCATGAAATACATGGGTATCATTTCAAACCTTTCTGCCCAGTAGTTGTATTGTGGAATGTTCTTTTCCAGATTTAAACTAAAAAATTTTGTAAAATTTCTTTTAGAACCAGGTTTGAAATTAGTTCCCTTAAGATACCATCGATTAGAAACGCCAATTTTTCTCTGGGTGCCAGTTTAGAAACCTTAATGCATAATTTAGATTCGTGATTCTTGTTGTAGTGCAGAGCGAAGAATGAACATATAGTCGTTCAATATAACACTCACTATTACCAATGTAAAGGTCCGTTTACACGGGCGATTTTAACTGCAATTTTCTCCCTTCTGGAGGATGTACAAGAGTAAATTATCTGATCATGTTGTTCTGGAATATCATAACCTTAAACATTTGTAACTCATCGACTTTTTCCCATCCTTCAAAAGGAGAAAATCACGTTGTAAATTGCAGCAAAAATCGCTCGTGTGAATAGCCTTAAACGTGTCAGATCAACCGACATGACAAGTAGGTAACCAAACAAACATTATGGACTATTCATGCAGTAAATACATCATGGGAAAAATTGAAAACCCGTAATATGGAAATTGGGTGATTTTGAATTTCCAAAATAATAATCAATTTTTCCACATACTATGGAAAATGTCCGGCAAAAACTGTGGAGTTTCCGAACCATTAAAAGTCTATTCGACATGACTTTTTTACTTTTCTATGTAGTGATATAAACAAAAACACTGGCTATGTAAATCAGCAATCTTAATCTCATCAGCCGAGATTATGGCCCACAGTGTAATCTAAAAAAATGTTTAGTATATAAACTGTACCAAGAACATTGAACTAGATCTCAAAACAGTATTTTTTTTACGTTAGGGTAACCAAAAGCAGTTTAATTTATGGTTTATAGTTCTAATCATAACTACATTTTATATTTATCATGACTTACCCAGAAAATTGATTGAGCATTGTTTTCGCAAGTCTTACATTACGTACTTCAAAACTGCCCCATAATGTATTGACCTATTCACATAAAGTAAAATAAAGCATAATTCGCTAGAACTGAGTAAACTTTTAATACCATTTAATATTTACTGTTAATGCCTTTTCATATCATTCTTCTATTGTTACGGTCTCTTTCTAAGAAAACAATTCAAATAATTTTTTAATAATATTTTACAACAATGTTTTCATTACCCCTTGAACACAAAGATCCAAAGACAATTCACTCAATAATGTCGTTTTCCCAGTTCCAGTCCCTCCAGTAAACACGGTCAATTCACCACGACGGTGACCTTTCAAAATCTCAGATAATTTAGGAAATCTTGTCCACTAAAGGGAAAAACACAGT
Source organism: Muricea muricata (assembly GCA_963855995.1). NCBI lineage: Eukaryota > Metazoa > Cnidaria > Anthozoa > Malacalcyonacea > Plexauridae > Muricea > Muricea muricata. The sequence continues at coordinate 119,240,243 of OY979716.1, forward strand.
CTATAAATACATGCATGATCCAAGGTTAGTAAGTAGGTAAATTTTTACATAATACATGACGCTTCTGTTTTTTCCACAAGCAAGTAAAAAATTCTATCTCATTAAAGGTAGGTTACAGTCGCTTCTGCGCATGTGCGATAGGTTTGTTATGAGGAGCCGCCTCATAACAAGTTTCCAGTCCAATGGAGTAAATGAAAACACGCGCGGTCGTTTGAATCGTTCTCTGTTGTATTGCAACAAGGAGCGATGGCGCATCAAGTCCTGGCATAAAAAGTGTTGCTTTGAGAGTTTCAAGATCAAACAATTAATATTGGATTCTGGAACCGCGGCAAATCGCGTCGCCTAAAGGTTTAATTATTCGCGTTCGTTAGCTTTTGCTTCAAATACTGAGGGTTTCGTTCGAGACTTCGAGTCGCATTACAGAATATTCACGAGTCACGACATGCTCACAGGCTCTGTCATGCAATGTGGTAAAAAGTATATTGTCGTATTACTTTTACATAATAAAGAAATGTTAAGCTAGTTACGCTACCTGAGTTCTACTAATAATATTCAGGATGTATTTAGAAGTTGACAAGTATGTTTAAAACATGAAACAGTGTAGAGAGGAACCTAACATGCAATCACAATTTTGGCAGAGAACCAATTTTATCCAGAGAAAATCACGATACTGTATATCACTCAATGAGTATATTGTGGATATGATCTATAACATAGCTAGCAATACATAGAGGATATTACACGGTGCATGGCGCGAAGATATTGTTTACGAGTGGTGAAAACACGTTCAGGTTGGAACAAGTGAACAGAGAACATATAAATCCCAGGGGAAAACACAGGCGTTTCTCAAGCGTCACATGTTTTTTCATGTCTTCTCACAAGTGAAAATATGGGAGTTTAGTGTAAAGCCATAACCGTACAATAAATGAGCTTATCCGATGGCTTACATAGATATTGAGTGCAGGCTTCAACTGCTTGTACAAGGTGTGAAATAAATTATACATTTTATATGCGCTCTGTATAATGTGCAATTAAATTGTCGTATTCTCGATCCATTAACTCTATACTATAGTAACTTTTACAATCCGTTCCCCAAACAAATTCAAAGTAATGAGAGAATTCAAAGCCGCGAAGCGAGATGCGAAAATTGCGAGTGTGAATATCCGGTATTAAAATTGTCGTTGTTCTTGGGCGTTGATGTCTCTGGAAGTGTTAATTTTGTGTTTCAAGCATAATAGCCTGGAATATATTTCAAACTGTTATACTGTACACAGTTTTTTACTACATATTATAATCCCAGATTCAATACAATGTAATATACAATATGTGCTCTCGTCGTGATATTATATCGTATAATCACGATACAATGCTCTCGTCTAGGTGCACGCCATAGGTGTGATTTTGGTTGCCTGATCGAGAATTTAGCCTGATGTTTGACGTACAGTAATTGTCGCTCATTTTCTCTTCTGTTCTGCTGAATCACAACAAAATACGCGTGTGCGAACCGCCGAATTATGTAAAAAATCCTGGCAACATTTTCATGTATTTGCACCTGGATAATTTTATTATTTTACTTATTCTAGAACTTACATGTAGCAGTTTCATACATTGAAATATAACACATGTGTTATCTAATATCATCGTACCAATCGTAGACCTTCTATACATGCTATGAACGTTTATATACGAATACACAGGCTACAGTTCTAAATGCTTATAAATTCCATTTTGTAAACTAATTTTGTATAGTAAAAATCAATTAATCAAATAAATGTTGTTTATGCATTTTTCATATGAGTTTCTGCTTTCATCACTGTGCATGTCTGTGTCTTCGCCAACAACACATTCGCTGCCAGTTAATGTACCCTCATCACGATATATAAGTCTGGAATCGAGAATACAACAATTTAATTGCATATTCTACAGGGCGCATATAAAATGTATAATTTATTTCACACCTTGTACACTCGTAAATAATATCTTCGCGCCATATGCACCGTGTAATATCCTCTATGTATTGCTAGCTATTTGTAGATCATATCCACAATATACTCATTGAGTAATATACAGTATCGTGATTTTGTTTTGATAAAATTGGTTCTGGCTGCCAAAATTGTGATTGCATGTAAGGTTCCTCTCTACATTGTTTCATGTTTTAAACAAACTTGTCAGCTTCTAAATACATCCTGAATATTATTAGTAGAACTCAGCTAGCGTCTAGCTTAACATTTCCTTATCATGTAAAAGTAATACAATATATTTCTGATCACATTGCATGACAGAGCCTGCGAGCATGTCGTGACTCATGAGTAATATACTGTAGTGCGACTCGAAGTCTCAAACGAAACCCAAGGCATCTGAAGCAAAAGCTAGCGAACGCGAATAATTAAACCTTTAGGCGACGCGATTTGCCGCGGTTCCAGAATCCAATATTGTTTGATCTTGAAACTCTCAAAGCAACAATTTTCATGCCAGGACTTGATGCGCCATGGCTCCTTGCAATACAACATAGAACGATTCAGACGGCCGCGCGTGTTTTTATTTACGCCATGGGACTGGAAACTTGTTATGAGGAGGCTCCTCATAACAAACCTATCGCACATGCGCAGAAGCGACTGTAACCTACCTTTACGGCATTTTGCGGACACAAACGTCCGCCAGTACAAGTATTGCACAAAATCTGGCATGCCTTAGACCGTTAATTTTTTCTTTAATCCCCCTATCAACAAAAATATAAAAATGCGTACCTGCATTAGTGAAATTTGGTATCTACACACTCAGTCAAAGTATTAGCCAGGTCATAATTATAGTGCCGCTGGACGGACTGTTCCCAATTGAGGAATATAAGGAACTTTCTTTTTTATGTGAGATGTGTTGGTAATTTATGTTGCGTAGAAAATACAAGATCATTCTTTTTTCATTTTATAATTTACAAATAGTTTATAACAGGCTGCCAGTCTCTCTGCTCTACATATTTTCCTCGTTACTGTCGTACATGCTTAGACCCTTTCCTGTTATATGCTGTTAATCTCAGTATTTTCTCTCAAATAGCTATATTTTAGTTTTACAAATTTTGACTTGCCTTAATTCCTGCAACCTGGTCAACATTACACAATTCATTGAAGACGTCATCTCGCAACTAGATGTTTTGAAGAAAAATAAAGATAACGATAATGTACTAGCTCCCTTAATTGTTACAAGGCATCGTGAAAACATAGTTTGTGTGACTATTTTCGCATAAATTAGAACAGAAAGCAATAACATATAATATATTATTAATATACAACATTATTATTTCAATAATAATTAACCAATACAGTTCAATACAATGTAGTAAATATTAAAATTATCAATACTTGATTTTCAACATCAGCAATATTTACGAGTAAATTTTCAGATAAAAGGATTAAGATTTGAAAATTGAGAGTTAGAATTAGATTCAATTGTTTTGCATATGGTGTCTCGAGTGATGAAAACTGACATCATCTAGAAATTTATGGAATAATTTGGAGACGCAATTCTTTGATATATTCGTGTCTATACTAACCACCTAATGATATGCATCGATTTTGTAGGAGGACAAGAAGAGATTCAGGGGAGAAAATCTTGAAGCACATGGTAGACAACTGAGCTCCACTGTGCAGGAAGGTCACCCATATTTTCTACATTAGATGCCAGACATGTTCGCTCGCTGCATGCAAAATAATAGTTTATCCTAGAGATTGAACTTCGAGAACTTCCATGTGCTAGCCATGCTCTCCATATTGAATACTTCATATCATACCTGTTGAAATGTGACTATTTGTTTGTGACTTGCAGCGTGAGCTTCAGCAAGCATCGACTTAAGATTACAATCCTGAAAGTATTTAGATTATTATAGGTAATAATATGAAGGCATTCACTATTTACGTTTGTATGCATTGTAATAATATATCACGTTGGCATCCGTGTGCTGCTATTGTGTAAATCTTGTCATTAGATTAAATAAAACAACATAACAGATATTAAACAATTCAAGTTTACAACAATAGAAATAGCCAACAAACCGACTTACTTTTCTCAATGCATCCAAGGCACTTGCTGGACCACTGGTTTCCATTCTATATAAAAATACGAACCGAATGTCTAAATCCATGCAACGTTTTTCACATCCACTTGACGAGACTGCCTCATAGAAGACAACGCACCAATTTATTGCAACTACAATACTCTAATACATAAACGTTGTACTGCATACCTTACAAAATGGCATCTTTGAATATTTAGCTTCCTGGCAAACTTGTTCGCTGCTTGTCGAGATCTCACGTCATTTCTGAACCACAAAATGATCTTTTCAAACTGTTCGAGGTGAGGAAGAACCTGAATAACATCAAAATATAGTTGATAGGCGTTGACAGGCATAACAAAATCATTGTACTTTAATAAGGCCCGATTCTTGTGCTTTCCTGCTCATACATGGTTCTGTTTTTAAATACCAAATACATACACTACAGTATATTCCCTCTGTGTCCAGTCTTCCTGTAAAGCGTGTTCAACTATACATATCATTGTAACTGAGTTACACTGTCCAATAAAGACAGGGAATTCTAAATCATTAAGAAGATTATTCTGAACATGTGCGTGTATCTTTGTATAATAATATCTTTGTAAATAATGTAGAAAAATCATGCAAAATGACGGATAGTACACGAGGTCTTAATAATCATAGCATGTACTGAACTGTCTCTAAAATGTTGTAGCCGATCTGAACGAGAGCAATACTAGGAATGGAAAAAGCTACCGAAAGGAATTGTACTATCCTATATCCTTACCCTAATTTCATTTTATTTTAATGTTTACTACAATCATCAGTCCACCAAAAATTTTGAAACTAAGTAAATTATCTTTTGTAAGGACGTTTAGTAGTTTGAATCGATGAATAGATTTGTATATTGCTAACTAGTACTACACGTGAGTACGAGTATTTTTTTGTGATTTGAGCAGGGTTGGACCATTATTTCCATATTTTAATTCATGGTCATATCGCTATTTTCAATCGCTAGTTAAAACGTCAGATTGGCGACGAGCACTTGGGATGTACGTCCCTGATCTAGAATGTGCTAATGCCCTGAAGCATCACGGGAAAAAACCCGAAGAAAAACGGACATTATGGCAGTAGCTTTAACAAATTTCGCAGAATTTGATGGTCACTCGGACGAGCAGTCGATACTCACTGGAAGAAATGGCTTGCTCGGCTACAAAACAAGGCCGGATTCTGAGCTTATCTCTTTTCAGGAGATGTCATCAGACCCGACCCCAACAAGATTGAAGACAACATTAACCTGCGAACGCCAACATCTGCATCCAAGTTTCGAAGTCTGTTGCGAATGACCAACTATTGTTCTATATTTATTCCAAATGATGCAACCTAGACCGAACCGTTACGCAGGCTCACCCACAAAGACCAACCCTGGGAATGGACACCACAACACGATAGCGCGGTTGACGAATTGAAAAACGTCCTAGTTCAAAGTTTAGTAACGGAATACCGAAGGTATTAGGTAAGGAATACCGTAAAGGAAATACGCTCCCCGAAAGTCAAGACACAACTCAAGTGCATGGATATGACGCTATCCTACACGACAAACTATTCGGTAATTGTTTTATAAAATAACTCCAGTGAAACAACGCTCAACATTTTTTAAGCCAGTGATGAAGTACGCAATTCTCCCAAGAATCGTCAACTGTAGCTTTCTAGGGATTCGGCCGTACGCTAAAACTAAAACAATTTTAAAACTTTTCCTACAACTTTTTTGTTTTGTACTTTTGCTCTAAATCTTAGTGAAAATATAGTACTTTAACAGAGACACAAATTGATATCAAACCGAAGAGCATATGTTGTAAAAAACCAATGTTATGAGCGGCCAAAAGTGGCGGATATGCAAGTTTCATTTTGCATTTTTATGTAAACAAAAAACTTAAAAATACCAGAAGTACGGATCTGTGCTAGTAAGCAATGTCAGCAAAAATAATTTCGTTTCTTATAGACAACGTTGCATGCTGATTAGAACGATTGTATTTTCATCGCCACAGCACAAACTAAAACAAAAATATGCAAATGCAAAAAATCGTATTTCTGCTAAACTGATAACAAAATAAACAAGAAGACGAGCATACAGCACATTATAAACGTTTGACAACATAAATGATTATAGTTTCTTAACTTTGTGCTTTGATATTTGTCTTTCCTTCATTCTCTGCTAATTTCAGAAGTTGAAATGGTTTTTGTCGGCAATTTAAGAACAATCTCGAAAATACGAAGCGATGTCAACTTTCAAAGTTCCCATGCAGGATTGCCTCCTCCTGCACGGATATTGACCAATCAAATTGCGTGTTTCAATGTGGTGATTATATAACAGCTATTCTCTCTCATACAGATCCAGAAACAGGAACTAACCACATCATTACCTGCTGTGCCAGTCGTTCCTTGACCTCTACATTTGATTACTACTACACTACAGTTTACACACATCACAAGCAACTTGTGTCCATTTTTGGCAATCCGAGCTCCAAACTTCCGCCAAGGATTGAGTGATGGAATTTTAGGCTCCAGCTTTATCAGATCACAATGTATTACCGGAAAGGAAACGGAGACCCTGGAGACTACCTATCGCGTCACTCTTCGAAGCAGACCATCGCTGCCTTCCGAGAAGAAAACATCGCCGAAGATGTCAATTACATCGCCATTACATGAACGCCCAAAGCGCTAACGATTTCCGAAATCGAAGAAGCTACCAACGCCGATGTGACATCACAGTACAAGCAGTATCCTAGGCGATAGAAATAGGCAACTGGTACGACGGAACCAAGCACTCAGGCGTTGACGTAGCTGATTTTGCCGCAAAAAGTAAGACGAGATAACAGTCGGTGTGAATCCTCAAATACTTCTTCGCCAAACGAGAATAGCTGCTCTCAAAAAGCTACAAGCGCGCGGATTAAACCTTGCCCGAGAAGGTCATCAAGGAGTCGTGAAAACAAAATCGCTCGTGAAAGAAAAAGTGTGGTTTCCTAGTATTAGCAAGATGGTCGAGAAGAAAGTCACGTCTTGTTGCGCGTGTTTAGTCTCCATGCCAGAATCCAAACACCAAACACTCATAATGTCACCAGTATTAAAGCTCCCAGGTCAGAAGTTAGCATGGACTTTGCCGAGCTTCCAAATAGCGAATACCTCCCAATAATCACGGAGGGTTACTCCAGTTATCCCGTTGTGGAAACCGTCAAATCCACTTGAGCAAGCACCATTGTTCCCAAAGTCGACAAAGTCTTCTCCGAATTTGGCATACCACACATTGTAAGACAGGCAACGGACTGCCCTTCAACATTTGCGCTTTTCAATCCTTTGCAGGAATCCTTGGTTTCAAGCACTGAAAAACCACTCCTTGGTAGCCAAGAGTAAATAGCGAAGTCGAAACGTTCGTAAAAACGGTGAAGGTGATCAGGACTGGAAATGTCAAGCATAAAAGTTGGAAACAGGAAATGTATAATTTTCTCAGAAATTTCAGAGCAACTCCTCACACAACAAGAGTGCTCCCAGCGACAGCGATGTTTGGTTGAGCAATGCTAAGTTGCCGGAGTTCAACAAAGGCCAACAAAACGCGACGATTCCAAGAAAAATCGAGATACTCCCCAATCCGCACGAGGTGATCTCAAAGAAAGGTTCAATGGTGACAGCAAATAAAAAAGGGGTATAGTAACGCGGAATTCCTCATACTTCAAGAAAGCGCCGACCGGAAGTGACAGTGACAAGACATGTGGAGCAACGGTCCAGAGTTTCAACCCGAGGCAGCTGCGAACCGAGACCCTGAGCCAACCTGTTACTCAAGGAGAGCAAGAAAATGCCCCGTCAGATACGGCACGGAGTTGCAGTGGTCAAGCCGAGGAAATTTGAAGCGTTACTTAAGAAGAAACTCAAACTTCTACAAAAACATATTTTAACGTTCTTTTCGGCAGTTTAGAACTCGCTGTTTTGGGAACTTGTTTTAATATTTAGGGGAGGGATGTAGTGTAGTATATTGACGTTTAGTTTATGATCACGTGGACTAAGTGTACGAGGGCGGATGACCGCATGGAGGTAACGTCTCTTAACAGTAGCGTGTAAAGCATGGTTGTGTTGAAACAGTAATAAAAGCTAGTTGCACTGTAAAACATCACAATAGCTTACTACGCTTTGATATACTTGAAAAAATATGATCATTGTTTTTATTTCATTTATCGCGATATTATGGATTATCGTGATAATTTCCTTGACAATAATCGTGAGATTATTCTTTTCTATCGCCCACGCCAAGCCTAGTTTTGAGATCACTCGGAAATCATTTGCTTACATAAATCCTCTGTATCATACCTCTGGTGGTAGAGTTGATAGACCTAACGGAAGTGATATCGCCGGAAATGACGTAGCTTGATACACAGCCATCGCATCAAATTCATCCGCAGTTAGAACAATTTCTCTGGCATCTGAAGGAACTGTATGCCAACCAAACATACTCGGCAACCCATGTCTAGTGAAACAGATCATATTTATATCTCTCTGTTATCTGTTAAATCAGAAGTTGCTGTAAGTCCAACAACTACCCAAAAAGTTAGTTTTAGAGCATTAGTGAAGATTTTTTATGATATTTGCAACGCAATGACCTGACAAACATATTTGCATATGCATATGCATATTCCATGCATTATGTAATTAGCATAATTTCTTTAGTAAATTATGGGTATTAAGCATTTTGATTGGTTGCCTGACCAGTAAATACGAGGCATTATTTACTAGTTAACATTTTTTTTCAAAATACCCGCCAATGAAAGTCGTTTTGATCTTTTATACTTTCGCCAATTTTAACAAATGGAGACAAATTGCATCAATACAAAGTCAAAGAATATAAAAAAACTTTGATGTTAAACTAACTCAAGGTAAGATCGCCTGCAAATAACTTATTAAATACTTTTTCACTATTTAAAAATTACAAATAAACTTTTGTCTTCACTTGAAAATTTTTCAAAGTAAACTGTGTTCATAAAAGAAGTACATTTTATTGCATTAAAACAATTATTCGTGTCAGGCTCAGTGATCATGGTGAATGTTTACCTTGACTTCTTCTCGGTCAACATTCACCAATAATCACTTCGTCTTCGGCGAATAATTGTTAATTAGTATTTTTACACAAGTGAACATAAGAAATCCGACGTTGTGATTGGTCCAATATGACGTGACATTCCTTCATATTCACCTACAGGTGAATATAACAGTAAAAACAAGTTTACAAATGGCGACTAGCCGCCATTTTGTACAAATTACGGACAAAGAAATAAACAAAATAAAATAACTTGTGTAAAAATACTAAAACAATTATTCGCCTCAGGCTCGGTGATTTTCGGAAAATTTCACCTGAACTTCGTCTCGGTGAATATTCCCCGTTAATCAACTCGCCTTCGGCAAATAATTGTTAATTATCACAACACATATTTGAAAACAAATTTCAATTATAAATTTTCTTAGGCAAGTTAATACCTCGGTTCCAGTGCGCTAAGACTTTCTTCATCTTTTATTTTAACTTTGTGAAGTTTAACACCACACATTTTTTCTCGCTCGTAATTGTACCAAGGAAATGCAAGACATAGCTGTTGCTTCTGTGACCCGTCAGGAGCAGAAAACTACAGGAAAAGTAATTTCTGATTTTTAGTTACTAACTTAAAATACCGGTAGCAATGGACGATTCCCCTTTTAGACAAACTTTCAAATTAGGAACATTCATTAGCACAGCTGAAAAGAGCACCCAAAATTTAGTAAAATTGTGAAGTTTGGTTGCAAAACATTGTAAAACGTAAAAAATATTGTCCTGTGAAGTTTACAAATTTTGTATACTTTTGTATTATGTGCGGAAAAGTGTAATCACATTTCGAAATCTGATACCACTTTTCCGACCATAATACAAAAGTATACAAAATTTGCAAACTTATAAGAGCTATATTTTCCACATTTTACAATATCTTGCAGCCAAACTACACTATTTTACTAAATGTAGAATGCTCTTTCCAGCTGTGCTAATAGATTTTCCTAATTCAACAGATTATCTAAAAGGGGAATGGTCCATAATTACAATAAGACTGGGTGTTCAATTAATTCACTTCCTGCGTATGAATTACATGTCTTGAACACCTGACAACTCAAGAAACTGTGTGTAACAATGTCTGCATTCCACAACTTGCTAACATTCACCGCTTCATTTCTGTGGGGCGCCAAGTGTAAATTTATTATTTAGCGAATATGAGTTCGTATTTTTCAATATTTATAAATAAAGAGTTTAGAGCAAGATATTTATTTATAAATAATTGACTTTCACATCTTTATCACATCTATATAATTGGTTGTACAAACATCATTATTTGTAAATAATACACATGTTTGTCTCATTATTTATAAATAATAACCGTTTTTAAAATTATTATTTACATATAATTAAGCGCATTGTGCTGCATTTTATATATATGTTTTGGATACAAGCGCCGCAACGCATTATTTACTCATAATTAAATAAGGACTTGCCAGCAAACAATATTTACATACAATAAATTTACAAATGGCAGAACGTCACGCGCCGTCATTTCACAGTTGATACTGTTATATGCATTCAACCTGGGTGGGAGTCAAACGTTAATAGCGTTGAATCATGTTCGTATTGTATTGAAATGAGCAAATAATGTGAAACTTCATGTCGTTTTTGCACACAAGCTTTCTTGATCACTGTGCCTTCATTTATTTATTTTATTGTTGTACAATGGGTACTCCTTTGGATAGAATTTCAACAATACAGCCACGAGGGATATTGAGGGATATGAAAAGTAAGCGCGTAAATAAAAATCAGCGTATAAACTATGGCGCATTTTTACTGTCAAAATTAAACAATTGAAACATGAGTTATTGCATTCGTTGCGGAAAAGTGTTGGTCGATTTATGCTGTTGATATTCGATTTCAATACCATTAATTTTGACAGTAAAAACGTGCCATAATAAACAGACCCGTGGTTACCGTGATTTATGTATCGTCAACTTTACTACGTTCACACGATGATTTCCAGTCTGTTTTGCGTTGTTTACACGATAAACTCGCCATTTAACTGTTGAATTTGAGTATGATTTTGAGCCAGAATGTAATTAGAAAGCTCAGAACTAAAGCGGTATCAAAAAGTGACGGTTTCGGTGTTCACGCGATACCACAAAGCGTTACGTTCTCATCTCATGCCGTTTAGAAATCGGCACTATTTTCGTGACGGTAAAAGTGACGATATCGTACAATATCGTACCGTCATCCTGTGGACAGAGCGAAAAGTAACTTTTCATGCCGTTTCTGCCCCGTACCGGCATGGTGTGAACATAGTCTAAGAAATACATATCCATAAATTGTGATTAAAATGCGTCCTCTGAATAGTGAAGACACATGAAACTGCCTAGGGAATCTTAATTTTACCAATATTTTGGCATTACTTCTTGGGTCAATGACGGTTAATAGCATCAATAGTCGACCCAGTTAAAGGTTAAATCAGAACAATAGTTACGAGAGCCACCCAGTATTTCAATAAAATACAAAAGAGCAGTAACTCCGAACAACATTTTGATTGTTTTAATGAATCGACGTTTCGACTAAATTGCAGTCATGACTACTAAATTGTAGTACTCAATTGTAGTCATGACTACAATTTCATCGAAACATCGATACATTAAAACAATCAAAATGTTGTTCGGAGTTACTATTCTTTTGTAAATCAGAACAAGTTATACAGGTATACTATCAACTTCAATTGGGAATTTCAAAATGAAATTATTTTTCTTGCAATCTGTAGGCCTTCGCAGTTTCATTACAAGACACCCCCCCCCCTGTTACCTTTGTGCAGCCCCCTCCCCTCTAAGCAACTTACCTTGTGGAGAATAGTATGCACCTTGTAAAACTTTAAAGTTTCAGAAGATATTGGCTGTAAACAATGCAATAAATTAAAGTTGAAAAAAATTAGCACAATTTGATGTCTTCATAGACCGAAGTCTCCTAATTTAAATAAACTGGGTGTTTATACAATTACCATTCCCCCCCCCCCTCCTCCACCCCCAAATAAATAAGGGGACATGAGGAAAGGACAAAGGCATTAAAAAGAGAAAGAAGGGGTACACTCAAGGAGGCAAAACAAAATTAAAAAAAGAAGAAGGAAAAGGAATAAAACTGAAAGAAAGAGGAAAGAAAAAGAATGGGAAAAGGAAAGGGGTAATTACAGAGAAAAGAAAAGGTGAAACTGTGAAAACAGAATGAATGGTAAAAAATGTGGAAGTGTGGAATACAAGTAAAACAAAGAGAGAAATAGCAAATTCAAGATGGAGATTAAGGATTAAGGACAAATATTGATAAAAGTATTATGAGATCTAAAAAAAATATAAACGAAGTTCACAAATTGAATGCAGCAAGTAGTCACTATACAGGTGTCTATAAAAAGTTACCATACTTTGGAGTGCTCTAAATTGCTTAATAACTATTTAACATACAGAAATAATCATTTCATAGTTGGCAAGACTATGCAGGCATTCCGACAATGAATGCCACTGTTATTATAATATTTGAAAAAAAATAACCTTTCCAAAATTTGGGGGGGGAGAAAGCAAACCGTCTGTTAATTATACACCCATGAAATAGATTTAGTCCTCAATTTTGTATATTAAATTATTGATTTAAAGTATTCAATAAGTACAGCAATATCATGCAATTGATAAAAGTGTACTTCCCACATACATCACCCTCACACACATGTTCCCAAGTAGTAACTGTATGAAGTACTGTGGTCAGTGCAAAGTTTAATTTTTGAATATAATAATTTTTGGCAGTTTGTTAATTGTTAGGACAGTATACTGTATGCTGTATGTCAAAAACTTGCAAGTAGTTAGTATCAATACCTGAATTTCCAGTCTTTTTGAAATGTATTTTCTTAATGATTCTTTACATTCAAAAAAAGGTTTTGTTTTCTCCCACAGATTCATAACTTTATCTTGCTCAGCCTCATCGTTGCTTGAAGTTGAAGTTAGATCTGCAGGTTTGCTCATCAATTTCTTTTCATTTATCCAAGTCTGGAAAATGGAGATAGATAGATATATATGGCTAAGAAATGTGCAGGCCAAAACTATTAGTTGCATCTTAATTCATAGTTATATAAATATAAAATAACATAATTACATTATATTTGTGTTCTGGCAGCCCAATTATTTTTTTTTTCAAAATCCCTTGAGTCAATAAGGTTGATCTCAAAAAAATTACCACTAGAAACAAGCTCAGCCTTAGAAATTCGGCCTTAGAAATGTGTAGATCGACTTGCATACTGACACACTAAGTTGTTTCAAAAACAGGATGGGAGCAACTTGTGTCGCTAGCAAGCTTCCCAAATGCACTGGGGGAAAATAGTATAGTATGGTATATAAATAATAATTTATAATTTTTTCCAATGTAACTGTAGTCTGGATTTGGAGATTTCTTCACCATAAATAGTTACACAATGCCATATAAAAGGCAGAAGGCTCAAGACCCCACAAACTTGTAGCTTTAAAAATTACTTTGGTTATTATAAAATCATATTTGTATTCATCCATCTTCATCACGTCATACTACCAGTACTTAATACGATTTCAAACCATGCAATGTCTATATATTTCATAGCTATATTCATAGCTGTATTACTGTGTTGAATTTTACTGCTATTACAATAACCACAAATTATTGTATGCATGTAAGGTATATTATGCACAAAAAAACAGAACCAAACAGGATCTCTATGTAGAACATCCCATTGTTGAACACCCTGCTTCCCCGCCAGGGAGTATGTCACAGAGTCACCGAAATGCTTATAGCCTGTGTTTACAATAAGGACCTGGTCCTACAGTGTAGTTTTCCAGGACAACAGCCAAATACATTATGGTCAGAAATCCTATGAAGCAATTAAGCCCTTTGTTGATCAATAGTATTGTACCTTTAGTTGACTCCAGGTCCCTGAGGTTCCACAACTGTTGCAAACATGTGTACCTGTCATCTTGTTGACAAACAAACTAAATGACTCCTGCTTCTCTACTGGATCCCTCGTTTCTTTGCTCGAGATTTCACAGAATGGACATTTAGCTATTATTGTTGTATGACCATGTTGAAAGTGGATCTCTTTTTGTTTGAAATAATTCATAATCCCACGCTCGATTTGAGGAGAAATCTCTTTCCCAGTGGAGGATAAAGTAGCCATACGATTACAAACTGCCATGCAGCCGTGAGAGTTTGAAGGTATTAGTTTGGTTCGCAAAAATTTTGATATTACATTTAATGCACAAAAACACGTTGACGCAGCGTGTCCCTTCATATTGAAAATTTCCTTTGCTAAACCATGCGTTGAAAATTTACTAAATTAGAAAATTGTTATGGAAAACGCGGATCCGGAATTACGGACTGCTTGAATTACGAAGCTCCGGAGCGGATTGCTAGATTATACAAGAAGGAAAGGTTTTGGGCAACCACTGTGGCTCATGTGCTCTTATGGTGGGCAAATCAATTTGAGGGTCGGAAGTTTAGTTCTAAGTGTTTCTATGAAAGGGTTATACAACTAATTTTAGCTATCGTGCAATCTTTGTTTAAATTATATTTATTGTATGCCATATCTCCGGTTACTGCAAATTGCATTCAATCACTAAGCGCAAACATTTTCGCGGATTTTTTATGCTTGTAGCGTGACGTTTGATCGTTTGAAACGGAAGCCATTTAGATGCAAAACTCGACGGCTCTAACTGCAACTGTTTTGTTAAGTCATGGTTTGATGCACGTTTTATCAATTTTTGTTATAAAACATACCAATTTTGTGGAGTAGAAGATTGTTTAGGATTTTAAACGATACAAAAGCGATGAAACTTGTAAATAATCGTTTCTTAGACGTGAAACGGACTCAGTTTTGTGTTGAGCAGACATTTAGCTGCAGGCCTTTGCCTAAAAAGAGCAAGTGTGGGTTTCTGGTTAGCAAGGTAGTTTATTGTGGATATAGCATTAGTGATTAGTGGGAGGGAGATTCAACCAGTGGTCGGTAAAGTTAAAGCCATACAGGAAGCCCCCGCACCAACTTACTATTATCATCGGTTTCTACCCATCATGGCCACAATTCTAGAGCCGCAACATGAGTTGTTACGACAGAGCACGCCATGGAAGTGGGGGCGAGAACAGCAACAAGCCTTCAAAGGTGCAAGGGGACTGTTGCAATCGGCAGATGTTCTCATCCATTTTTTGTCCCACCAGTTACCACATGGAAGTGAAAAACTGATTGGTTATGCGTCAAGATCGTTGAATTCAGCGGAACGAAATTATTCGACCATTGAAAAAGAAACTTTGGCGATCATTTTTGAGGTTAAGAAATTTCATCAATTCCTATACGGACATGCGTTTACAATTAATACTGACCATGAACTATTAGAGAGCCTCTTGAGCGCCACAAAAGCAGTTCCCCTTTTTGCAGACCCGCGGGCTCAGCGCTGGGCACTAACCCTGGCTGTTTATGAGTACAACATCCACTACAAAGCTGGTAGGCTGAATGAAAAAGCTGCTACATTGAGCAGGTTACCATTGCCTGAAATGCCACATCTATTAATGAACCAAATGAACGGAACACCTGTTACAAGTGTCCAGATTAAGGACTGGACCAAACGCGATCCAGTCCTGTCCCAAGTTTACGGTTTACCTTTGAAGGCTGGCCTGCATCATGTGACAGT
Organism: Muricea muricata; assembly: GCA_963855995.1. Lineage (NCBI taxonomy): Eukaryota > Metazoa > Cnidaria > Anthozoa > Malacalcyonacea > Plexauridae > Muricea > Muricea muricata. The sequence goes on from OY979716.1 coordinate 119,256,039, forward strand.
GAGACCTTGAGACCCTACATAAGATAGCGTTTAGAACTCAGCATTGATGATGCCTGTATCCTTTGGGGCTCACGCGTAGTCATTCCACCTCCTGACATATCAGAGATATGCGGAGCTTCATGAAGCTCACCCTGGGTATCACGCATGAAAGCACTGGCCCGAAGTTACGTGTGGTGGCCCAGCCTTGATGCCGACATTGTGAAGAAAGGTCAAAGGGTGTGACCAGTGCCAGCTCCACCAGCCTGCTCCAGCACCCCTACACCCTTGGTAATAGCCTGGCCGCCCCTAGAGCAGACTTCATATTGATTATGCAGACCCCTATTATGGTGAAATGTTTCTGGTCGTCATAGATGCCAACTCAAAATGGCTAGAGGTTCATTTAATGAAATCTACCACATCGACTGCAACCATTGAGAAATTACGAGAGATCTTCACGACCCATGGCTTGCCAGTAACGGTCGTAAGTGATAATTGTCCAGGAGTTGATGAAACGCAACGGCATCAAACACATCAGAATGTCACCTTGCACTCAGCGTCAAAAAGTCCAGCGGAACGGGCGGAGCGGGTTTTTAAGAAAGCAATGGAGAAAATGAAAGAGGGAACGATCAGAACGCGATTATCAAGATTTCTTTTTAATTATCGCATAACACCATACACAACAACTGGACTGGCACCTGCAGCTGCTGATGAAAAGACTTCAAACGCACCTGGATCTGGTACAACCGAGAGTTGAGGAACTTGTTATTCACAAGCAATTTCAGCAAAAGTCGACGCATGATCAGCATGCTAAAGAAAGAGTATTTTTAAGTGCCTATGAAACGAAATTTTCTCCGAGAATTTTCTTATTGCATTGGAAAGATCAGTTAAAATCACTGTATAACTTCTTTGATAGAATTTTTGTAACTGCCTTACTTTTCGAGATATTCAATTTTATTTGATTTGAAAATGACCTAACCAGTGACGTCATACTGCATAATCACTTTTCAAAAAAGCTGAATTAATTTAAAAAGTACTCAAGATATAACACCTAAATACCCAGATCTGAATGTTAAACATAGGCTACACACATGTAAGTGTAGTTTTAGTTATTTTCCACTATCATATGCTACAAAATAAGCAATCTAACAGTCGCCATTATGCAGTATGACGTCACTGGTTGTGTCATTTTCAAATCAAATAAAATTGAATATCTCGAAAAGTAAGGCAGTTACAAAAAATCTATCAAAGAAGTTATACAGTGATTTTAACTGATCTTTCCAATGCAACAAGAAAATTTTCGGGGAAAATTTCGTTTCATAGGCACTTTAATGCTGGGGATCAGGTATTCGTGAAAGATTTTCAGAAACCTAAGACGTGGCTGTCGGGAACTATTGCTAAGAGAACTGGACCGGTGTCAGCTGAGATACGGTTAGAAGATGGACAGACCATTCGCTGACACTTCGACCATATTCGCCTACGCATGACCACAACGGGGGAAAGTATAGCAGAGGTGATGAATGATCATATCTCAACACCGATGAGGGATATACCCCTTCCTGAACAACCTGAAGTGGTCCATCCAGTGGAGGGCAGACCCCTTGCTAGAAGACAGCAAGCCAGGACGCGTCGTATTCCGCAGCACTTGAATGATTAGGAACTGGGGAACTAGTCAAAGCGACATTTCAAACATTGCTAGCTAACGCATGATTACGTATTTTTAGTAGTTTACATTTCGTCATTATCACGGACACGGTTTTGGAACTTAGTAGGGAAGAATGTAGTAATTGCCTCCCCTCCTGCAGTTAGTTTGCGAGATGTTGTTGTTGTTGTTGTTGTTGTTGTTGTTGTTGTTGTTGTTGTTGTTGTTGTTGTTGTTGTTGTTGTCGTTGTCGTTGTCGTTGTCGTTGTCGTTGTCGTTGTCGTTGTCGTTGTCGTTGTCGTTGTCGTTGTCGTTGTCGTTGTCGTTGTCGTTGTCGTTGTCGTTGTCGTTGTCGCTGTCGCTGTCGCTGTCGCTGTCGCTGTTGTTGTTGTTGTTGTTGTTGTTGTTGTTGTTGTCGTCGAGTCAGTGACTTGGGAGTTTATTACACTTTTGTTCACGTTTGCTATTTGCAACTGATATTGAACATGTTGAATAATTTTGTACACGAGTGTATATGAGCGGCAAGGAAAGTAAATTCCTGCAATAACAAGCTGATAAGATTAAATCATGTCCTAGCATATATGGTTTATGCAAATTCCTATACATTGCAGTGCCAAAGCATGACAAAAAGCAATATTTTATCATCATCAGATAAGATAAGCTAAAAACATTACAAACAGCAGCATGCAGCCATTCTTGTCATGAAACTCGAAGTATTATATAAGTTATACGTCACCGTAAATTTGTAACTTTGTTTCCCTTTAATTTTAAAGCAATAAATCAAATTGATCAATACCCTTAAGCCAGGTTTTCACTAGCGGCATCATAGGCGGCCCAATTCAGTGTGTAGTTTCATATAGAGATCAGTAGCGAGCGGTAGAGTATTGTTTACATATATGTAAACAATACTCTACCGCTTGCTACTGATCTCTATATCAAACTACACACTGAATTGGGCCGCCTATGGCGGCATAAGAAAAAGGTATAAGAAAAGACAAAACAAAGAAATCTACTGAAGCATGCGAATATAAGCATCGAGATATTAAAGCATAAGCACAAGCATGGAACTACGAGCATAAGCTATGGCAGAACAAAAGCCAATTTAAAAGAAAATTCTTTCTACTTTGTCTTCGTAAACCTCTGAGGAAAAGTTATCATTTGTTATGTTGTTTATGCTTATGTAGCCAGCGAAAACCGGGCTTTACTGCGTATACCGTGCGCGAGAAGAACATTGACTCTTTGAAGACAAGCGCTCGTGACGTATGGTCGAATTTGAATTAATTAACTCTCTATTGAATGAAATAATTAATGGGCAAATCGCAATAGCAAGGGATTTACTAAACGAGCGAACCGAGACATCGAGTGGGCGGCTGACGCCACTCATGGCAATATCATGGTTGACGTCAAAAGGGTTTGTATTACTTGTAATAAAATCTCTGTCAACGTCATGCAGGATCTATTAGAAAAAGCAAAACAAATCACGCAATCATGATAAATGTAATAATACAATATGTATTTGTGGTATCATTTTCGAGCGAACAGGCACGTCTGCATTCTACACGATCCATCCTAATTCTCAAATAAGTACATCACAAACATATTTAAAATAGCCTACATGCAAATACTACAGTACAGTTTTACTTGAATACATTAGAATATCTTTGAACCCATGAAGCTAAACTGGTTGACGGTTTCCCTGTGATAACTGTGAAGTCATTATCATGATCTGTTCGCTCTTGGTATTTCCCAGCACTCACGTCTGTCCAATACTCAATCAAGCCATTGATCTGCCTTTCACTCACGCCTCGCTGCGACCACTGGGATTTTACATCTTCAAATGATTGCTGCACGTACTTCACCTCTTTCCCAAGGGTTTCGCTGAATGCCTTCACTAAATCGTTGAACGTGTGCCTCTCGCTGATCATGAAATATTTCTTGTCCTTGTGCTTCTCAGGTGCAGACATAATAACTGCTGCAGCTAAACCAAGATCATCCATAGCGATGGCAGGGAAGCGTTTGGTAGGATCTACATTATCACGAACTTCTGACGATGCCTTTATACTTTGTTGGAAAAAAAAATAGTTGTCCATGAACCAGGGTAGTTGAAGGATGGTGTAACTCCGACCAAGATTTGTTATTATGTTCTCAATTTCGATCATTTGTTCTCCAAGACTTGTGGGATTCATTGGAGCGCCAATTGAAAGGAAATGTTGAACCCCCGCGTCTCTGGCAGCTTCAGCTGATGTACGGGTCAACTCCACACGATCGAGGCTGCCTGGGGCAACGATGAACAGCACATCGACATCTTTGAAGGATTCTAACAGCTCATCCCGTTTGCTCATCTCTGCTTGCACGATCTTAACTCCTTGCAGAGTTTTAAATTCAGCAACCTTCTCAGGATTTCTTACGCCAGCTCTGATATCAAGTTTTTCGCCGAAGTTTTTTGAAAGAGCATTTACTGTGGCTTTGCCCACCATTCCACTCGCCCCTAACACGAACACTACACTCTTCGTCATTTTTAATCAAGATAATCAAGAAATATCACTGCATATATAAGTGTATCATATAGCTATATGACCTGGGGACCTATTGACCCGAGCTGGTTCATATTCTTAAGTCGCGATGCTTCGTCATCATGTAGACTGGATTTCATTGGCTAAGAAGTACACTGTATTAGGCTCTTGAAAGTGACGTCACAAAATGTCTTTCTTAACTTCCGCTATTTTGAGTGGCAAATTACGAATGAAAAACAAACATACCGTCAAGTCAAGATTATTAATTTTTTCCCACAGCACGCTCTTTTGGTCGCTTAAGCACGCTCTTTTGGTCAGCTTTTGTCTAGTCACAAGTAGCATGAAATAAAATACATGTATTTTAAGCAAATTAAGACTTTCCCGATATCTATGGAGTTATGAAACTTCTTGAAATGAAAAAAATTATGTCTAAAAACGTTGGCAAGAAACTCGAAGTACCATATGAGTATATAGCTACTTCACCATAAATTTGTAATTTTATTTCCTTTTACACGTAAAGCAATAAATCAAATTGATCAATACCCTTATTAAGCCTGGTTTTTACTGGCGGCATAAGCAAGGCCTAGGTAAAACAAAAGACAAAACAAAGAAATCTACTGAAGCATGTGACATAAGCATCAACATAATAAAGCATAAGCATAAGACTACGAGCATAAGCTATGGCAGAACATGTACAAAAGCAAATTCAAAAGAAAATTTCTACTTTGTCTTCGTAAACCTCTGAGGAAAAGTTATCATTTGTTATGTTGTTTATGCTTATGTAGCCAGCGAAAACCGGGCTTTACTGCGTATACCGTGCGCGAGAAGAACATTGACTCTTTGAAGACAAGCGCTCGTGACGTATGTCGAATTTGAATTAATTAACTCTTTATTGAATGAAGTAATGGCAACTCGCAATATCAGGGGATTTACTAAACGAGCGAACCGAGACATCGAGTGGGCGGCTGACGCCACTCATGGCAATATCATGGTTGACGTCAAAAGGGTTTGTATTACTTGTAATAAAATCTCTGTCGACGTCATGCAGGATCTATTAGAAAAAGCAAAACAAATCACGCAATCATGATCAACGTAATAATACAATATGTATTTGTGGTATCATTTTCGAGCGAGCAGGCACGTCTGCATTCTACACGATCCATCCTAATTCTCAAATAAGTACATCACAAACATATTTAAAATAGCCTACATGCAAATACTACAGTTTTACTTGAATACATTAGAATATCTTTGAGCCCATGAAGCTATACTGGTTGATGGTTATCATATAGCTGTATAACCTGGAGACCTACCTACTGACCCAATCTGTTTTATATTCTTAAGTCGCGATGCTTCGTCATCTTGTAGACGGATTTCATTGGCTAAGAAGTACACTATATTAGGCTCTTCAAAGTGACGTCACAGAGCGTCTTTTCTAACTTCCGCTATTTTGAGTGGCAAATTAGGAATAAAAAACAAAAATATTGTCAAATCAAGATTATCAATTTTTTCCCATAGTTGTTGCTAACTTTAAAAATTTAGAATAATCAACTGTGTAGCAATAGAGCAACCAAAATATTTTTGCCCCCAATATGGCAGACAATTATTATGTCCAGGGACGTAACTAGAACGTTAATCAAGGGGGGAGGGGGTTGCATTCATATTCATGTTCTTAAGTCGCGATGCTTCGTCATCTTGTAGACGGATTTCATTGGCTAAGAAGTACACTATATTAGGCTCTTCAAAGTGACGTCACAGAGCGTCTTTTCTAACTTCCGCTATTTTGAGTGGCAAATTAGGAATAAAAAACAAAAATATTGTCAAATCAAGATTATCAATTTTTTCCCATAGTTGTTGCTAACTTTAAAAATTTAGAATAATCAACTGTGTAGCAATAGAGCAACCAAAATATTTTTGCCCCCAATATGGCAGACAATTATTATGTCCAGGGACGTAACTAGAACGTTAATCAAGGGGGGAGGGGGTTGCATTCATATTCATGTTCTGCCCGACGAGTTTCTTTTTAAATCAAATTCAAATTTCTCAATTTGATTCATCAAATCTCAAAAGAAATCTGTCGGGCAGAACATGAATATATGAGTATACAGACCCCAATTGACGTTCTATATACGTCCTTGATTATGTTCACACGTCATGCTACAGGATTTAAATACAAACTCCATGCCATGTTCTAATTACATGAACACATGTGAATCAGCCTGAACTAGCCCATTTATAGGCGAGTTTGTCGACCAAATGTAAAGACAACTTTGAACGGCCAGATGCAAATACTGATACTTTTAATTTCGTGCAAATATTCAATCTTTGTTCAATTCCGAAATCAGAAATGAGAAAAAAAAGCTTATTCAGAAGCTTACAAGTGCCGAATATTTAAGTCCATCTTTTTCCGTTCATGAAATCAGTATGGCACATTTCTTGATAAAGTCGCTATACGGTTTTGAACATGGTTATTTTTAGTGGAATTTATACAAATGTCAAGACGCAATAAACCGCGTTAAATCTTAAGCATGATCATGACCAAATGTTTGTGGCTTCTCGCGGTGATCTTGCACCTCAATCGTAGCCTGTAAATGTCTACATAAGAATTTCATCTCGTATTCACGACAGCAGAAAAAACGCACCTAAAATCGCAGTAAAAGTCGCCTATATGTTAGTGCCTTTTTTGTAAACGGTTGCTCTCGAGATTTATATAATTTTTATTACATGATAAAGATTGGTAAAGTTTAACAGGGTAACGATAACACAAACCAAAGACATACGTACTTCTCAGGTTATTAGAACTATAAAGTATGCTCTTTTGGTCAGCTTTTGTCAAGTTAGGCTGGTTTCAAGCGTCGCCTTTCAGTCACGTCGAATGCAATTTATCACTCACTTCAGTCACTTCATTATCTATTGTTTTAATTGCATTCGACGCGATTAAAATGCACGTATGGAAGATGCCTTACAAGTAGTATGAAATAAAATACACGTATTTTAAGCAAATCAAGACATTTTGCGAGATCTATGGAGTTATGAAGCATCTTGAAATGAAAAAATTACGTCTAAAAACGCTTGCAAGCTATTTTTTCAAACCCTTCCACTAAGTGATTCTTTATTATAAACGGTCGCTACTTATTGACTGATTTAGCTGCTTTGCAGTGAAATGTAATGTAGAAACCAAAAAATGTGTATTCTACACGTTAAACAAGCTTGATTCTTTGTTGTTTTAATAACAATATTAATCGCATTATAGCGCAAAACAGCCTTTTTATTTTAGTTACTCTTTGCTTAACTTTGGACAATCCAGTTTAAAATTTAGTGAGTAAAAATTCCTTTTTTAGGATCATAAATTCAATATGTCACAAAACTTTCGGTACTGGTTACTTGAATTGGTGTACTTGCAATTGAATCATGGACAAAAGCTTCGAAGTTACCTCTTCTCTAGACCGAATTCTGAAAAAATTTACATTTCTAGCTATATAGTATTTTTGTAACCTACCAGGGAAGGGGGGGGGGGTCACATCACGAATGTCGTCATTGCAGTATGCAGGTTTTGGCCTTTCAATTACTTCTTCTGTGGACAATTTTTCTAATCTGGATTAACACCAACCATTGGTTTAATTGTTGCAATGCCGAGTGACCTCTTTGGTCAATTAGTTACTATATATTCTGTGACCCAGGCAAACTGTTCGTTTTACAAATCTTACAAAAAATATACTTCAATCAGGTTTGAAGTTGCCTCTCTCATGACTGGAGATAGTGTTTCAATAGTAATAACTATCGTTACTATTTTTACCTCCACGATAGTGTCAGTACATACCCGTATTCTACCACCACAAAATGTGATTGATTTGTGTTGATTATTAGTGGACTATTTCTTAGCTATCGAAAATACAACTTCACTCCGCACACATGCATAACCCTGTTATGGACTGATGTCATTCAAGACGTTTGTGCATGTTCTAATTTTTACCTTCCGCCAGTAAATAAGATCAAACTTCAGCGAAACAACATGTATTTATTAAAACAACAATGGATGCCAATCACGAGAGAACGGGCCACCTGAGCCCACGATACTTAACTGGTAATTCTTATTGTATAGCGTAAAGCGTAAGTTTAAGCCATAGAAATAATAGATATAGAATGCGTACTCCAATCTTTTCTCTGTGAAAAACTTGTCGCCACAAAATGGCGGATTTATAAGGGCATTTGACTAGTTCCAGACTCCTGCTAGAGAGAATTTCGCGCGGTCGCAAGGAGTGCGATTTTTTTTGTCAACCAGAGTTTACAAAAAAGTAATAAATTCGAGACTTTGAATGGCAAAAAAGGTTTATAAAACGTTTGGAATAAAGGAAAACAGATTTTCTGAGACTTTTTACGTGAAAGATGGCACAAAGAAACAGGAGAGTGCGATAATGCAAATGATAAGAGCAGAAAATACAAGAAATTGTTTGCGGAGTTTTCAAGTTTGCCGTGACAAGACTAAAAAAATGATAAAAACTCACAGGTATGTTTTAGACTTTTAGCGTTTGAAAATACACATAATTATGTAATGTTTAACACTATTTTAAAAGCTCAAATGGTACCTTTGTTGTTTTAGTCGGAGTTCCTTACTGACCTTAGTTTTGAAAGGCAGTTTTTGAGAATATTAAGCAATCGATATTTACAAACAATCACCTTGTTCGTGCACTGTTAAATATTGTAGTTTACATAACTTCTGTTATCTTAATGTCTTCTGATTTAGCTTCAAAAGTCAGTGAAAAAAGCGACAATTTGGTCACTTTTTTAACGAAATGTTTAGTTATATGCATGCAAAGCATTTTCAAAGTAAATCATGTTTACGCAGAACTAAAACCGTCTTTGTATTATAATACACAACCATTATTTACCATCAGTGTGTCACTGTCTTTATGTCATTGTTTCAAGAGAACTGTAATTAAACTGTAAATTCGACAAAAAACAATTTTTTATCAGGAACTGCTTTGTTTTACAGACTCTGACGTTTAACTCCAGGCCAAATTCAATATGGTGGATTTATAAGGGCAAATTATTTTAAATTTTAGGCACAGGCTAGGTTACCAAGCACGCATTCTATATCTATTATTTCTATGGTTTAAGCGTAAGGTAATTATGTCTGAACTAATTATACTTAGTGTAAGGTAAACTGTCCCGTAGACAACTGTAACAATGTCAATTCTAATACCGAATGGCGTTCTTTGATTTCAACGACGCCAATGTGATCCAATAAAATCCGTCATTGGCATGCTGAACTTGTCAGAGCAATCTTAAGGCCGGTTTACACGATGTGACATGTCGCATGTGACATGATTTTGGCGTATGGAATTGAGTAAATGCTTGTGTAAAGATGTCACACTTTGTGGTAGGCTGTAGCTAATAAGCAGAAATAATGGCTTCGGCAGTCGTTTTCATACGCCAGAATGACAATCGCATACGACATGTCGCGTCGTGTAAACGTGCCTAGAGACAGCTGGGTTTACAAATTCACCAATGGTACTTGAACCTGTTAAGTTTTTTCGCAAAAAATAGCAATTAAGTCTTTGTTGTATCTCGATTCAAAAAGCTAGGATTGAAAATTAAATTTTTAGCTACACATTATCCTAAGTTCATTTACTTTTTTAGCGATTCTGAGAGCAGAGCATATGACTCTGGCTATTTTATATTTATACCATAATGAGAGTTCATTCTGAATTTTCATTGGTTGAGAGTTGTGTACGTGTTATTGTAGTACACACATAGATGACGTCATCCAATCGCGTGATGCTCAACCAATTAAGCATAAGTTTTTCACGGGTTTTCCCACGTTTATTTATGCTTTAAAAACGTATATAGCTCTCACTTTTTGTGCTTCTGTACTAAAAATAGATCAAAGAAGACGTCATTGTGTGCGAAGAACAAAAAGTCACGGCACTCGACTTCGCCTCGTGCCGTACTTTATGTTCTTCGTACGCTATGACGTCATCTGTGATCTTTTATACTACAAACGCAATAGAAATAATAGATATAGAATGCGCGCTTGTTAACCTAGCCGGTACCCAAATTGAAAAAATTGCCCTCATAAATCCGTCATATTGGATTTGTCCGGGGAGCGGTATATGCGAAATACAATGGGGGCGAGTTTTATTTTGCCCTTATAAATATGCCATTTTGAATTTTAATGTGGCGTCACTTGTTTACCTGAAAATAGATGGGAGCACGAATTCTGTATCTATCATTTCTTTGACAGACGCGCACAAAAATGAAATTTATTTGTTAAGTACAATATTTGGAAATATCGTATTTTTTACCAAATCATAGAAAGAAAACAGAATAAGATGGAATCAGTTTCACTTTGGTTAATCTTTATCCTGCTGGCACTGAATGGTTTCTGTGGGCTTGCTTGGGGTAAAGGCAAACAACCACTGCGAAAAAAATAATGATTGTTTATCAAAGTCGCCATCGTATCCGGCAGGCCTGCGAGACGAATATAATTAGACGAATATAATCTGTAAAACAAGAAACGGGGAATCGGGGAACGGAACAAGGAACGGAACGAGGAACGAGAAAACCAGGAACATGAAAAGCCGGAATCTGTAAAACCAGGAACATGAAAAGCCGGAATCTGTAAAACCAGGAACATGAAAAGCCGGAATCTGTAAAACCAGGAACATGAAAAGCCGGAATCTGTAAAACCAGGAACATGAAAAGCCGGAATCTGTAAAACCAGGAACATGAAAAGCCGGAATCTGTAAAACCAGGAACATGAAAAGCCGGAATCTGTAAAACCAGGAACATGAAAAGCCGGAATCTGTAAAACCAGGAACATGAAAGCATTTCGTATATTAAAGCTCTTAGTAAAATCGCCAAGTAACTCATTTTAATGATATCGTGATAAATCGTAAACCAGTGTCCACACACAAATATATGAAAATTTACAGTTAAAAGCGGGGTATAAAGCCTGTCATGTTTCTTCGTATTAAAAACATGTAAAATGTATGTATATACAGACCAAATTTTCCAACTAGATTTCGGTAAAAGCTGAATTCTTGCAAATTAAATTCAAATTTAACAGATTAGCTATTGGCATAAATTGAATTGTAGTGCTCTCAAGCAATTTATACAGTAGCTATTTCCACGCTTGAATTTGGTGTAGAATCTAAGATTGCGTTTTTATAATACACCCTGTATATTTTATATACTGTGCCAAAATTGAATTGCCGTGTCTGTGGACGCTGTCTGGCAACTGTGATATTGTAGAGCCTTTTAACGACGTCTTTTTAGTTTTGAATACTATGGTGTTATGGCTATATATGTAATATAACTCTATTTTGTTGGTGTCGGACAACAGTGTCACTAACCAACCATTTCCGTGTATTCTTTTCTTTGATAATTAGCAGGTTCTTTTCTCTCGTCTAGCTCATATTACTTACACCTCAACTTACATAGTCGTTCTTGCCTCATAAGGCTGATAAAAATAGTGGTTAAGAAGGTCCACAAACATATAAATAACTATTTTTTATGGAACCTGCAAATTTAATAACGTCCGGCAATCTGCAGTGACCTGCTGGCGGCAGTTCGATCATGGCTTCTAAAATGCCGAAAACGGCAATGTATCTTAACACGATATTCTCGGTTCTATTCTGGTCTTCTTGCAATAAGTCCAGCTTTTCAGGCATTCCTACACCAAGAGCACGGGCATAGCTTGGCGGAACAGTTTGGTTGGAACAATTGCACTTTGTAAGCAGGCCCAAACAACTGCATTTAATGTTGTATGAACAATCACTGTTATGTTTTATGTTTCATCGTTTAGTTTTTAATACGTTTATTGCATATACAGGGTAAAGCAAAAAATGTAGACATTTGCCAAATCTGCTTTAGATTACGCCAATCTTCTCAACAACTTGCGTAAATATGGGGGGTTTTATGGTATTTTAGAGCATGCTACACGAAATTGATTTTAAAGGCGACCTTTGAAGTTAATGGGGATTGTTGGGTCTTAAAGTTAATGGGGATTGATTAAAGTTTAAGACAGTTTGATAAAAATTACTCCCAACGAGCAGTTATTATTTTACAGATTCCGGCTTTTCATGTTCCTGGTTTTACAGATTCCGGCTTTTCATGTTCCTGGTTTTACAGATTCCGGCTTTTTATGTTCCTGGTTTTACAGATTCCGGCTTTTCATGTTCCTGGTTTTACAGATTCCGGCTTTTCATGTTCCTGGTTTTCTCGTTCCTCGTTCCGTTCCCCGATTCCCCGTTCCTTGTTTTACAGATAGCCAATATAATTATGTACAAAAAACAGCAAAACAAGTTTGATAAGTATTTAGATTTTCACGCGCATACGTAAATAAATATTACCGCTAATAAATCGCCAGCCAGCTGTGCCAATACTTTGACGCCCTATGGAAATTCTGATGAAGATCTACACGCATGTATTCGCGAATGCTGGACAAACAACCGTTCGTTTGCTCGCAGTTTGCTATCGTTGAATACGAGATTTAACATTTTTTGCACATGATTTATCCCAAATCACCCGTTGTCTTGGTATCTTGCAAGTTTTATGCTTTAGAACTTTTGCGGTAACAATGTACCTATATATATTATCTTTCAAATAAACCTCAAGCCAGGTGTTTTCCAGATGGGTGCCACGAGAATGTATTTTGTAACTAACGTTTGACCTATAAATGGCCAACGATGTATAAGGGTAGAGTAGAATGTTACAAGAATTCTTGTCAAACCTTTCGGCTTTCTGTGGCAAGCTCAATTTGCTGCTGGCGGCCATTTTGTTTGGGACACCTGAATAAGACATTTTTGCAATCCGTCAGTAACATTTTACCTGATTTTTGTGGGTATTGAAGCGAACGAGGTATTTTAAGATTATTTTTAGCTTTTGACAAAATAATTAAGCAAGAAGCAAGATATATTGATTAAAAGAAATTAGTCGGTAAGAACCACTGAGCTCTATTTATATATCTGGAGATTGCGCTCCTATACTTTCGTCAGCCAAAAAGTAAAGCCACAAACATGGCTGCCGCGTGATATAAAACACGTAGATTTCATACCTGGATTCTCAGGGTAGCAACAGTTTCGCAAGACACGGAATCGTATAACTCACATTAAGGTTTTGTGCTTTATTTCGAATAATTTCTTAATGTTTTCTATTCGATCTAATAAATAAATGTGAAGGATAATGAATATAATTGTCAAATGAAAATTATGAGTTTGAATATACCTGTGCGTAAATCTTTCGGTGTCTTAAATTGAATTATAACTAACTTACTTCTTTGCCGGGTCTTTACGATCTACAAATCAATACTTTTGTCCAGGTTAACAACAGATAAAACTCTTTCATAAATCCAGGTTAGCATGCATGTGCGTTTTGTCTTAACAACATTAAGTGCGTCAAATTACAGTGCAAATGTCAATCATTCCCTAATTAAATCATGTGTAACCTATTAATAAATTCACTATTATAATATGAAGTATCTCAACGGTCCATCCTCCGCCCCCATAAGGGACTGTTCCTTATCATTCCTTTTGCTCTACCGCCTCTACGTCCTCTGCTGGTTGAATCACTGCGATCTTTGTCACAGGTCTCGAGTATTCTCCCGTCGCCGTCTTTACCTTGGTGTTCCGAACTTTCCCGTCCTTTCCCAGATAGACTTCGATTACACGACCGACAATCCACTTTTCTCGTACTGCGTTACTGTCCGCCACGATCAGTACGTCATTCACTCGCACATTTCGTTTCTTTACGTTCCATTTTCTACGGGGCACAAGCAACGGGGATACATCTCTCGTTCATCTTCTCCAAAAGGTCCCTACAATCTTCTGTACAAACTCGACTCTTCGTCTGGGATTTCTTGTTTCTTCAAATGGGCCTTGTGGCACTTGAGGGGATGCCCTACCTAGTAACATATCGTTGGGACATAGATAGGAGCCGTCATCGGGATCGTTTGGCGGTCGTCCAATTGGTCTTTGGTTGACTAGGCTCGCCACTTCCAGTAAACAAGTGTACAGTTCAAATGGAGTTAGTACATGCTCACCAACTGCTCTCTTCAGGGCTCGTTTACAACTCTTCACTAATGCTTCGGCGCATCCGTTCTGATGTGGGGCTGCTGGCGTGATAAACCTCCATTTGATTCCTCGTTCTCCACAGTAATCCTTTAATTTCTTCTTGTCAATCCCTTGAATCATTTGGCGCAGGTCAGTTAACGCACCAACAAACTGAGTGCAATTATCACTTAGGATCTCTGCCGGATATCCACGTATTGAAAAGAACCTTCGCAATGACTGAATAAACTCCATCGCCGAACAATCTGTGGCGACCTCAAGATGGACAGCTCTGGTGTTTAGACAAGTGAAAATCACACCGTAATACTTGGTGGTCTTGTTCCGCCCGACTTTCACTATCAATGGTCCAAAGTAATCGCACGACGTGTAGTGGAATGGTGGGGAATGGGGCTGCAATCGCTTTCGAGGCAGATGGGCCATTACTTGCGTCTCAGTCATAGGATTTGCTCTACGACACGTTACACAGTTCGACTTAATGGTCTTTGCTAGATCGTGTACTCGCACAATCCAACACATTCTCCTGATTTTTGCTGCTGTGGTTGCCACACCAGTATGACCTTTCTGATGAACTTCTTCCGTTATTAACTTGGAAATTCGGTGCCCATATGGCAGGAGAGCTGGGTGCCGTGTTTCATAAGAAACTAATGCGTTGTCAATCCTTCCACCAACTCTGAAAATTCCGTCTTTATCTTTAAATGGACTCAACATCTTCAGCTCTTTGGCTTTCACTCTGGCTTCAAGACCGTTCTGGGCTTGCTTGATCCAAAATTCTTGACTCTGTTCTAATTCTTGTGGTGTCAGCGATTGTCCTCCTACACTACTGTTCTCCGTGGGCATCTCTGGTAACTTCGTTTCACTCTGTTCAGGTTCTTGCGGTGTCAACGGTTCTCTTCCTACAATTCTGCTTTTCGCGGGTATCTCCAGTAACTTCTTTTTCATCCTCAGGACCCAGGCTGTAACTCGTACAAGTCTTCTCCAACTTGAAAACCTTTCGCAATCGATTGCGCACGTTGTAGTTACCGTTGTTACAGCTCCGACTACTTCCGTCTTTCTGCACTCCTTTTCCACTTCCTCTTGGTCCGGTTCGGTGTTCTCGATTGGCCAACTTTCCTTCGGTAATTTCAGGAACTCAGGACCGTTCTGCCATCGTTCTGATAGCTCAGCAACAGATATACCTCTGGATACATCGTCAGCGACATTGTGCGCGGAAGGAATGTGTTTCCACTGGGCCGGTTGGATGTTACTCTGTATCTCTCCGACACGACTTGAAACAAACGGTTTTAGTCTTCTACCTTGATTCCGGATCCACGCTAGGACAATCTCGCTATCTGTGAACAGTATACTTTCTTGCAAAGGAATACGGACTTCATTCTCTATGGACTTGCATAATCTGCTAGCCAAAACTGCTGCTTGTAATTCAAGTCGGGGGATAGTCAGTTCCTTCAAAGGAGCCACTCGTGATTTTAATGCGACGAATCTAACATTAACTGCTCCAGTCGATTCTTCACTTCGGAGGTATGCACATGTTCCAAAGGCTCCACGCGACGCATCAGCAAAGACACACAGGATTGGTGGTTCTACGGTCTCGGCTGGACATATACATCTATCTAGCCATACGCTGTTCAACTGCTGCATCTCTGTAAACTAGGCTTGCCATTTCGTTTCAACATTTGGTGACAGCTCATCATTCCAGTCAAGACCTTCTTTCCATAAATCTTGCAAACCTATCTTCGCTCTTACCAGATAAGGAGCTGCAAAGCCTATTGGATCATAGATTCTGGCGACTTGGCTGAGGATATTTCTTTTAGTAAACTTGGATTGCTGGGAGACCTTGACTTCTACCTTGTACTTGAGTACGTCATCCTTATTGTTCCAAGCTAGACCTAGCACTTTTGCATCCTGCTTTCCTTGAGGAACGTTGATCTCTTCTGTTTCTTTCCGGTTGTTCTCTGGGATTAATTCAGCGTTAGACGTCCATCCTTTTACTTGGAATCCACCTTTCTCGAGGATACCATCAATTTCAGCTGTTAATTCTGTTGCTTCGTTATTGGTTTGGACCGAATCAAGAATATCATCTATGTACGAATTGTCCTTAATCGTTTGTGCTGCTCTCGGACTATCAGACTCTCCTTCTTCTGCTGTTTTTCGTAATGCGACTTGCGCCATCGCTGGTGCGGGCTTATCTCCAAACGTAAGGACGTTCATGACATAAGTGTCCGGTGGCCTATCAACCTCCAAATTCCTCCACAGGAATCGATGTACATGCTGGTCTTTCAGAGGGATAAGGACTCGGTGGTACATTTTTGAAATATCAGCCGTGATAGCGACTTTATTCTCCCTGAAACGAAGGATAACTCCAAACAGACCATTAAGAAGATCTGGACCCTTTTGCCAATAGTCGTTTAGTCGATGGCCTTGATACATAGATGAAGAGTTGAACACGATTCGGACTGGGGTAATCGTGCTATCAGGTCTCAATACAGCATGGTGAGATATGTAGTAGACTGGTCCCTTGTACTCTTTAATCTCTTCATCAGACAACTTACGCGAGAAGTTCATTTCCTCCATCTCTTTCATCTTGTCGTTATATGCTGTTGCTTGCTGAGGGCTTTTCAGTAGTCGTCGTTCTGTTGATTCCAGGCGTTTTACAGCTTGACTCTTGTTGTCTGGCAGGTTTTGAGGATCTCTTTTCCATGGATATGGGATCAACCACTGGTCTCCTACCTTTCGAGCAGAATTTTCAATGATTCGTTGTTCCTCTCTTTCTACCTGGCTCTGCTTATCTGCTTCACATGTACATGGCTTCACGGTGACCCCCATCGCTTCAGTTGTCCAAAAGTCAGACAGATCTACAGGCTCCGAATATCTCACGTGTAGGACAGTTGTCGTTAAATTGTCCACATTTTCAGTTGATGAACCAAATATGACCCATCCTAACGGTGACTTTCTCGCGATCATTTGCTCGACCTGCTTTGTCTGTCCGGTATGCATGTGTGCGTGATCGATGCCAATGAGCAAATCGACTTGCCCCTTTCCACGTTTGACTTGATCTTTTGGAAGCCCAAGTTTCTGAATAATGCTGGCTGTTTGAATTCCTTTTACATCCTCACTTATACATGGTATACCAATTGCCGTAACTGAATATTTCTTCCAATTACCGATTCTGCTTACTGGAACTTTATAACTCTTTGTGTGGATTAATTCTTCTTCGCCTCCTACTTTCACAATGTTCACCGATACGTCTCTTCCTTTCAATCCAAGGCTGTCTGCTGTCTCCGTTCGAATTAAACTTATCTGAGCTCCAGAGTCCAGAAGAACATTACCACGTTTGTATAAACCATTTAATCCACTAAGGTTGGCTGTAATCACTGGCAGCAGGGAATCTTTCTGGCTGTTTACTGACGCAAGGGAAACACCAACTTTATTAGATTTATGCAGCAAGGGATGGTGAGTTGAGGTACACTGGTTTCCGTTTTCAATCTTGTCGCACTGCTTTCGTCGGCTGCAGTTGGCTTGGCGATGGTCTCTACCTGCTTTCTTTAGACAGCTAAAGGACACGTGATTCTCCTTCGCAGCCTGTAGTCGCTCGTCAAACGTCATAGTCGCAAATTTTTGACACTGATCAGGCCAATGACTTGAGTCCTTGCACAGCCAACATTTGTTTCGGTTCTTCTCGAGAATGTTGCCATTTACTTGATTAATTTTACGTCGAGTCGGTAAACCACCACTCCTAACAGGAGCGGTCGCGCGCATTCGGGACTTCATCTCGCTCGTCATCCAGTTCATTAATGCGCTCAGTGTAGCCGATTTTTTTCTCTCTCCAAATCCCTTGACCATACCTTACGATCATCTGCGCACATCTTTTGTTCAATTATGGACAACATATGACTGTTGTCCATGTCGCTCGGGAGTCCCACTTCCTTTAGCGTGTTATAGCACCGTCTCACCAGATGAACTAAGTCGCAAAAACGTACATCTTCCCCCTCTTCTAACGCTTTGAATTTAACTATGTCCTGCGTAATTGTGTCCGAAACAAACCTTGGGTCCCCATATATCGCGTCTAGATACTCCCAGGCCGCATCATAGTCGGCACCAATCCCCTTTATCAGTTCAAGTGGCTTTTCTTTCAAACAAGTCCGAAGCAATGTTATTGGATCTCTTTTCGTATATCTTGACTCAATTGCGTGCTTAAAATCTGCGCGGAAAATCATATATTCACACACGTCACCCGAGAATTTTGGTAATTTTGGCTTTTCCATTCGGAACCCGCAGGGAGGCAAATTTTGTACAGTTCCTATTTCGCTATTAACTTCAGTTTGCGATGCGATTTGATTCGAAGATTGTTCACTATTACTTGGATTGTTTTGTGTTAGGTTGTTGACAGATTCATCGGAAGTTTCCGTGATAGTAATAGAATTTGCCGGGGGACTGTCAATCACGACTTCGCTCGCGCTTGGTTGGATTTTCTCAGTAACTATGGGGCTCGTATTACTGACACTGTCTGAGCTTTGCATTCCGATCATTCCTGAGGAAAGTTGCTCGTTTTTACTAGGATGTTCTTTATAATTTTTTGCTGAAACTTGTTCTACATAACATTTTGCATCAATATCAAGCTTTAAAAAGTAACTTTGACATTCGTTCAACCATTGTTCTTCAATTTCAAACTGTTCGTCGTTGACAATCAAGTTGGCATATATCTCATGTTTTTCCACGACATTGTCAAATGCGTGATTTACTTTAGTAAGGTAATCTCTTACCTCGTCTGCCAGTCTTTCGTTTTCATACAGATGCTTCAACGCATTTCCCAATCTGGTCAAGGACGCTTTCGCGGCTCGGCGCTGTATCTTTGCGGTCTTCAGCGCTTCGTCTGTGTCTACACTCATATTTTACAGGATCTCCACGCATATAATAATCTCCAGAAATCGAATGTTGTGGATTCTCAGGGTAGCAACAGTTTCGCAAGACACGGAATCGTATAACTCACATTAAGGTTTTGTGCTTTATTTCGAATAATTTCTTAATGTTTTCTATTCGATCTAATAAATAAATGTGAAGGATAATGAATATAATTGTGCAATGAAAATTATGAGTTTTGAATATACCTGTGCGTAAATCTTTCGGTGTCTTAAATTGAATTATAACTAACTTACTTCTTTGCCGGGTCTTTACGATCTACAAATCAATACTTTTGTCCAGGTTAGCAACAGATAGAACTCTTTCATAAATCCAGGTTAGCATGCATGTGCGTTTTGTCTTAACAACATTAAGTGCGTCAAATTACAGTGCAAATGTCAATCATTCCCTAATTAAATCATGTGTAACCTATTAATAAATTCACTATTATAATATGAAGTATCTCAACGGTCCAATACCAACAGTTAAAAGACATATATTATCTTGCTTCAAGCACTTATATATTAACTATAATGCGTGATAAATAAATACTTACAAATGTAAAATCACCAATTTAGATCGGATCATCAAACCGCACTGTTTACTGACCCGTGATGTTTATAACAATCGGTGTCTTTGATGCGTGTGATGGCTTGAACAAAATCTAGCTGAAATAACTTGAAAAAAAAGCGTTTAGCTCATTCCACGGACAAATAAACAAATACACCTCGTCAAAGCCACGGACAAATAAACAAATACACAGCTACAAGGAGGTATCAATGAAACACTGTAAACTGTTCATGCCAGCTATGCTTTAAGTTGCATCTTATGAGATCTGCACATTCGTATTTATAAGAGAAGAACATATATGATCTTCTGCATATGAATGTTTTTAGGTTCATCGAAATTTTTTTGTACGGATAAAGAAAGTTATTTTTTGCAATCATTTTGTTTGATTTGGTATGGATTGCTGAAGTGAAATTTGCCGCCTTGGCTTTTGCAACGATTTTGGCCATATATCTATCATGGCATATATATCAACATGTATGAACATGTGGCTATGGTTTTCTGAAACGGTTGACAAAATCATTGGAATACAAAATTAGCTATAGGCGTGTACAATATCACATGTAACAATTTTAGATTATTAATGAAACTATCTGCGAGAGATGCTTCTTGGTAAACCTTGTTGTACATCATTTTCATGCATTCCTAACCACAATATCAATATTGTATTCAACGTAAATATCACAGCTGCCTGAAATCAAAGACATACTATTTGAGTGTTAGCTATCATTCAAATGTTTATCTATTATCTATAATTTGCATATCAGTTTAAAGTGTCTATGAAGGGAAATTTTCTCTAATATTTTGTTACTTAACGTTTTGTTAAAATAATAATAATATAACTTCTGTGACTCCCCTCCAATCGAAATAAACTCATTAAATATTCATGACCTTTTGGTCCAATCCCGCATCCTAAAATCAGTCTCGTCTCGTGCCGTGTTTGGCTAAAAGAGGAAGATCAGTATCATTAATATAAACTCCTTCCAGAACAATAGGCGAGTAATACACTTATTTGCATAATAATAATTGTACCTTGAAATCGTGTTCTTAGTACCGTGTCTATAGAACAATATTTCATATATGCATGTATTTAGAACGTTTCTTCTAGGTGCTACATATAATTGCAGTAAATACTAAGAAAAATAAAACAACAATGAACAACACTCAAAACTATTTATTACACTTATTACACATCCTCACAAATAACTTGCTCAAATTAACATTGATATTTATAGCAGCGTTATATAAATTGTTATTGCAAATTAAATTCTGCAACAAAATACCACTGCCTTGTACTTCACTCTTATCGTCCTTCACCTGAGACTCACACTTACTGTCCTTACTATCTAATAATACCAATTCCTTGCAATATAGACTGGCAAGATATTCATCCAAATCGTCAGTGGCAGACTTCGGCACCGCATTTCGTATTCTTTTCGAAGCTTCTTCTACGCTCAACGCTTCGCCAAATCGTTTCGCCATCAAACACATGTACAAACGAACTAAAATTTTGCGACAACCACCCATATTGTTTAATCCTGCATCTATACTTAACTTTTTCTTTTCAAAAACAACAAAAAGATTCCGTTCCCTGGAGGTCATGAATATTTAATCAGTTTGGGAGGCTATTTCCTATCCTCGGAGCTGTGTTTGCAGTAGGGCTCTCAACACTCGTCATTAGTTCTGCGCCTCTGAGCGGAACAAACGACTCGTGTCGAGAACCCTACTGCAAACACAGCTCCTCGGATAGGAAAAAGTACATAAAGTATTTCATACTTTTGCTTAAATTAAGGTTGTCCTTCCAAAACCGTAAACAGTGGACTATGAACGCGCAAGAAATGATGGATTATTGTTTGTTTAGCCCCTGATTTCCACGGAATTACCTTTGTAGCAAGTAAATTTGCAATCATAAAGCCCCTGTCACACAATCGTGTGATCTTTCGTGCATCTTGCAATGCAGTCCTACTCTTGGGAAATGTAAAATTGACGGATTCATGTTTCCATCCCAGTTTGCTAACATAAGAGTAGAATTGCGTTACAAGTTGCAAAAAAAATTGCACCGTGTGACAGGGCCTTAAGTTTCGTATGTTCCCTTGATGGTATTTTACAGAAATAATTTCGACTTTAGAGGTGAAAATAAGCAATGACCTGCCATCTCTTGCGCGCTTAGTCGACAGTTTACACTTTTAAAAGGACAACGTTTTTTGAAATAGCTGTATAATTATGTCTAAAATACCGAACTCGTAATCTTATCGGGAAACAGTTTATAACAGTAAAAAAATTTGAATTATTTTTGGATTTTTCACTACAATCTTGGACAAAATAGTTTGGCAAAACCTATTTTGCTTTCTTATTTTTTCGTCATATAGTTATTTGTCCACTATATTCTATACTTAGGTACGCTTGTCCCTCCCCCTATATCAATGTTGCTATTTTCGGGAAAATCCTCGCGTAAAACAGGTGTATTGGCGCAAACAACATTGATATTGGAAGGAAGGGGAATAAAATGCCATTTTTGCCATATATTTTGTCCAGGATTGTAAATGTATATAATGGAAGTTTTTACTGGAGTTCCTAAACTTAGGATAACTTATGCCATCAATCACTGGTCGCGGATTAATCAGTGGGTTTAATCAGTTTATCATCTTTCTGTCATTAACAACATGGATAGAAATAGTTTTTTCGCTAAATTTGGGATCAAGCCGAGCGAATGAACAAACATTGGCAAGCCGATTCCCACATATTGTCTAATTGCCCACGTTATTATTGTACATTAAGGGGAGATAGTACGTTGAGTAATAATACTAACTTACGAAATAACGTGTGGCAGATTAGACCAGTTTGAGAGAAACATTGAAAATACAGTATACATAAATAAATCGAAAAATGGTCTGTCAACTGTGAGACATAAAGCGAAGAGGATTATAGGGGGGGGGGGAGATAATAAACAATTATTGGATGAGGTTTTTGTGATATGCGGAATTATCAATGTCGAGGTAAAAGTTATCAGCCGAGTCGAAGGCGAGGCAGATAACTCTTACCGAGACATTGATAATTCTGCATATCACAAAAACCGAAGCCGATAATTGTTTTATTATACATTGTAAGCGGAGAAAATAAACATGGTAAGGAAAGAATAGATTTCTCTTTCTAAAACCTTTTTAAAACTCGAGCAATTTCGCTTTTCTCTGTTGGTTCTGCAATCCCCTTTTCCAACAAATATTCATGAAACACTTGTTGAGTGTTTTTGGAGTCTTTTTCCTCGGCGAGATGCCATAACATGAAACAGAAAATATCGAGAGAAAAAATGTTGTTGCCATGCCAACCATTGATGCCAACGAATACCGCATACTGTAATAATCTGCACCGTAGGCTCAACTGCAGATAACTCAGTTATCTGATGGCAGATAACTGAGTTATCTGCAGATTGCGTGATAGTCGCATTTAATTATCTGCATGCAGTTGACCAATCACAGTGCATAAAGCAGCTGCAATGTATAATAATACAAATTAAAAAATCGCTGTTAAGTAAGAATGTCTTGTACATTAAAGTTGCTGCAAAACAAAAGATGAAACTCAACATCTGGACATCTAATGTTTTAGCGTTTAGATATGTACATGTGAAGTTCAACACTGTTCGTTAAAAACTAGATTCATATTATTGACACTGCAGAGAACAACAAAAAATTTGTTGTTTCAAGCGGGATTCGAGCTCGCATCTTCGGTTTTCAAGACCGCCGCTCTACCAATTGAGCCATCGAGTCAACTGAGATTGGTAGCGAGTGTTATCCAATTTAAGTGCACGAAATATTTTTTCTAGAGCGGTGGTCTAGAAACCCGAAGATGCAAGCTCGAATTTTCGATGCTCTCTGCAGTGTCAGATTAATATGAATCTAGTTTTTCATATCTATCAACAAGGTTTTTATAACTATCTACCAATGCAGTCACATTTTCGTACTCTGTGCATTCTTATGTGGTTTGAATGCAATTAAACATGAAAGCCGTCGTACATGTAAAACAGAAAACTAGATAACTCCCCATGCAGGTATTAAATAAAATGAATGCCTAAGACATTATATGTGACCGGAATAAGTAAATATCTTTGCCAGATCAGGATCGGTGTGCTTGGACAGTCCCTATCCCAGTTTTACACCCCCATAACTACGCCCTGGATAAGAGGGGCGGTCCAAAAATGCACAATCACATTGTCGTCACACAAGTCAATTTTAACGTCATGGTCAGAATTAAGAGAAAAAATGTTTCTTAATAACATGTTATCATGACTACATACTGGGCATCAATAGCCTGTCAATTCAAGATAACCTGTTGGGTAAATTCGCTCCTAATGAGTAAGAGACACAACATGCTATCCTAGATTTGTAAACACAAAAATACATAATATGTATAATACGCAGTCGGCTAATAATGTTACTAAACAAGTGCTGTGTTGTCTTCGTATCCATGATCTTCCCCAGCGCACGATCGATATTAGTCTCAGTCATCGGCAAAAACCAGCTGGCGTAGTGGTATAACTAGCATTAGCAACCAATTTAACCAGATGTCAGGTACGCTAGACGGACAAGGTACTGGACAGTCTCCCAGTGAAGAATCACTGCCACTCACATCTTCAGGAGAATTGCCTAAAAAACAAAAATGGAGTATAGAAGTTGCTGTTGTTAATGTTAATATCGTGTTTTTTGTTGCTGTCTGTAATCAAATCTGAGCACTTACTGCCAGGATAACAAGCGCGACTTGCACGTATGATGAAGTAAAACACGACATTAACATATAAAAAAAACTTGCAGTGGAACTTAGACATATATAATGGCTTCTTTTTACATACATGACTTCTTCTCTTCCATAAAACAGTAAATGAGGCTGTAATTTTCTGCTCAAAACAGCACAAAATTCCCAGATGAGCCTAAAGAGTTTTCAGTTTCTTTTTACCTTGTTTCCTTTTTGAGACACTGCAAATATTAAGGTTTTCTATCGTTAGGAAAATTAGGCGTCTCTTGACGTTATTTATTCATAAATAACAAATTATGTTTAGAAAACGATGAATATCTTTGGATGTAACTCGCAGAACCTTTTCTTAGTATGGATGAGCGAAGTGATTAGGTCAACTATGTTGTTGCCATGAGACCGTTTGAATGCAAGTGTTGTTTAAAGGTGTCCAAAAGAGAAAAATCTAGTTTCCAATGCAGTCAGACTATAATCTTAATATATTATTGCAGTAGAATCTCAGGCTCAAAAAATATGTTGTTTATTGTCACTTACTGTTGCTATGGTTGCAAAAATAGAGTGTCTCCTCTTCTTAAATTTAAGCAATTCTGTATGCTTGATTTCAAAAAATAAAAGAATAAAAACTTGGCACAGCTTTTGTTTATTACCGAAGGTAGTGTCTACGAAGTGAAGTTTAATTGTTTCGTAAAAATGTATTTAGCCTTTGTAATCGACGATTATTATATTTTGGAATTTTAAAGTAGTGCACTCAAAATTGTAATATCAAATTGTAATACAGTTCGCTTATTTTCGGTTCATCCCCTAGAGGCTATCCTGTCTGAAATATGGAAAATTGGCGGTGTCAACAAACTGAGAAAAATATAGCCTAATGTTTCTTTTGCATGCAAAACAGTGCAACAGAACAATAAAGCACTTAGGAAAGTCAATGAAAAACTGCCTTTTGTTTAGGGTAAAATCATGGTTTTCTCCAACAAGGTTTACATTTGCTAAATTTCTGCGCTAATAATTTTTTGTGTTTGAAATTCTGAAAATGTTTGGCGAACCCCGCAAACGATATATTCTGCAGTTTTTGAAAATTGATAAATCTGGATATTACTTACCAGTGGACTGCCTTCTCCTATTATACAAAATTTGCTGCATTTTGTCATTCTGTGCAGTAAATTTTGTATAATTCTTCTAGAATGGAATAGTTATGTGAATACATTAAATTCCTTTAATTTAAATCGTTCATTATGAAGCCTAAAGAAATAATGAAAATTAAAATATTTATCTTGATTACAGTTCAAAACCGGCTGTTTTCAAACTGTCTATGTTACAAGCAAATAATAGAAATAGTCGTGTGTTGTTACTGCACTCATGCAAAATTTCGAAGACTAGCTTCTTGTTATTTACCGAGCGATATTCACAATTTTATCAATGCAATTTGTGTTATTTGCAAGTCGATAACGTCAGAGACACCCAACTTACTTACGAAAACGCCATTAAAGCCTGCCTGGAAATGTTGCTCTATTGTGTTTAAAATTGAATCAACGATTTTTTTATTGCAGTGGCACTTTAAGTCTATGCGCTTATTCCTACGATTAGGCAATCTATTGTTTGGCAGTCATACTTACCTTTCTCATCCACGTCCTCGTAGTCATAGCCGAACTCTAGAGATTTTCTAAACATTTCCTGATGAGTGTACACCGGAAACATAGGTACAATGACGTCATTTTTATTGTGACCAATAGGAGCATCGTATTCAGAAAGAACCGAAGCATCTTTTTTAAACTTCCGAAGCCACTTCTCGTAAATACGATCGACGAATGAATGATGAAGAGGAAAGATAGGATCGTTGGAGGCTGAAGGCACATCTTCCATTGCTCCACCAATGGCTATGTGCATCTGGTTATGCAATGTATGTACGTTAGGTAAACGATAGCCTGTCTTAGTACTGCTGTAACCCTCCAGAATATTTCTGAAATTGCAGCTGGACTCTTTGCTGTAAGGTGGAACGTCATAAGATCCAAATCGAAGAGCAAAGCTAACCTCTTCTTTACTTGGGAACGTCATGGTTAAGCCACTTTTGGCCTTATCTTTCTTATTCTTCTCCGTGTTCCGTGCCAGTTTGGTATTTTTTCTGTCGTAAGGATTGCAAAGCGTTGTGGGTTCATTTGTCTTTTCTGTGATGCAAATTACCCACCATGAGTCCAAGTATTTTCCCTTCACAAAACCATTGGACTGGTCAGTAACACCGAGGAGATCCTCAGAGCAGATGTTGCAATGGGTGGCATTCTCAGTCCAATCCCAGTATGGAAGAGCAAAATTGTCATCGTTCGCAATTTCCTACACAAGGTACAAGGCATATATATATTAAACCTTGTAGTTAAAAACATTTTTAAAGGATGAATGCATCTTAACATCATGTCAAAATCATAAAGACGTGGAAATGCAAGCCAAGGTACGGTACCTATGAACATACGCCTTAAAAATGCAGGTGCAATGCAAGTTGACTATACTACACCATGGAGGTCGCTGACAAGAACAAGCGTAATTTCTATGAGTATGTTGGCTGTAGTGCCTGCCAATAGCTTGAGGGTAAATCAATTATGATGCGGTTCAGTCAAAAAGGAAAGCCATTTTGATGCTATGAAAGGCACAATGATTTTCAGAATGTATGCATCTTAATGAACGGACACAAACACAAAGCATTATACTGTAGTGCGAGCAATCTATCTTTTTAGATAACGAAAGATCCCATGCTTCTGTTAATGGCGAAGCCAGTCCATCATTTATTGATCGAAAATAATTTATGGACAAAAATATTTGCATAAGAAGACCAAAACATCAGACTTACTTCGTTACTGGTTTCACACAATTTCTGGAAAAGGATGAATATCTTAACATTCAAAGTATAATTTTCTGGAAACAGCACGTAAATTTATCATAGCAAAGCTTTCGATCTGTGATCAGCACGGATCTTCATCAGTGATACTATTACAATACAACACTATCCATGTCATGTCCATGCTCAAAGCCTGCGAAACTATTTCCAATGAAACTCAATTCTCAACAAATTAGAATTCAAACCACAGTATATACATTAGAGATTAGAATACTCTTTCATGCCTTTAAATATCTACATTTCTATCACAAAATAGCTAATAATACGTACTCCAGTACTCTAGTTTGAAATTTTGTCCCAAGAAAAAAAAACGTAAGCTTCTGTTTCCTTTTTATCATTTCAGATTCGTCATGAATATATTAACCATGTAATGATGAAGCTACGCATGCGGTTTGAATGGGCAGGATGTGGACACTTATTTGAACCACTTAATGTCTCGTTAGTGAAACCAAGCTAAAACTCATTCTCTTGGTCATTCCGAAGGAGCACATTTTCTGGATTAGGTGCAATATATACAGGAAGAAAATGAAAGTTTATACATTTCAGGCAATTAGCGGTTATGTTGAATAGCCAATCATATCTTTCGATTCCAATAATATAATTTTCACGCTCTAGGGATGAGAAGGAGCTACATTTAAGAAATCCAAAATTTTTCTGTGTTGATATACAGCTATTAACACCGGCAGTGGAAATTGGAAAATGAGAAATTGTGTAGAAATACTCAACGTGCGCAAGGTGGAGTATTATTACACAATTTTGAGATTTTTCTGGCTTCATGAGTCTTGATTGATATGTAAGTCCAAATGAATGTGGAAAAAATGTTTCATTTTTTTAATTATAAGATAGCACAAAACAACTTTAACATTGTAGCAACGTGTAAAAACGTGTTGGCATTGAGTTTTAGCCAATGAGAGCTTGGGATTTACAAATGCTTTATTACAACTAAATACATAGCACTCACTTGAAATGTTCTCTCCCATTCTAGCAAAAACAGCCGATGCCATGTAAGAAATCCCTGCCCATCATGAGCAAAGTCGATATCGGCTTCAGTGCGGTTAGTAAAGATAGTATCACGTGATGCGTAATGATGAATCCACGTAAAAAGATCATAGCTGCTAATGTTGTAAAATAGGCCGCTCGGATCTTTCTCGGCTTTGACAATTTCGTGGATATCGTCATAAAATTCTGTAGTAACGACATAGTCGCTAACAACGTATTTCGACTGATTAATGTATCGCATGTAAAGATCTTTTTCCTCAGCGGACAATTTCAGGAAATTTCTTCGTGTCAAAGTTTTCTTTTTGGTACAGTTGACCCCACGATAGCCAAGCTCACATTTGCTGCAGTCATAACCACCAAAGTTGCCCTTGCATTTGCAGGCTCTGTTATAGAGAGAAAGTGGCCAGTTGTGACGGTCGTCCTCATTCTGGAAGTCTTTAAAATGGCTGTAGCTGTTATTCCAATTGCGAATAATCATTTCCTCGCATTCTCCTCGATTCCCATCGCTGCCACATGGCTTCGCAAAATGTTTCGGAATCGGACAGCATGTCTTGCTTTTCAAGCTCGTAAGGGTTGTACAAATTCTAGGAAACTGGCCTTCAGTACACGGTAATGAAACAGCGGTAACAAGTAGAAAGCACAGGATGGTCTTCAAGGCGTTCATATCCGGACACTTGCTAAACTTCGGATACGACGCTAGTTCTTCTTTTAATTAATGCTGAAACAGGAATTGAATTCGTCCTTTTATAATGAATAAACTGACCACATGTCATTGTGAACACATCGTGTATGCATTATGTTTCATAACCAAATAGCTTAGAAAGCAGCTGCTCGTTTCCGATATAATTCTATTTTAGTCTTCAAAATAAATTATTCACGATGCCTTAATATATTGATTGTTTTCGCGGAAATGTTTCGATGTTGTCCAAATTATCAAGAATGCTTTGCCAATAGATTGAGATATGTTCATCTTTTTGGGCCTGGTGGCACGCCCTCTTCCGATTCTTTTACATTGCTGTGTCTTTGAAATGCCATCCCTACATTTTTAAAGCAGTATTGATAAATATATATAACAGCATACTATGCAGAACGGTCAAAATATTTAGGTCAAGGTATTACTAGCATTTAGACAAAAATAACCATGCGTAGATCAAAGCGATTCTGGACGAATATTAATTGAAAATACATTATGATATTGCCTGACTCATTTCCGTGATGTGAGATGCGGGAACAAATTCAAATAAGTATTTCTAATATTATAACTCTTTTTTGGCTGACTAAAATTGGGAAATTGGAGCTTTAAAGTAATTGGGAAGGCTGCGTTTAACGCAGTATTTCTGACCGTCCTAAATGATTGCATGGGCGATGCTATCATCAGTGTTAGCTGTGTGTTCTTGCCTGTATAAGAGATCAATTACGAACGAAAAATTAAAGTTTCTGTGAATATTTTTTGACAAACTAACTGATAATAAAAACTTTTCTGGTGATATAACATCAAATTGTACATTAAGATTGAAGAAGAAATATGAAATTTCTAACACGTCAGATGGAAAAAAAGCAAGTTTCGAAAAAAGTTTAATTCATGGGGAGCGGCATGATTACATATTAAAGATACAACGCATCTTTATACACTGTATAATTATCAATTTAAGAAGCGATTTTTAAGCATTTACTGAGAAATTTTGTTCGATCAAAGAAGCTTGATGTTTGACTGTGGCGTTTTACAATAGTACGGTTAGTCGTCGAACTTCAAACGACGCAATTTACTCAGCTATTGTGTTCATTCTTTGCGTCTTTAATATAAGATAGAAAATCGCTTTATCGTATTGTTTATCATCTTACAAAGAAAGCGTTGAAGTTTCGCCGTTTTGTACAAAACTCGAATTAAAAGTCTTGTTTGATATTGATGTAACGCCAGGGCCACGATGTTGGAGTTATGTAACAAAGAAAAATTTTTATCATTCTAATTGTTGGCTCCAGCTGCATGGCGTGTGGTTGACATTGACAACCGCTGTGTTTCAGGAGATTACATGCATGTTTCAAAACCAAGAACACGTGCTGCACGTGTGCGTATAATACATTAACCGTCTATAAAGTCGTCAACAATACAGTCTGGAAGTTGAAACAGCAGCTTTTGTTGCACACTGACATGATGCAGACAAACACTTCTTACAGTCGGCTTCCACTAACTTTTCACTGTTACATTCCGAACTTCATTGCGAAGTTCGAAAGTTCGTTGCGAAGTTCGGAAGCTCGTTGCGAAGTTTAAAAGTTGCATCTCAGAATTCGCAAGGCGGTTTGTAAAAAAAGATTGCGATTGGCCCCTGAAATCAAAGAAGCCAATCAAGTGCTTAACACGTTTACAACCCGGCTTGCGAATTTTGAAATAAGCTTTTGAACTTCGGCTTTGCAACGAACTTCCGAACTTCGCAATGAAGTTGCAGTGAAAAGTTAGCTGAATTCGACTGTAAACGAATGCATTTCTTGGAATAGAATTTCATAAAAATGAACATATGCTGTTTAATCAGGAAACCCGGATAGCTGACAATATAGGATATTGGGCTGCTTTTGTTTGACGTTTTTGATCAATGAAATATCGACTTTTCTATGACCATGGTGGAATTTCGAAAATAAGTGAAAACTGATCCCAAACATCTCTTTTCATTGACTTGTTAAATTGATTTCGTCGCTTCAACGCTGCAGTCCCGTTGCTTCACAACAATACAATAAACAAAATTCTGATTAAGAATATTGGAAACTACACTTCTCAACAAAGCCTATACCAGCTAGCGTTGACGATTCTAATATTATATAGCTGCATGCGATGAACGTTCACTAACAATCAAACTAAAGCTGGTAAAAAAAGGTGTGTCATATAAAAAGTATTTTGATGATCTTCTTTCATTGATTCAATTTCAACAAGTTAATGTCCTCAACCACGGTACACAATAAATACACACAGATTTTGGGGTTATGGAAGTGTGGGACAATTGCTTAATTATTATATTGTTGGTATATCTGCATGCGAGAGCTGGGTACTGAGTGGCTCCAAGGGCATATACTCGTTGAAAAGGTGGATCTTGGGGAAAGTCGATAAGGACATTTTCTGATTAACAGCTGGGTCCAAATCTTTCCAAGACATATACTTTTACCGCGCGGATTTAGAGCTGGATCCTGAGCCGACTAAAACATATACTCCATTTTGAAGCTGGGTCCTAGCCTGCACTGCAGAACATATACGCTGAGCAACTGGACCCTGGAAACTAATGATCAGGGAAATATTACTTATAACACTGATCGATCTTGCTCAGTACATCTACTCATATGCAGAAATAAAGTTGATTTTGTAAATAGGACTTGGCTTTACTAAGCGAAATTTCGTAAAAAAAACGTGAGGTCTATGATGAAATTGCGATCTCATACCGGAGCAATTGCCTTGATCACTTCATTCTTTTTTTCATTTGTTACAAGAATTAACATTGCTATGTGATCCTGCCTATATTATCCTGCTTATGCTTGCAGCCGTTAATTTGTTATGTTCATGTAACTTTGATGTCATAATAAAGTTAGACATCAGGCCACTGTATCGATAATTCAGGTATAACTGAGGAGCTGGATTGTACCAGGAGGCAAGTTCAGACTTTCAGTTTCTTCCATGCTGCAACTGACGAGGAAGCACGTACATCAATCATAACACTGGTCGTAGGTAATTCCAAGTACCATCTCTTTTTTTCGCTGGAAGGTTGGAGCAAGGGGTGGTTGGTGGGTGACTGTTTTAATCGGTCCTTACTCGTCAGAATCCAAGTGAGAATGATAGGCAGACAGAACTAACTCGGATATGTGTGGATGGCTTTAAATATAGCTTCATTGTTGGTTTGAATAGATCAACAGTAGTTTGGACAATAATTAATAAACGATACTGGCGCAGTTGCGTACGGGTTTGGCACGCTTCCGATTGGTTTGACACGATATCATTTAGACTAATAATAACCTTCATGTCTAGTGCGTTAGGTATCGTCCATTAACAATAATTTGTGTTCGTATGACTTTTTGACAGTTTTCATTTTACGCTGTTTCCGACTCAATCTTTATCTGTAAGACAAGGACCGACATTAATGCCTGCTTCACACTTGTCATAAGACTTCTGCCCGATTTTTGTTAGTGAATTCTATTCCATTGCAAAAGCAATTCAATTTGTCCTATGCTTTAGTTTGTTCCCATATTTATTCATGCGTGAGAAGGAGAAAATCCCCGATTCTTACGACAAGCTCAAACTGTGAACCAGGCTTTATGTTCAATTTAGGCCGTAATCTGTGGCCGATTTTCGTTCAGCTTCGCTGCCATCGGTTCAAAACCAATTTTTTTCTTTATGAATCAATAGATTTTTATATGCTGAGTACGAATTTTCATGCTGTCACTTTTAAAAACTTGCAGTTTTTTGGAATTTGGGATTATAAATCGATACTTTTCACCTAAATTTCCACCATTTTAGTGAGCAAATGTCATGTTGTTTGTAATTATTGTAGTAGTCCACGTCTCTTGGCAGGGGGGTTTCTCGTAGTTACATGAATTTTTGTAATTGTTTTGATCAGAGGGTTCATTTAAAACCATATATATTGAGGAGTTATCATCTGATTTGCAAAGATTTTTCATTATGACCGGCTTCATGATATTTTTTATTTGCATTATAAAGTTTAATTAGTTTATATCACGGGCTCGTCGTATGAAAGGCTACACAGAAGGTATATAAAAGCAATTTATTGAGAAGGTGAGGAAAACAACAATAATCATGTTACGAAGGCATAATCTATTTCACTATAAACAACTCAGCCTCATTGTCTAATTGTCAAATATTTCATTGTATTGTTATGCTACCTTCAGTATTATAAACAATGATAAAATATCACTATATCTATAATATTCTAGATATAAAATGTTTATCAGCAGAAGTGCATTGAGTCCTAAGGAGGACTTCTTCTGAGTCTTTTAACTTTCATCTCAATCAATTAACACATTAAGCTGCAGAACTTTTCAATTGACAAGTTAAATTGTTCAGCATTAGAAAAAAATCTAATTTGGGCACACTTGTAATCTAAGGTCTCTTGCAGTTCAAATGCACATCAAATAACCCATTGAGCTCTAAAAAAAATTCCATTTTGGGGGAATGACTTCCAGTATTGGTATGCGAAGAAAATTATACGAGTATTATTGGCATACCAGCGTTTTTGGCTAACCTTATATATATCCAGAAATGTGCCGGATAGAAAGGAATGCCAATTTTGGAAAGTAAAAACATTGTCAGCATAAGGCAACAACCTAGTGGTAATGGCTCAAATAAAGTGACTTGAATTTAGCAAAGAGTTTCAGTCCTGTCTGGCCAATTTTTAGCCACGACAAAAATTGATGAATGGCGAATCCGCCACAAGTGAAAAAGTCATTGATATACCGATAAGGGATCCAATACCGATAGTTTTAGTATATCGATATACCGAACATCTCCGCATGTTTTACTGATGGAGAGTTATTGTATGCCACTTGGTGTGGCATTGATTATGACTTAGATTGATTAGTTTTTTAAATATTAATTGAAAACTTAAGAAAAATGCTTTTAGACATTATTCAGAGTATTGAGAACAAATTATGACTGACAGCATACTGGGAAAATAAGTTAATATGGATCCAATAGCAGAACATTCAGCAGGCAGCCATTCCATTATGTTTCTCTTGGATGAAGTTTTCTGAGGGGTTTCTCGAAAGAAACTTTTATGGGGTCTTGGCTCTTAGCTTCGTTTAATATTTGTGATTTTTGGGGGGTTAAGGTCAAAAGTTCCAAATTTTGAGTCCACATTTTGATCTTTTTGTCTGAAGGGTTAGACATTTTCAAAGCTCATTCGCATTGGCTGAGTAGACTGTAGATATTAAATGTAATGGCGAAGCTGATGTGTACAATTTCCTTATAAATATAAAACAACATACCTGTTACCAAACATACTATTACTGCTATAATTATATGTTATTAAATAATTATAAAAATTATGAAGGCAGTCATATTGATGATCTTTGCCAATGCAAATGATAATTCCTTGATATTTAGACAGGTATATGCCAACATTCTCAAGAAGCTGACTTTTCCCGTGTCTTTATATCTATTTTTTTGTTTTAAATGGTATGGTTTCAAATGAACCCTTTGATCAAAACGATACAAAAATTTATATAACCGTGTGAAACCCCCTGCCAAGAGACTTGGACTAGTACAATAATTGCAAATAACATGACGTTTTCTACCAAAATAGCGGCAATTTAAATGAAAAGTATCGATGTTTAATCGTAAATTACAAAAAAACTTCAGGTTTTTAGAAGTGACAACATGAAAGTTCAGACTCAGCATATAAAAATTCATATGGGAAAAAATTAGTTGTGGATTGACGGCAGCGAAAATCACTTTCTGAGATACTTTTGGTGTTACAGAATACGGCGCGGCCTAATTAGGGAAGCTCGGTTTTTACCATATTTTTCAATTGTAAAGTATGAAAATTTACGTAAATTTTTTGTTCAATATATATAACTATTCAGAATGGTTTCTATTCGGTAGCCATGCAGTTGAAGACCTATTACCTACCGTTTGATCAGTCAGAGATGATGTATCAAAATTCGATTTCACCACCACGAAATTATCACTCTTGAAATATATAGCAATCTGTTCTTGAAATAGATTATTTTCTCTTATTTACAGCCATGGGTTAACAGGGAGAGCGTCAGAACGTTTGACACTGATTATTTTGCACTTCCGCATCAAGTGCATGATGTTTTGTTATTTCTAAGATGTTAGTGATGTTTGAAATTAACTGGCTATAATCTTGCTAAATTAATGACTATATCAGTTATCGTTTTGCGATTATTGCATATTATGGAAAAAATAATGCGTCGACACCCTTAATCGGCTATTGTAGGTAAATTACACGAAAATATGTAAATTATTTTAACTTTCGACTATATCTTAATCATATCCGGGATGACGTTAGTTACATATAACACTGATACTTATGTAGTGAAGACGATTACAACGTAATTTGGTGTATAATATAAAGTTACATATTGTACTCATATTTGAAAACATACGTAAGTGTACATTAACTAGTTGATTATAATAAGTTCTTTTGAAGATTTTGTTACATGGTTCAGTTCGGGTTTAAACCGTCTTATGCCAAGATTTCTTTGAAAATCAGTAAAGACCAGTGATCTGCAGATTTGTCGATAATCTTAGAGCATGCTTTGAATAAACTCCGCTGCTATGCAAGTAACAGGGAGCCTCTTTTTCTGAAAAATTATCCACAAATCTGCAGATCACTGGTCTCTACTGCTTTTCAAAGAATAGCTTGCTATCGGTGATAAACAGGGGAGTGAATTAACGGATTTGGTCAAATACGTCCATTTGCTAGAGGTTGGCACATTTCAAGCTATTATTTCAGTCACAAAATCATGACTATTTTGCACAAAAATAGTGCTAATATCTTTAATGCCAACTATGTTTCTTTAAAAAATATCTAGGTAAAAAAGTAATGTAGGCGCACGGCTGCTTATTTGAAGGTCTAAGCCCTAAACTGACATCTGGTCAGGATTGTTGTGAGGACATTTTCCTGTGAAATATCAATTAATCCTAGGCCTATCATACCTCCAATGAGCATCCCTAAAAGCACCATCTCTGAACCATATTAGCACCTCAGATAAGTCAAAACTTTTATGCTTTGGTAGATAGCGCTATGGCAAAAGCGTCATATTTGGGTTTGGTCAGTGTGTCGCCATGTTGGCCGCCAGTAGCGAAGCCAACCCGACAGTTTGGTCATGCTGTGCAAATTTAAATCATTATCATTATTCATTTCTTTAGAAGTTGATCCTTATATGGTCTATAAACACTGAAAAATTTGCATTTGCATGACTAACTCTGGGGCTGGCTTCGCCACTGACCGCCATGGTCAACTTGCCCTGAAGTAGTTGAGCTAGATTATCTGTCGTAAATGAAATGCATAAAAACTCTTATACAGGCCCGCCTAGACTATTGGTATTTCCCGCAATTGTTGTTTACTGCTTCTTTGAAAAATTGGGGTTATAAAAGTACATGCAGTACTGACTGGAGTCACTTAATCATGCAATCATGCAATTAATTTTTCCCTTTTGTGTGCTAAATGGTGAAAGATATTGATAACATAAATGCATGTTATGTAAAGAAGTTTTTATTGGTTGAAACGCGTGCTCAGTAATGCGATGGAGCACGGCCAAAAAGCGCAGGAATATTTTCTTAAAATAAAGTATTTTTCGCTGTAATTTTTGTGCAAATTTAATTTCATAAAAGCATTTTCCATGAGTTGGAGTGCTTAATCGAGATGTTGAGCACTTGTTGGAGGGAACTCAAACCAACTCATACGTTTTTTTGTTCTATCCCAACTTCCCACGTGATCAATAATGCGCGTAAGCACGCCAAGCCATGACAAAATCCATGATTTTTGCATACAAAATTTAGCAAAATTATATATTATAGATTTTTTTTGCATAATAATCTTAAACACTGTTTAATGCTTGCCTGAATAATCTAATCGAGAACTGGATGTGCGGGCTGTCTAGGCGGTTTCGCGCAGCGTAGCATCCTGCAGAGAATTTTGAAAACTAAAACCTTGGAAATGCGGTGTTTTAGTCTCTCGGCCCCGCGGTCCCTGTGCCAAACGCTTCCATATGTCATATCAGGCCCGGTCTGTAATAGCTAGGAAATTGCAATAAACGTGTTTTTAATTGTTGGGATGCGAGCATAGGATATTAATTTTCATTTTTTAATAAATAAAACACATAAGCTTTTTATTGATAGCGCCAAGGGAACATTTGTTTATTATGAAAATATCCCCAAGGCATTATACAGCATATCAACAATTGAGCTTCAAAAGCGAAACTCCATCGACCCACCCTTGTCGCAGAAGACATTGTCGAAGAAAGGTATGTAGTTATTCTTCTTTGCCAAACATGTTTATGTGAGCAGCAGGAATTAAAAATATTTGACTGCATTGCATTTATTTTTTGCTTAGATCGACTGAATATCGATTATTTCTGCTTAACCGAATGGCTGCGTTTAAAGAACCATATTATGTTGATCGTACTAAATAAGTACAATAAATAAATGTCCGCTTGCACAAAAATACGAAACTATCATTTAAAATACTGTATAAGCTTAAATTAAGATCAAGAACACCATGCACGTTTTCCATGCAAAGAAACAGTTAATGGTTACAAAGGCTATTTGGAGCGAAACAACGATTTGCAAGTCAAACGAGCATTAGAAATGTAGTGATAGACAATTAGTACAGAAATTGTGCGGAGTAGGTGTATCAATTACTTTAGTGTTATTTACAGCAAGATCAACTAGTTCTTTGTAAGTAAACGGCATCGAAAAATATACATGCGATGTTAACTTAATTATTAATGTTCAGTATAATATGAAATCAATACGTATACCTACATAGTAATGAGCGAAAATGTGACACTTTGTACGTCTGCAGAATCTTAGTGCCTGGTTGGTTTTGATTTTTCTTTTATGGTTTGCAAATTTTTTTTACAGCTAAGCATAGTGACGTTGGTTCACGGGCAACCTTAGAACGGTTTGTTGTTCGCCTGCGATCAGCAGTTGATGATCAGACGTTGAGTTATTTATAATCATGCAATAATAAATAGGATCATCATACAGGGCTTAAGGTAGACGGTAGCAGCGTATAGTGGCATTTTAAACCTTTTTAATAGATCTCGCGTATATGTTTCAAACATACTCTCACAGCAGATCATGGAAGATTTTTTGTTTTATTACAAAGAAAGTGACTATAGTTCGCTACTTGGAGTGTCAAAGTAATAATTCTAAAAGTAATCATTCATTTTAAGCCAAGCAGGTGCAGTCATGCCACAATCAAGATTTCATGCGACCTTGATGCCAGTTGTTATTCTCTTATGGACTTCACTCATAGAAGGTTTGTTATAGCTACAGGATTTCAATGATTTCAAGTTTAATATGTCTATTTTAAAAGCTTTTACCATAATATTTTGCTTGATATCAAGTACTCTCTAACATATGATCTCAATATAATTATTTTTCAGTATTCAGCGGTTATATTAAAGATTATTCAGATTAGAATCTCGTTCGTGACTGTTTACGTACCTGCTATATATAAATTATAGTTCCTTTAGTTATCTTAATTGTCGCGTACGATTTATTTCAGCTGCTGATGCGATCAGCATCGTTGTGATAAAACCTTACGTTGGATCTAACTTCGATCTGAAACAAGATCTAATTTTCTCGGCTCGACTAATTCAAGTTTCAAAAGAAATATTAATATCGGGGTTTTATTGAACATGTATTTTGATTTTTCTTTCCAGTCTAAATGTTAACACAATATTTAGACTTTAAAACCCCCTGACAAACTGAAATATGTCAGCTAATTGTTTGGAATCTATTTTTAATTGACAACACGATGTGTACAGTAGCTATAGATATTTACATAGCTATATAAGCAATTGCTTTGTATACATGCCATATGTTTGAAAAAAACACTTATTCTTATCCGATGTAAACGAATCTTCCGATTTTCCTGCCATAATAAAATTAAACTTCGCTCTTGCTACGCAAGTATCTTCCAACTTTGCAACCAAGTTTCCAACTGCTTGTGTCTCTGTTTTTAAGCTGATTGCCCAAAAGGCATAAAGTGTGTCCTGCACAAATCTCATTACATTTTGGCCAGAGCAAGAAACGTGACGAAAATCCCTAGTCTACCGCGAAATACCATAGGCATGTAAGTACTACATCTTGACAACTGAGATGTATAACAATTTATGTAACTATGGAGTTTCTAAACACTTGAGGACAAAATTATTAGCCCCGGCCCCAACAAAAATTACACTCTTTAACAAATATTTCACATCAGCATTTGCACATCTTTTTCTAAAAAATGAGAAAAATGTACTTGTAATCCTCACTTCGGAAAAACAAGTTGTTCCTCATGGACGGAAATCCATAAAATGTTGCCAAAATTAATAGCACCAGTAGTTAATTGTGTATTCCTTTTGTTGAATAGAAACCGGTAGTCGTTTAGAATAGTATGCTACCAGTTGCAGACGTCTATCATAGGGAATGTTAGCCCATTCTTCTTTAGAAAACTATTCCAGTTGCTGCAAATTTGATGGTTATCTGGCTTGGATCTTGGACGTTTGTTCACCTCACATGTCTTTGATGGGATTTATGTCTGGGCTTTAAGCGGACCAATCAGAAGTGGTAATTTTTCTTTAAGGAGGCCTAAGGCTACGTACACACAATGTCGTTCCCAAGCGGTTTATCCCGAATTATTTCAAAAAGCTTCCGACTTGTTGACACAATTATTTTAATAAAAGTTAGCATAAACTTCGTGCAAGGACAAAAGCTAAAAACTTCATGCAATCACAATTTTTTTAGTTCTTATTGTTTTAATTTTGACTGTTCTGAAAACGCTCGGAAACGACCTCGTATGCACATAGCCTAAATGCGATTTGTTCTTTGGGTCGTGGTCGTCTTGAATTACGAAGCGGCAGTCCTGACCGACTTTTACCATTGACTTAGGTTTTCGTTCAAAAAAATTTTATATTGCTCTTTTTTCATAATTCCCTCTTTGCCGAACGTTATTTCCAGTTCCGACAGCGCTGATGCAACCAAATCGTTATACTTCCCCCTTTCCCCTCCATTTTTGACTGTAGAAACATTGTTCTAAGGATGATACTTTCCCAAACATAGACTTTATCTCTATGTTAGTGTATTTACAAAGCTGAGGTAACTGTTTTCTCTGAGACCTAAATCAAATCCAGAATTTGCAAGGTCATTAACCATTACGTTTTCTGGGGTTTTACATGCACTATGGACTAGCTTTCGCTTTTAAATTTTCGAAATTTTTGCCTTCTTGCCTCTTCTAGACAAGTTTTGATAGCTTCGTGTAACAATTCTTTTTCTCAGGTATAAACTAAACTCTTTTGCCCTATTTTAACGCTCACAATGCCAAATATTACCTTTATGTTGGCGTAACCCACGTTTATATTTCATGCAAACTTTTTTTAAATACAGTTTTTTTCGGTTATTGTTTGCGAAATATTTCAATGGAATAACCGGGGTTTTTTAAGGAGAGTATTAATTTTAACAACAATAGATTTCCTGTTCTTATATGACAAATAAGTATATTTTTCTCATTTATTAGAAACTCAATATGTGTGCAAATGCTGTGTGTCAAATTAAAAATGACAGTCTTTTTGAAACATATATGAAATATTTGTTAAAAAGTATATATAATTTTAAGAAGAATATCAGTTTCCCGCAATTGGACGTTATTGCAACAAGTAGAATCATGACAATTATTCAGCGTGGTGTTAATTTTAGTGAAAATTAATCTGACTTTGCGCTATTCTAATGAGACACAACTCACCGACGACTGGGCCTATCTTTAAATTTTGAAGCCAAAAATAGAATTAAGAATAGGGTGTTTATAACAAAACATGCGTATTAGATTTTCTGGAACATTTCGACATAACATAGTATAGGTATTTTTTCTCAGATTATTAAGGATCCATATTCCGACTTTATATATATATTCTTTGTCGTCGATGGTCCCAACTTGTGTATTGTATAAAAACCTATTAATGTATACAGCTATTTCAGGCAAAACAAGGAGGGAAAGTCGTATACAAGCCCAAAAAGCTTATTTATTAGCAATTCCTCTATCATGTTTGCAAGTCTATCGTGTTTGTATTCAACTTTTCTGCTTTGCTCTGAGACGAACCTAATTCAAATAGGTGTATAACAAGTTATTGTTTCTTTTGTGATAGTGAATTTGAGAATCATTGCATTCAAAATCTGAGTAATGACGACTTCGAAAACCTGAAAAGTTTGCAATATATGTAAGTACTATTAATCTCATCTTAGCTTAAATTGCGATCATTTACCTTGAAAAACACTCTAAAAACATGAAGAATAAATCGAATCACTCGTCAAAAGTAGCAATGCATGCATTATGACAACTTTTAGGTTGCGAATGTTCCAATGCAACACTAATCTGTTGTTCTTTTTTACCTGGATATATATATTGAGCGAAAAAAGTATAATGGTAGTTCTTCAATTTTCAGTAATATTAGTGTTGCTGTTCAACATGCATTCAGTGTTTTGGGGTTGGGATAATCTCCTACGTAATTACAATCAAATGTTCACATTCAATGAATAATGCAAATTTCCGTGCCATAATCACATTCAAGACCTTTAATTTTTTAAATTAGGCACAACAAACAAAAAATCAATTAGAATAATGTACAAATCAATAGTTATAATTGTTCGCTAGTAATTTAACAAGTGGTGAAATCTCAGACATTGAAGAAAAAACGTTCAGTGGTCTTCCCCTTTTGGAAAAATTGTAAGTATGCAGATTAATAGTTTCTATTCTGCCTTTACTATATCTTTAAGATCTTTAAGCAAGTTGCTTATACAAAGAAAGAAAAACCAACAAGACAAAATATCATAAATACTTGCTGGATGAACACGTGACATGTTAATCCTTCTCAATTACGTGAGTTTAACACTTTTCTAGGATACTTCGGGAAAACAAATTGATTTTCGTGAGAGCTTCTTGGTTTAAAAATCTGACGTCGCTAAAATTATTGTAAGTAGCAATAAAGCATATCTATTTTTCCTTTATGCTTATTAATATATCCACAATTGTTTATGATCCGTGAATGGCTTAAAACATAACGTTTTTGCTCCAGTTACCAACTATGCTCATCAAATGTCTATATCTAATTAAATAATAAGGTAATCCTTAATTAATATTTGCACAACATGATGTGGTAATTTGTTAATTTGGTCAGCGGTCTATAAAATGGATTTTCCTGCTTTATAAACTGTGACAGATCCAATCAATTTGATGCAATTGAACATTTACGCCCGATCTTACACTCTGATATTTAAACAGCGGACAAGCAAGCTTTTTAAATCATGTTTAAATCATGTCAATATGATTGGTTCGTCAGTGAATAAAATTTAGGCGCATAGGTCATTACTCAATAATTTTCCAACTGTGTACAGAAAAATATTTGGGCTCATTTCTGAAAAACTAGGAGCGTAGAAATATTTGTTTAATTGTTTCAGAGACCTATATGACAATGATATCCATGAAATTGAGTCTGGCTCTTTTGGAGATTTGCGAAATTTGACTGAACTGTAAGTATCCACTGGAATATATGTTTCCCTCGCAGAGGTTTCTTATAAATTGTTGAGCGCTTTTTCCCGCTACTTAGCCTAGTTTTCGTTCAATGTTTCCTCAGTTTTGCTTCCACTTGTTAAAAAAAATTCACAGAAAAACCTTAGTGTAAAAGAGTTGCAAATAAAGAATCAAGAATATCAGTTTCCGAACCAAATTTTGCTGCAAAGCAAAAGGAAGCGAGGACTGACTCGTTAAGTAAAACCACTATTTAACATAAAACAAGACAATGATGTGACTTTATGAGCGATAACCTTACCTCTGTCTCAATTGCCGCAAAATTTGAACCGGAAGCAGAGATTCTTGATATTTGTACAGAAGCACCCGCATGTTATGCTAAATGTATATCTCGTGTTATACAAAATGTATTTTTATAAAACCAAAGTTGTAAACAACCCATTACATTAATTCATATGCAAATTAGTCACAAAATTATTGCTTGCTTCCAGTTCTAATAGTTACAACCAATATTCCAGAAAAACGTCCACTTGAAAATATTGTGGGAAATGTTGTTCATTCAGTCGAATTGCGTCTGTTCGTAAGCAATAATTTTTTCATTACTCACCTTTAGCCTGCATCTAAAGTACTACTTTTCTCCAGGCATGTAAATTGCAATTTTTTCTTGTTTTTGTGTTCACACATTTGTTGGTTTGCTAATAATTTTACTACAAATTGAGGCACATATTTCACGCATGCGCAGATGTTTTTTCCCGGTGTTGTTACAGCCACTATAACCGATGTGAGCATTTTCATTTTGTGTGGGTTTACATGCACGAGTATAAACAAATTTACTGGATGCGTTGTACAGACAATGTTGCACACGTTGAATTTTCTAATTACATATATAGGGAGTGGCAACAAAAAGTAGTCTTGAATAATTTGAAAAGTAGTCTTTAATTAGTACTCCGGGATGGAGATGTAAATTTACAGTGGTCATTAAAACAAAGATTTCTCCATCACATGGTTGCAAATTTATTAAGCCATCTTTGATAATGATGAGGGTTGCAACAATGTTCCTGTATTTCTGTTCTCAATTTTTGTTTCTTATTTCATCCAGGATATCAATTTTAGAGAGATCAATTCTAATCGCGCGCGCTAATTGCGTTATTATTCAATTTAGAATTAATGTTACTAATGCTAAGCTACTATGTTTTTTAGCAATTTACAACGAACCAAGTTTCGATCTTTACCTGACAATTTGTTTGATCCACTTCAGTCACTGGACAGTGTGTAAGTATAATATATTTAAAAACCGCAGTCCCAAAACCATGTCTCGTTACAAGTTTGCGTGTGTAGCTATGATTATACAGGGTGTATAAAAAAAAGGTAATCGAACTTTGATGTGCTCTAGGGCGTTGAATATTTAACATACAGAAATAATTCTTACGTAGTTGGAAAGACCAGGTTTTAGATTTTAATTGCCGTCGTTTTTATAAAATTTGAAGAAAAATCAAGCAAATACAAATGCGATAAAAATTGCAGGTC
Source organism: Muricea muricata (assembly GCA_963855995.1). Taxonomy (NCBI): domain Eukaryota; kingdom Metazoa; phylum Cnidaria; class Anthozoa; order Malacalcyonacea; family Plexauridae; genus Muricea; species Muricea muricata. Next base: position 119,300,102 of record OY979716.1, read on the forward strand.
AAAATCGCATTTTTTCACTGTTGGGAGTTTATTGAAAGTCTGTTGAGATTAAATCCCATTAGGGAATTAAATTACAAAATTGATTGACCAATTTTAGCTTAGGTTGTAAACTTCTGGCATTATATTAGTGATGTTAATTGTTTCTCGTGACAGATAAATGATTGATGAAATTTTCTTTTCTTATTCGCTGCCCTGATAATGCTCAGAGGTGAAAATATGCGATTTCGACCGGCTATTTTCATTTGCTTCGTATTTGCCCAATATCTTTCTTCAAATTTCACAAAAAAGACGACAATCGAAAGCTAAACGCCTGATCTTTCCGCCTGCGAAAGAATGATTTTTTTATACACCCAGTACATTGGCGAAACCATACCTATTATATTTGGTCATGCTATGCAAAGCTTAAATCACTAGTCATCCAGCCGTTTTTTTCTCCGGAATAAAAAATAATTGTTTCTCTTGCAAGTAGTTTTTAAAAAATCTGTCGTGTTTGGGGACAGGAACACGAGAACCGTTTATTTTCCAGATTTTACGAGAATCTAACAGCATAGGGGAATGCTGCCATACGTGGTGCGATATTTTCAATTTGTAATTAAGGTATAAACAGCTATTATGGATTCGTTAATGCTCTGACTGGATTATTGTCTCTGGTTCATTTAAACCTGGTGTTCACTAGCGACATAAGCAAAGCAAAAATAGCAAAGGATAACTTTTCCTCAGAGGTTCAAGAAGATTAAGCATATAGAATTTTCTAGAATTTGATTTAGTTTCACCACAGCTTATATACTTGTGCCCATGTTGGTGCTTATGTCGCACACTTCATGCACTGCATTTCTTTGTTTTGTCTTTTGTTTTAGCTTGTTCTTGTGCTTATGTCAATATTCAGCACCAGACTTTAGGATGAGATTTGTTGTAATTTACAGGCACCCGTATTCAGCCTAACTACGGCTGCCTGTATTTCCGAATTTTGAGAGTTCTTGGAATCTGTTGTTCGGGGAACTGGGCTTCTTTTGATAGCTGGAGATTTTAATCCCCGGGCGAAGGTTATTAATTGTGAGATGCGAAAGTCATCCGCCATTATGTGTCGGTTTGGTTTGGACGTTCGACCGTGACGTCATTGAATTCCGAGGGTTTTTTGAAACAAATGTCAAGAAATCCGTAGGGAAACAAATCGAAATCATCAAAACAATAAAAATAAATCAAAAATACGGAAAAGACTACGAAAATGCGCCAACAGAAGGAAACAAGAAAGAAAGTGTACATAAAGGTAGCCGTATTCAGACTATTCACTAGCCATAATGATTCCGCATTTTAATTTCGAAGTTTACGTTTGTGAAAAGTGGGGAAATAATTTACAGGTAAAAAATACGACCGTACCTAATTTAATCAAAAATGCATGGCATGAAATAGTTTTTATCGCAAAACAAAGATTTAATAGTTTATAAATATTCATCAAAACGTTTTGTGTAATAAAAACCGCGTAATAAATTGTATTTCATACCGTACCAAAGTACACACTACGCATGATGACATACGGACCACAGACATTTAAAAAATTAAGTATTTTGTCATTAGAACCAACCTCGATCCCAGGGCCTTTTGTTGAATTGGGAAAGAGAAAAGGCCCTGGCATCGGCTGGTCACATAACTCCCAGAATATCTGGGTGTGAGAATATGTTAATTTCTGTGATCTCTGTGAGTGTGGCATAAATAATAAATCAGAGAGGTAATTTTTAACGTTCTATGTAATACAGCTAGCTCTAAGGTAAATAACTTTCTATAAAAGCAACCTTCTACGGACTACAGGGTGTATAAAAAAAAAACGGAGCCCATCTTTTGTGTCTAATTATTTCTAAATTACTGAAGCTTATAGTACAATTTTGGTCTTGTTTTAAACCACGTTCTTTTCTCTTTCGAACAAGCCGTAATTCGTATTTTTACTCCCAGTAACGTATGTGCTATGACAAATTTAGTAAAAGCTATCGATTTGAGATGCCCTCCAATTATGTAAATTCACTATGTCTTTCATGGTCGCCAGTTAAATTTTTAATTTTTTCGCTTATTACATAAATGGTATTTCTGTTAAACTTAATAAAACTTGTTATAAAGCTTTACAGAAGATAACGGACCGTTTACTTTAATTAAAACCTTAGATTTATGCCAAAATAATGATCGAAATTAGTTTTGTTTTTCCGCGCGTGCACAATGTTGTCGAAATTGCATAATGTCAATATTCATGTCGATACAAGCTTGAACTATCCGTTCGTAGTGCACGTTAACGGTCCATTATCTTCTGTAAAGCTTTATAACAAGTTTTATTAAGTTTAATAGAAATACCATTTATGTAATAAGCGAAAAAGTTAAAAATTTAACTGGCGACCATGAAAGACATAGTGAATTTGCATAATTGGAGGGTATTTCAAGTCGATAGCTTTTACTAAATTTGTCATAGCACATACGTTACTGGAAGTAAAAATACGAATTACGGCTTGTTCGAAAGAGAAAAGAACGTGGTTTAGAACAAATCCAAAATTGTGCTATAAGCTTCAATAATTTAGAAATAATTTGACACAAAAGATGGGCTCCTTTTTTTTTTGATACATCCTGTATAGCTGGCTCTACATCTTCGCCTGTATATATGACACTACAATGCCCAATGAAATAAAGTAATATGCTAAACCTGGTAGAGTAAGTGCTTAGTAGGTATAATTCACTTGTTTAGAAGATTGCCGTGTGTGAGCTGATAACATGCATAAGTTGTCCCTATACCTTCATCAAATTCCGATAATGAAGCATACGGATATTCTACGTATATGACTTTATACGAAGAGTATTAAGAGTCAGCCAAATAAGTGATTTAAAGCTACATAAACAAACTAAGCAAAGGGTTTAATGATCATAGTTAATAGAGTCGATGGTTTGGAAACTCATTAGAATAACAATATAACTCATTATCTATGTTGGTCAACGTTTATTCAAAAATATGGTTCTTCATCGTCACGTGTGTATTGTGTTTTCGCCAAATCCACCAATAGGAATTCTTAAATTACCCTATTGTTCAAGTCGCGCATGGCTAAATTTCCTAAAACGCTGTTATTGGTTAGTTAGGTGAAAATACAATGCGCACGTGACGACGAAGGACCTCATTCCTGCATAAACCAGAACAAAAATATACATAATGACTTATATTGTAGTTTAATGAGTTTCCAAACCATCTAGCTCTATTTAACCATAAAATGATTTAAATCTCTCTTAAGTTGTATTGTATGAATAAATTATTCTCTTAAATCATATAATTGACAGTTAGAATGAGCAAATGGGATTACAAAATAGACCAGCCGATGCCAGGGCCTTTTCTCTTCCCTAATTTAAGAAAAGGCCCTGGGATCGAGGTGGATATAATGTTATCTTCTTCGAGGGAAAAATCCTACCATAAGATCATCACTTTTATTAGGGCAAGGTCAGTATTAATATTATTTATAATATAGCATTTGTAAATTCTGAATGCTCATATACTGGGTAAACGTCTTGCATTAGAAAATTCAAGATGGCGGAACAAATTTAATGGCTAATTAATTACTCTAAATTATTTTTTTGTGCACAAGACAAAAACAGTAGCGAATTTATGCACATCAAAACCTTTCTGAATATTTGCTTAAAATATTTTTCGATGGCTAATGCCGAATTGAAACGCTTAATAGCACCGTTTGGGCATAGTCGAAGCTACATTCGCCAGGTATTAACACATTTTGATCAAAATTTTGATCAAAAGTACTTGCCAATATAAATGTAAATGTAGTTATAGTTATATATTGTATTACTTTGAATGCGTTCACGACTTTATCGCCACTTTTGTATTTCTAGAAAAGTGGATGAATTTACTCACTGCTGTGCTGCGCAAGCAGCAAAAGCGAATGTTTTGTGCGACATTCGTCATAAAGATGGTTTGTCAAACTGTGATTGGTTGCTTAAATATCAAGTTCTCAAGTATTTTATTTGGATTCTTGGTATTTTAGCCCTTGTGGGTAACTTTGCTGTCATGTTACTCAGGTATGTAAAAGATACATCAAGTCAAGTAATTTGAAGTTTTCGCCTATATACAGTAAATTCAAAAAATTGTGTTATCTTTACATTATTAAATATTGAGGGCAAAAGTGGTCATAGGTAAGTTCTTTATTTTAGCCTTAAACGATAAAAAATTATTCGGTATAATGCTAAAATGACACATTCCATGTTGAAAAATTTTGAAGTGCATATGAATCATTGACTGAATTTATCTAGGGGTAAAACACCTGAGCTGTACAATTACTGGAAGATCGACTCCTATACAGTCAAGCAGGTGGCTAAAAAAACATGGCGAACCTGACGCTATCTCCATGACAACAATGAACTTTAAGTAAACTGGAACGATAAGTCGGGGGAGGGAAAATTGAGGTCAATTTAATTGAGTTTTTACGTTAAATTACTAAACGTGACAAAATAGGCCGTATATCAAATGAAAGCTATCAAAAAGTTGTATTTAGTGTGAAAATTTTGACGCTTTAGGTGAAAAACAAACACATTAAACACCTTAAACAAAGGGAAATTTGCCGTATTTTTAAAAATTGCAGTTGTTTTCGTATTTATAAATGTAACTTTCTAATAGCTTCAATTTGATATTGGTCTTAGCTTTGGCGTTAAGTATTTCGTCTCAAAACTCAGAAAAACTAACTTGGCTTCACCTTAACTGAACTTTTGTATTGAGTTCCAGCGTTCCAGTTTTATTACAGGTCACTGATGAAAAATAACTGGCTCCTTTTGCTCATGGTAATTACCACTGACCAACCGCGATCCCATGAATTTCAAAATTTTCCCAATGAAGCAAGCAACCCCTTAGTTGAATATGAAAACAATACTCTTCAATAAAAATTTGGGGGCTGGGTTGCCATTATAGGTTGTCTCCAAACATATGCTGGTTTGTAGCTACTCCTTCTTGGACTTCTTCGACTTGTGCGTCTTTGAGTAGATATAATGTCGGTTGAAAAAATATTTCAAAATTTAAAAAAAACCGCAACAAAGATTGGTGAATCAGAGCAAAAACTCTAAAATACTATGAACTTTTAGCGAAAACCTTAGTGAAACTGTAGCGGGCTCAGAAATGAACCGGATCAGTGGTATTTACCATGATGATTAGGAACCAGTTGCCATGACCGTGCCGTTAATTGACGTCAAAATCCGCCATGCTTGGCGGGACACTTGTTTTCGCTAAACCGCTCCTCCAATAATTGTATTGAACAGTGAGTAAAACCAGTAACGTCATTATGACGTCATTTTAGTGCAAATTCGTTGCCATGAACGGCCTCGTATTAAAACGTTCAAAATAAACATGTTTATCACAAAAAAATTACGCTGCGATAACACCGCACAAAGAATTTTATGATTCTAAAATATAAAATTTCATGTCATATCCACTTTAATAACTTGTATACGGCTACAATGATGCAAATACCTACCGTCCTTTGCGCGCTGAAACGACATTTTGAATTAAAGGACATCGGTAATAAAAGTTCAGTTTAATACGTTTGACAGAACTTTTAATTATCTTAAAGTGCCTATGCCACAACATTTTGAAAGATTTTCTTGGTTGATTTGCACGATAATCACAATGTAACTTCATAGGTTGAATCAGTTTTTGTTCCTTCTCGAGACATTCAGCTTTATTAGATATGGAAATAATACAACGTGTGAATTCATAAATATTGGAGAGGCCTGGTGATTAATCATAGCTTATAATGCAAATACATGTGAGTGCAGTTTCAGGCGCTTAGCTTTCTACTGTTATATTATTACTGGAAAATAAGCAATCTCATGGCCACTCGTTATATTAAAGGGTTAGAGACTGTTGTGAGTGTTTTGTTTACAAATAACGCACAAGTTAAATGTACAATGAACGAAAAATTTTCTATACTGCACGAGGTCGCCAGCGGTGGCATAGAAGTTCATTGTACATTCAGCATGGGCGTTATTTGTGAACAAAAACTTAACTTAAATACAGTACACGCCTACCTCTTTGTCTATAGTTTATTTACTTGTAAATATTGAAATGCTTTATTTTGTTTATCTTTCAATACTTTTGGGAATTGTTTCCATTTACAATCCGATTAATTTCTTCTTCATTTCATTGCCTTGTGCATATACATTTCAAGCCATTGTCAATAATGCATGGAAAGGACTCGTTGCCAGGTAACCAAAACACACGCGATCGATTTTGGCTAATCGCGTGCGTGGATTTTGAACACTGAACGACGGTCATATATTAAATATATCTTATTGAATGGTTTGACATATAATCCGGCCGAGTATTTTACGAGTTTCGAACGTATTTTTCCGAGCCCTGAAAGGGCGAGGAAAAATGCGAGAAACGAGTAAAATGTTCGGCCGGATTATATGTCAAACCATTCAATGGGATTTTTATTATATGACATCCTGAAAAAGAACTTTTCCTTCGTTTTTCGGAGGATTTGCATGTATGTGGCCTTGTGAATGGCAAATTATTTCAAGTGAAATGAGAACAACAATAAAACAAGTTGCGAGTTGCATACTAAATAAGGAAAAACCGTTTACACTGACATCATCATTCTTTAATCTGATTGGATAAAATATTACAAATACAAAAACTTGTCAATCAAGTTTTACATTTTTCATTTTGACTGCAAAAAGTCGGATTTTTGCTTCGTCTACACCAGAAAAACCGGTATAGACGAGGGCAAATACGGCTTTTACCGTGTAATCCGCTCTCAGATTTTTCGTGTTCTCGTGACCTTATTTGGTAAAATGGCGTCATTGTCATATAATAAAGTGTGATATCACACGTTGAGTTCTTTGCATAACGAACAAATTTGAGTATCTTAACAAAAAAAGAAAGTTACAAAAAGTCTACAACAGAAGTTATAATTATTGTAATTTAAGCGATCCTTGCAATGCAATCAAGAAAACGTTACGTAGATAATTTTGTGCTATATATAGGCATTGTAAGGACGTTGTCACATGCACTGTCTTAGTTATTCATATAACCTAGTTTGTTTACTTAATCCTTCAGCAAAACATAACATTTTGTCAATTTTTGGAGTTACCATGACAAAAATTTATTTGGATGACAATTTGGAGTATTTCACCAAAATATTCAATGCTTTCCGTAATATATGAACTTAACTTCAATATTTGACTTTTACTTTAATTAAGGCAAGTTTATAATACAAATGTACGTACCAACACTTATTAAACATTTAAATTGTCTCGTTCTGCATGTTTGTTCGAAAAGATTCTTGAAATTCATAATTGTGTTGGCTTTTCCATGTATTCAGGTTGTTCAAAGAAGACAAAACTCAAGTGAATTCGTTTCTTTTGACAAATCTTGCTGCAGCTGACTTTCTGATGGGTGTTTATTTGCTAATAATCGCGTACAAAGATGCATCCTGGAAAGGTGTCTACTATAAACATCATTTTGCTTGGCGAGATAGTAGTCTTTGTATAGCAGCAGGAGTTATTGCGACGATTTCAAATGAAGTATCCGTTTTTTCATTGCTGGTGATAACTATAGACCGATTCATTTGCATCGTCTTTCCATTCCGTTTCGAAAAATTGTCATTGAAGAAAGTGATGCTTATCATGGGTATTGTTTGGTCAGTTGGTACTATCATTGCTGTTGCACCATTGTTCAACGATGCTTATTTCTTTGATGAAGATGGTAAAGTTAATCTCTTTGGCCAAACGCCACTATGTTTAGCATTGATGTTGTCCCGTGAACGATCAGCCGGTTGGGAATACTCTGTCTTAGTCTTCGTTGCTGTCAATGGCTTTTCATTTTTTTTCATTGCCATTGCTTATGCCATTATGTATCATGCAGCGACGAAAGATGGGAATGCAGTAAGATCAACAAGAATGAAGCAAGATACAACAATTGCTAAGAGAATGATGCTGATAATATTAGCTGATTTTTTCTGCTGGTTTCCAGTGATCGTTTTAACCATTATGGCGTTGAAAGGAAGTCTTTACGATCCAACGCAGGAAGTATATGCCTGGACCGCTGTTTTTGTTTTACCTATTAACAGCTCTATCAATCCTTACCTGTACACATTTTCTACACGATTTTTACGAGAAAGAATATTTGGCAAGGGAAATCCTCAAAACAGGCCACAGCAGTTAAAGCCAGCCCCAAAACAAGGTAACCACCATTATTGTGTACACATCTCTACTACTTATCTTCACTCATCAAGGCTCGCAAGAAAGTTTACGGTATATCCGACAATATAGTTCACGCATACTCAGCAGGGACGGAGGAGATTGATAATTGGGGGGTATGCAAATATTCGTATTATGCCACTTAATTTAACAGTCTGGGATCTGTGAGTACGAATAAATGTATCCTTTTTATGATTACAAAGCACGAATTTTTCAGGCAGGTTAATATAATGATGTATGTGTGCAAGCAGGGCCGTAACTAGCACTTTAACTAGGGGGGGGGGGGGGTGGGAGCGAGGCTTTTGGATATGGTTTCGTATATCCGTATTCTCGTGCACGGCAATATTTTTTATAAATCAGTTTTTCTAGGGAAATTATTCGGCCTGAACAGGAATATGTAAATTCCTCTTCCTGATTACTTCAAGCACTTGTCAAGCCCTTGTGTGTAGCAATCAATATTTCAATTTTTTTCTTTTGATCGAACATTAGTGCTCAAATTCATTAGTGTGAATTCATGAGAGCATATCAAACTACCTGATACGATATCAGTAGCGACGCCAGCCCGACAATTTCGTCATACTATGCAAATTTAAATCATTGTCATGATTCATTTCTTTAGAAATTGAGTACTTATAAGCATATAAACATAGAAAAAAATAGGATTTTCATGACTAAATTTTGGACTGGTTTCGCCACCATCGACCTGTGTGCATGACAGGTTGGATGAAGCCTTTTTGATACAGAATGAATTAGGTTATGTGTACACTTAGTGTACGAAATCACGAAATTAATTTTATGGCAGTAATTAAATCATTTGCCAAAACAGACAAAAACAACAGAATTGGAATTCTTCCAAAATGCAAATAATTAGCATACTCATTAGTACATAGTTATAAATTAACAACAGCATATTAAGATATCAATTGCTTCTCATTCCAAGGTAACATTGGCTACAAGTTAAAACAAAATGGCGCTGACATAACACCGGGTGCAACAGTATCCCAGCAATATCCCGGAACGAATGCTGCAGTTATTAAATAAAGAACCCGCAAACGAAGGCTCTATGTAAAATAACGGTAATTAGATTTTGGGAATATGTAGTCGTTAAATAGTGCATGTATTCCAGTAATTACTTGTTTCGGCTATTTGGAGTGACATGCGCTGCGAACCAAGAGACAGGGTTCAGTATTATACGATAAAAATGCATGAAAATCATTTTGTTCTGCGTGTCAAGCTGTAGCCGGCCTTACTCTACAATCATTGACAAATGGGCTGAAACGAATGCACTTGCTAGGTTTAATCACCCCCAACCTTCTCCCCTTCCTCCCTCTCCAGCAAACAATGTTGTTATGAGCGTCATGACGTAACTTATCAAACACATATATCTTAAAACTCACATCAGTATTGTTTGGGTCATGGCTAAAGGGAATTGACGAGAGGTAGGTTTTCAAGATGGCGGCTATTTTTCAAGATTCTTAAAACGAGAACGAATCAACAACCAGACACTTATAGCATTGCTAAATTGTGGTTAGGTTTAGGGTTAGGGTTAGGGTTAGGGTTAGGGTTAGGGTTAGGGTTAGGGTTAGGGTTAGGGTAAGCTTTGGGAATACTATAAATGTCTGGTTGTTGATTCGATCTCGTTTTAAGAATCTTGAAAAACAGCCACCATCTTGAAAACCTACCTCTCGTTTATCCCCTTTAGCTATGACCGTATTGTTTGGGGGAGAGTGTGAACATATGCGTTTGCATTTCGAATTTCATCTCTATTGAGAGGTCGTTTCAAAGAATTTTGTCAAAGATTGTAGTTAGCGTAATTATTTATTTTACGATCATTTTACAAAACGAACAAAATTTGCTGTCAAATATACGTCTTTTTGGGAGGGTTATATACCATAAGTATACTTTAACATCTAATATCCAATAGGCACGGAATTGTTTATATACTTTTAACTTTTCAGTGTGACATAAAGATTAAATAAAAGGACAGCACACAACAGTATATGCAGTAGGATTTAACGCGTATGATCGATTCGTGTGTTAGCGTTATTAACGTTCACAAGCGTTAAATAATCAGAATTGAATGAAAATTAGAAAGATCGTATCTTTTCAGTGGTGCACTCGTGTGGACGAAACGCCAAAGTGCACTGTGGAAAACTACCATGATAAGCTTTTACGAAGCATATCCTTTGTACATAGGATAATTATCGCAATTAAGGTGCAATAATTAACTCTATCGAGATATCTTAATTCTATCAACTTTTTTGTCACCGAGTTGTAACGCAAAAAAAGAACTGAAATTAGTTTGTCACATTTTCACATATACTCCCATAAAAAAATCACAGAATATGACAAACATGTCGATTTTACCATCATGCATTGCGCGCGCTATGAAATTCTCTGATCGTCGATTATGAGTTGCCGTTTGAATTATTAAAGAACATTTTGGGCCAAACGTTTTCAGCTATTTTCGAACCAAAACAATTACACTCATTTAAAAGGTTGTTGTGCATTGTGCACGATGTGTTTGCCTTTAGCAGAAATTTCCTCATCCAATATCAATATTGTAACATTTGAAGGCAATTTCACTTTTTCAAGTCTCTAAAATTGACATAGCCGAAAAAAAAATTAATATCGGGGGCGGGAGTTATTAAGCAGTTGTTCGACGAACTGGAGTCGTGTATATGAGCTGGTAGCCGACAAGGTGCGCAGCGTGTGTGATATACAGTATATGTTAATATACATATAGAGATTTACGCGAGGTAAACGAGTGAAATAAAAATCGTATTTTCATCGTGGAGAAGCGAATAAGCGTTTTCGTTAGCCGTACGATTTTTTTCACTAGTGGAAAATTATCGTATCAGCATTTTGATTGGCTATACGGCTTTTCTCATTAGTGAAGAAAATCGTATTCTCATTTTGCTCACAACATGGCCGCCGTGTCGGGGAAGGAGCGAAAGGGTATTTGGCTTTTCTGTCTAAAAGAAGAAGAGTTTCTCCAATAAAAAAACATGAGATGAAAAGAACAGCTTTGACTCACTGTTTAGGCGAAATAACGGAGAAACAAATGGTATGAATCTGTTTTGAGAATTCAATATTTTGTTTCGACATTGTTCGCCTTTGACAGGTTTCCAGTGTCAAAATAATCTCTATATGTTTGACATAAACAAATTACTGCATGGTTGGCTCGTTTGTATGATTTTTATTATGCACGTGTTGTGAAAGATTGCTAAACTCACTCGTTCGCTGCTGTCACTCGTTCGTTTAGCAATCTTTCACAACTCGTGCTTAAAAATCGTACGCACTCGCCAAACATGCAGTAATCTCTCTGTATATATCTATCGTAGAATAACTGTTAAAGATCTATTGTTTCTAAGTGATTGCATTGTTCAGTGAAAATTTCTTTGAATGTCTACATTCCGATGAAGTTATATATACAAAACTTTCATCACCAGTGCATGTGTATAAATGTAATAAAATCCGCTTCTGTCCATAAAACAATTTTAGTAGAAATTGCTTATTATACATAAACCTCGTGTAATACATCATTTATTTATAAGCTGATCATGAACCAATCATGCGTATTTCTCCTGTGTTCACAGAAATATTCTCACACAAAAAGTTCTGTTGTCGTGAAAAAATCCATGCATCTGCGTTTTTAATGTTGAAGGCAGGTGGTAAACCTCGACGCGAAAACTTCTCAAAACAATTACCCTTCTTGATGAGACTGCCTGAATCTGTTTTCAACAGCGAATCAGAATCAAGTGTCAAACGATCATTGTTGATAAATTCAGTTTGATGATTCAATCTCGATAATAAGCACAACTCCAGAACAGACAAAAACAACTTCATGCTACAGCTGCTGAGGACAGTCACATTGATCGAATATTTTTTTCGAGGTATTCTTAATTTATTTTAAAATTTGCTTATAACGTAATTCGTAGTATATATATATATATATATATATGTGTATATATATATATATATATATATATATATATATATATATATATATATATATATATATATATATATATATATATATATATATGTATATGTATATATATATATATATATATATAGATATATATATATATATATATATATATATATATATATATATATATATATATATATATATATATATATATATATATATATATATATATATACACACACACACACACACACATACACATACACACACATATATATATTTATATATATATATATATATATATATATATATATATATATATATATATATATATATATTTATATACATATAATTTTATATTAGTATATTACCTTCCGACCTCTAAGATCATAAAGTAGTCGATTTTCAGAACATATTCTGGTGAAGCAATAACCTAATCTTACACTTCGAATTTTTGCACATTCGTCACAAAAACAAAAATCGTTCTCCCCTAATACTGTTGATGTTAAATTAACATTAATGCCATCTTAATGTCAGTCCAGTTCGAGCGAGGGATTTTAATTTCACAGTCTGTAGAGATAAGGCATCGACAGGAGGTATGACTACATTGTTGATCTTCAACATGCAACTGATTTATACTGGAGTTGTGATCGACCAAAATATTCTAGATTCCAGATAGTCTGTCTTTCCATTTTCGTACGAAAATAATTAAACAAAATTAAACTTATTGACTAGTTTATTGTAATTTGTAGTAATTTTATTGGAATACAACGTTCGGATCGGTTGGAATAGCACACATGTTTCTCTAATTACTGCTGTGCGCGATGAAATACTGACAACCACAACACTAACGTTATATGAAGTACTCATTGAGATCAATGAAGTGCTTGCTGATAATGCAACGCAGGCTCAATTTTCAAAATTTTAAACATTGAAATTCTAAATTTGCAACATTTGTTGTACAAATACAAATTTGGAATTGCTGGTTGTGTATTCTATTCTGAATCATAAACAGAATGTTGTTTATGAAACAATTATTGCTTAGTAGTGTCTGGGTGTAAATGACTCCAGTGGAGGCAAAATACGAAGATTATGTCGGATAATGAGGACAAATCAAGTATGTATTTCAGTATTTGTAGTAAATTATAAACAAAAGTAGGTATCACTGTATTAGATGATTTGTCTGAAATAAATCACCTATTTTAAGCTTTAATAGAGACTAGTACACCGCACAGTATATAGAAGGGATAGGTCAGGGCTCAAGCGTATGTTTTTTAAAAAAAACTTAGAATGTTACTCTTTAGATGTCTGAAAGTAGAAATATAATGTACAGTAGGTGGGCGTATTTGGCACTATTAAATAGACAGGTGCAACTTGTAAATGACTTAGGTATAAAATACAATTTCTTAAAGACCTAGCAGACTTTCACCAATTCTAACTTGGATTCATCAACTTTTTGATCAACTGCTTTTCCTCAAGCATCAATGTTCTGCATATTTTTATGAGTACAATTATAGAATACCAGGTGAGATCTATGATTCACTGGCTACATTGCTACATGGCTCCAAGGTTGGGGTTAGGATTAGGTAGTTGTTATTAATTAGGGTTATGTTTAAGGTTAGGAATAGGGTTAGAATTAATTACGATTAGGCATTAGGGTTAGATGTTTGAGTAAGATTTAGGTGTTTGAGTAAGATTACATAAGATAAGGTTACATTGTAGGTGTTTGGGTTAGTGATGTAGCCACATATCCATTTAGTGATGTACCAGTAGCCATGTATATCCACATAGTGATGTAGCCATTTAACCACATTGCCATGTTGCCACATACCATTTAGTGCTGTACTGATGTAGAATGTAGCCACATAGCCATTTAGTGATGTAGCCCTTTATTGATCTAGTGGATGTAGTGAACATAGCCATGTACCCATTTAGTGGCTATGTAGCTATGTAGCTATTTTTTGACGTAGCCACATGGCCACTGCTGATGTAAAAACTTTTATCGAGCAGGTATTCTACGATTGCTGCTCTCTTTGTCTGCTCTCTATAATATGTATGCATATATGACTGACTTAGGATTTTATTACGAATAGTTTCTTACCAGTGATGTGGCACTGATCAGATAAAATTGCCTAATCAATTTTACCTGATGAGTGCCACATCAGTGGTAAAAAACTTATAGCAGTAAAATGCCAAGTCAAATATGCTCCAGTCAGCATTCTGCTAAGTGTAGTTACACTTTACTCAACATACCATTCATAATATGTATTTGATATGTATATTCTCTAAAATGAATTATTCACTGATAATTAATATCTCATGTGCATAATTATGTTTAATATTTAAATTTGATCACATACACCAGTGTAAGAATTTTAAGTAAAAAATCATATTGTGTTGGTGTAGTACCAAGAAATATAAATAATGGTACATGCTACATGCCCGGAGGCATTAAGGATGTCTAATCTGTATGCCTTGAGGCATCAGAAGTCTCCACACTGTTTGTTCTGAGGCATCAAGAATCTTCAAACTGCATGCCTTGAGGCATCAAGAATCTTCAAACTGCATGCCTTGAGGCATTCAGGATGTCCAATCTGTTTGCCCTGAATCATCAAGAATCTCCACACTATAAGCTCTGAGGCATCAAGAATCAGTGGCGGATCCAGCGTAGGTCAAAATAAATTATAGCAGCCCAGTTTTAAATTCAAAATAACTTTATAACAATGTCATAGGTTATGAATTTCAAAAGAATAAAATCTAACCAATGAAATTGCTTTGAAGGTATTTTAAAATGTAAATATATCCAAGAATGAGCTGTAGTAATTTATTTTGACCTATGCTAGATCTGCCACTGTGAAGAATCTCCACACTGTATGCCCTGAGGCATTAAGGATGTCTAATTTGTATGCCCTGAGGCATCAAGAATCTTCGAACTGTATGCCCTGAGGCATTAAGTATGTCCAATTTGTGTGCCCTGAGGCATCAAGAATCCGCACACTGTTTGCCCTGAGGCATTAAGGATGTCTAATCTGTATGCCATAAGGCGTCCGGAATCTCCACACTATAAGCTCTGAGGCATCTAAGATCTTAAAACTGTATGCCCTAAAAACGTACGGTATGCACAGTGTGCACGGTATGTTTTGGTAAGTCCTGAAACATCAAGCATCTCCCTGTATTGGTATGCCCTGTGGCACCAGGGATCCATAAAGTTTATGCCCTGAAGCATTATGATTCTCCAAACTGTATTCCCTGAATAATACTAATACATGGATATGCATGAAATTCTACAAAATCAAAGATATCCATTATTTTTTACAGCTGATGACCAAACAAGTTCAGAATTGAAAATGGAGATCGACAAAAAGTAAGTAAAGCTGTTATATACTGTATTTGCAGTTATTAACAGTAATACTTAATGTACACAGAAAAAATGAGATACCTGTTACGGAATGTTGAAAACAATATTGAACAATATTATGCTGCCACCATTGTCAGCTGCAAATATTGGTCAGCATTTTCTTACCTGATTTCGGGCTAATGCAGGCTCAACAATACAGTTTTCGTGTTTCCATAGATAAGAACACGCGCGAGAAACAAGAAATTGCGTGGGAACACCAGCACTGCGAGTTGTTTCCACGCAACTTCGAAGAGAAAAATTTTTTTATTCATTAAAAGTTGTCTTTTGAAAACGAAAAGGGTAACTGCGTTCATTTTAATTACATTTATTCAAATAGTCTTCCAGTGTTGACTTAGTATTCAAAAATAAAAAAATTCAACCTTATTTTAGCAGTCAATTTAGAAAAATTAAAACTTACTTTGTAAGAGCAAGTGTTTTTAGCAAGATCTCATAAATATGCCAGGAGCCAATTGCTCAATTTACGGTTGCGGAACAAGCAGGAAGCACAAGAATATAAGTATTTTTCGTATTCCAACAAAAGACGACGATTTATCGACGCAAACTCGCGAAGCGTAGGTGCGCCCCGTGACAAGGGAAAACCATCCATACTTGCGAAAGACACCTCGAAAATAACCATTATTAACCAATTTTGGTTATACTTTCCCACTTGTAAAAGACTTGTTCCTGGAGCAATACCTACTCTTAATCTTCCTGAGAAAAGCATTCCATCAACTTCTACAAGTGCACCTAGACGTGAACTTGTTAAACACGAACTAACACCAAAATCACAGTACACAAGCCTTGATGATTTAAATAGGAAAGTAGAAAGGTTAAAACTAACTGGCTGCAGCAGAACTGTAAATGAGAACAATGTAACACTTGTGTTTTGGAGTGGATTATTTGCTTTGCCTAAACTGTCTGTGACAATCGAAGCTACATTGAACTTTACACTTGCTGATTTTAACTGGCTGCTCCCTGATGACCATGCATTTTATTTAGCCCACAAGAGGTCTGTGCGACATGCTACACTTTCAAGCCTCTTGTCATCATACTGCAGTTTCAGCTGTGTGATGGACTTCCTTTCGAGCAATCATTTATTTCTGTTGCTGTTGATCTATCAAGTGATCATTGCTTTGAGAATGTTATTCGACACACAGTTCCTGTTAGCCAGGAACACTATGATACAGATAGACCTCCATTCCAGGCAAAAGTATTTCTACGGTCTCATGATTGCCATGTGCTTTGTGATGGTGATAAGTGTAAAAATTGTGACAAAACAGAAAAGTGTCTTGAAGTAACGACATGTCATGGCTCTATAAAACTCGTGTTTTATGGCGCCCTATACGTGTGCACTTCTAAAATTCAAATCCATCCTACCTAGAGTCTTGCACCTGTGTATGATTTCGTTTACAAAATGGCGTTAAGAAATACAGAATAAAAACTAGCTTAAAATGACGTCACCTGAGCATTTTGGCTCCGGTGAATTAATTTGGCGCGCTTGCAAGTGGCACACTCGCTGGCTCTCCTATTTCTCATGCGCGTTTTTTTTTTAATTTTATTTTCATTTACCTTAACCACAGGGGCAGGGTCACCACAACTGCGTGAGCCTGTTACTGCATGTGGGCCCGTATTACCGATCCCACCCTGTCAACTTTCCCTGTGGGAGGAAACCAGAGTACCCAGAGAAAACCACGACTTTCCGCAATGTACTCTTTTTTTTTACTTTACTCTTTTCACATGAGGACTCGGTTCAAGTCCACCTTACTGGGGATCAAACTCGAAACTTTAGTGGTGAAAGGCGAGTGGTCTGACCGCGTCCACATGCGAGTTATACTGTCTACAATACAGACATTAAATTTCACCCGACATGTTCATTACTAATGACTGTTTATGTCTATCTTTGATTTAGAACCCCTGCATTTTGCCAATTAATGTCTTCTTCAGATCAAACGTTCTTCACTAATCGTCATCGCTTCAGAGTAGGATTGCGTTGCAACTAAGATCCAAAAAAAATGTAGCGTGTGACAGCGCCTTCTGTTGTTAAACTTTATTATTTTTTCGACCTTGGCTGCAGGGTATAACAACAATCTGAAAACATTACAGTTTAACGCGGATTACAATGTAGTCCCGCTTAATTTACCCGATCCTTTTATAAACTATGCACTAATAAACCAAAACAGACTACATTTTAGAGACAAAACAATTGTAGCATGATTGTCACTGCCGACTGTTGAACATAAACATAAGAGATAAGGAGTCATTTATAGAATCAATGCATGATTTTGTTTTTTTCGCAAAAAAAGTGTCTGAGGTTAGACGTCCGTGCATTGAACGCAAATTGTAGGAGCTCTTAAACCGAAAATGACGAACTAAGTATGAAACAGTAGATTACTATCTCGTTGACTTATTAGAGTAGCCAAATGTGCTGTAATAACTTAGACCAAGTGATCAATATGCACGTGCACGTGCATCGTATTCATATGCATACACGTGAAACATCACACACATGTTATCGCATATCCGGAAGTTATTGACCCCTCCGTCGTATCTATTTCAGCTGTGCGCTCAAGTTTAATGTAAGTAATATGTATCACGTTTCCCGCTCCCTTGGCACGTGTGGAAATTGAACACATTTCTTTGTTAGCTAATTCCTCAGCAATCATCAAGCTACTGACTCACAGGTTCATATCTTCCACATTAGCGAGTACGAGATTATATTGGCTAATGATACATAAAGAAATTGTCAGTGAGAGTCCCTTGTTCCCCAATTGTTTTTCGCTTTGTTCACGTGTTCCTATTGTAAAATTTACTTGGTTCCCTTGCTCCCACAAAACTCCTGGAAGATTCTCGTTAATAAATACAAATTGCTCTCCTATCGATAAATTTTGCATGATTTAATATGAGCGTTTTAACCGCATTGAAATTCCAATCGTGGTCTTTTTGAGAACCCACGTTGCTAAGCAACTACTCAAAGTCGCAAGCGACAAAAAATCATGGCTATCATAGCACGCCATGACCCTGAATAGTTCAGATATTATGATTTGCGCGATTTCCAGGCCCTATTAAAGATCAACAACTAAATTGTCTAACATGAAGGCTGAATTGACTGAAAACTAAACGAATTTGAATGGGTATAATTATATTCAGGAATGTTACGCTTTCAAGGAATTTCAGTTAAAGTTTTGAGGAATTTTAGAATCATATAAAGGTTGACAAGTGTGGTCAGTTTTATAGCAAGGGTTATAAGGATAAATGTTGGATTTGGAGATATAACATACCACGGGAAAACAGTAAAAACGTATAAATGGAAGTTTCTAGTCAAGCCAGGTATTATTAGGGATAGATGTGCGTACGATATATTAAAAACAGCAAGCTAACTAAATAGTCTCATGCCGTGACATCACAATAATTTAATCGCGAGCGGAATTTGTTGTGATAGGTTATATGTTGCAATTCGTTTGCGTTTTAGCACAGAATGGCGGATTTTGTCGTGTTTTATTGTTTTCGAACGATAAATGTTAACGTGAGGATTTTGCCACCGGATAGTTCCGAATATTATCAGTACATGAAGCCGAGGGAATAGAGATTTTGTTAAACGTTAATGGAACATTTAATTTACATCATACCAATATTTCATTTTTGAGTTTAGTCTTGGCGCGTCGGACTTAGTACAGAGGTCAGTTGCACGAAAGGGAGATAGCACTTTCATGCGGATAGTGCAACTATAGTAAAACCCAAATTAATGTTCAACATTTGCGAATTGAATATCCCTAGTGTGATTGTTTGTCATGCCTTCCTCTTACAGTTCACATATTACTATCCGCGGTGTATAGTGCTATTCACGAGGCCAGTGACCAGTTTATTTACATTCTGTTCTCCTTTGTGATTTAGACATTCTCATAGCGAGATTGAGAAGCGACGTCGGGATAAAATGAATCAATATATCAATGATTTATCCACCATGATCCCTTTACCACCATCAGTGGGAAAGAAACCTGATAAACTGACGGTGTTAAAATTTACAGTTCAACATATGAAAGCTTTGCAGGGTACTGTATGGACTTGAAATGAGTCTTTTCAATTTACTATACAGCGAGAGGATTGATTCATGAAATTATTGGCATTTTTCCTTGGCTAAAAACCAATACCAGCCGACAATTTCAAAAATATAATACAAAACATAATCCGAAGATTAGCATCTTGAAACCCAAAAAATGAGTTAAGCAAGAAAATTGAGTAAGTAATATTTTATTTCAAAATCATCCTCAGACTAACTATAATTACAATATTTCCAAGGTCTTATATACTGGTTGGCATGCCATGATGATATCATAGAAACGGAAGCATCAATCAAAACCACGACATGTGCAGTGAGAAGTATGATAAAATATGGGTGTGTGGATTAAGAGAAAAGATTTAGTTCTTTGCTAGCTTTGAGACCAGTGTTTAAACTAGGTGAATGATGCTTGATATATATAGCTTCAAGCAACAAGAGAAAATTAGGTGTGCGAGAATTAGTAGTGTGCAGAATACGAGAGTTGTCAATTATTAAATTTGAAATAAAGGCGGAAATGTTATTGTATTCGTCAGTTGTGTTGTAAAGTTTGTCAAAAGCAAAGTGTAGGTTAACAATGTATTGCACATGTTGGCAGTTGTGGAAATGTTGCCCTATAGCACTTTTAGCCGGATTGATGTACTCGGAAAGCCGCGACTGTAAACACATTTCAGTTTTCCCAATATACGTTGCTGAGCAGCCAGGACATTTCACTTCATAAACTACATTAGATTTAGAAAGATTAGGAATTTTGTCTTTGTTAGAAAGAAAATAGGAAACCTTTTTGGTGTCGTAAATAACAATAAAATTAACAGGAACAGTTAGACATCTTTGAATTTTCTTAAGACAATTTTTCACAAGAGTTTCACCTCGTTTACCAAGGTATGGACGCGTACACAAACCTTAGGTCTAGTGTCGTTTTTGCCGAAAAAGTTAGTGCATGATTGATTGGTAGAAAATTTGATCTTCAGTTTAGAAATCAATAAATTTCTGACCGCACGAGGAAAGCCGTTCCAAGAATTAATTCTCGCACCCCTAATTTTCTCTTGTTGCTTGAAGCTACAGGGGGAGGACCGAAAAAAGTGGCCCCCTATGAAGATAGGGTTTTTAGACTATAATTTTGTAAAGCGTGCGGAAAACGTAGAGAAATTCATAAACAGGATTGTACAATTACCAAACATGACCGAAGGACTAACACTTTTGAACCTCAAGTGTAATTTTCATCACACAAACAGATAAATAATAGTATGTTTTGTGATTAAATTGAATAGTTCAAATGGCTTCCCATCAACCGTTGCTGCAGTTGTTTGGCGGTATTAAAAACGTTTTCACGTAATGAACACGTTAGCAACTCAACATTACGTCACATTTGTACAATTTACAATGCCATTGTCACATTAACTTAATTTCTCGTTATCGTGTTGTGTCTTATTTTCAGTACTTTGTTGGCATTCCCTTCGATTTAATAACAGCTTTGCATCTACTACCCATGCACTCCACAAGTTTTTTCAAGTATTCGTCATTTATTTCGTTCCATGCAGTTTTAAGAATTTGGAAAAGTTCAACGATCGCAACGATCCCAAACACACAAGTGGAGTTGTTTCCAAATATCTTGCAAATAAGAAGATTGATGTCATGCGATGGCCAGCTCAGTCACCAGATTTAAACCCTATTGAAAATTTATGGTCTGAATTGAATCGTAAGACCAAAAATAGAAAACCAAAGAATGAAGATGAACTTTTCCAAATTCTTAAAACTGCATGGAACGAAATAAATGACGAATACTTGAAAAAACTTGTGGAGAGCATGGGTAGTAGATGCAAAGCTGTTATTAAATCGAAGGGAATGCCAACAAAGTACTGAAAATAAGACACAACACGATAACGAGAAATTAAGTTAATGTGACAATGGCATTGTAAATTGTACAAAT
Organism: Muricea muricata; assembly: GCA_963855995.1. Lineage (NCBI taxonomy): Eukaryota > Metazoa > Cnidaria > Anthozoa > Malacalcyonacea > Plexauridae > Muricea > Muricea muricata. The sequence goes on from OY979716.1 coordinate 119,321,637, forward strand.
GTGACGTAATGTTGAGTTGTTAACGTGTTCATTACGTGAAAACGTTTTTAATACCGCCAAACAACTGCAGCAACGGTTGATGGGAAGCCATTTGAACTATTCAATTTAATCACAAAACATACTATTATTTATCTGTTTGTGTGATGAAAATTACACTTGAGGTTCAAAAGTGTTAGTCCTTCGGTCATGTTTGGTAATTGTACAGTCCTGTTTATGAATTTCTCTACGTTTTCCGCACGCTTTACACAATTATAGTCTAAAAACCCTATCTTCATAGAGGGCCACTTTTTTCGGTCCTCCCCCTGTATATATATCAAGTTTCATTCACCAAGTTTAAACACTGGTCTCAAAGCTAGCAAAGAACTAAATGTTTGCTCTTAATCCACACAGCCACATTTTACCATACTTCTCACTGCACATGTCGTGGTTTTGATTGATGCTTCCGTTTCTATGATATCATCATGGCATGCCAACTTGTATATAAGACCTTGTATGTATTGTAACTATAGTTAGTCTGATGATGATTTTGTGATAAAATCGAAATATTACTTACTCAATTTTCTTGTTTAACTCATATTTTGGGTTTCAAGATGCTAATCTTCGGATTATGTTTTGTATTATATTTCCTTGGCTAATTCGTGGCAACACACTGTTACTGTACGATAGTGAACCTGCGCAGTATATGGTCCTGTAAAGTCACGACAGTAGAGTACAATAAGATTGCCGTTTTCCACCTGTCAACTGCGCATCGTAACGTAATGTTGCCCGGTTGCCCGATAATCAATAACATCGCAACAAAATTTTCTATTTCGAAATTCATTTGCTATACATTTCAGTGTTCTCTGCACTGCGCATTTAATTTTGGTTTCGTTCTTCGACGTTCGAATCTAAGACGTTTTTCAAACGAGGACAATTAGCTATAATTTGTGTTAGAGCAATAAAATGTCAAATATAATATTTTGGAAGTGTCACTAGTAAGTTAGGGTTCTTCTTTCATGTTACCACGACCCGTTCTTTGATTCCAGTCCCAAATTCGGTATATTAAGGATCAAGGCGGTGAATTCGTGACTCGTAACATAAAAGAATAACCTAAGTTAGGTTGAAAGTAATATAAACAGATCGAAAAGGCGAGAGCTATATGTAACCGGGCATGCCTGGAACGCTATACGGTGAAGGCAAAGCCGAAATTTTCATAATACACATAACACTGAAATGCGAAGTAATAAATGATCAGTTGCGACGAATTTTTTTCTCTTGATACGTAAATCATCCCTGAAGATTTAGCACGACGTAATAATCTTTCTACCTACCTACTTTTGATCTGCAACCGGTGGATCTCTCAATCTTGGATAGTAAATGCTTTTAAGTTAATTGTTTCTCATAATGTTCAGATAAATAATGTTCAGAAGTGGAAATATGTGTAAGAATTAATTCTTGAAATTAAATATTGAGCGCGCTGTAGTTTCAACATTTCACTGAAATGTGACATATCTGCGCTTGTTACACGATCGTGCCCATTAATGGGACTTATCGTGATATCGTAGTAATGTGTAACTAGCATACCAGCAGGATTATATGAATCTGCATAGTATTTCCTAACAATTATAAGACTCATCTAGGTTGTCGCGATATTTTCTTTAGGTTCAACAGAACCTTTGAAAGAAACCATGCACAAGCCAAGTTTTATGTCAGATGATGACTTGAGAAACTTGATCTCAGAAGCAACTGGGGGATTTATCATTGTTGTCGAGTGCGATCGTGGTCAGGTGTTGTATGTTACTGACTCCGTTGAAGAAATATTAAATATTTCTCAGGTATTGTCGTATTCTTGTTTGTTACATATGTACTGTAGTAGCAATTTAGAAATTAAATTAAAATACAATTTTGTGGAAAACGACGTAAGTTTGTTATCGCACAGCTTTCGATCTGTATGCTCGCATCTTCTAGCCTGATGAAGATCCGAGCTTATGCATCGAAACCTCTGCGATAATAAACTTACGTGGTGTTTCCACAAAATTATATTTTAATTTGATATTCACCATGCAAACATACAAGGAACATAATTTAAAAATTAATCTACAGTTCAGACATTAAGAACAGGGCTTGATTATTGTTTTCCGCTAAAATATCGTGTTTGTGCGAAAAGTGTTGACATTGAATTGTTATCTTGTACAGCATTATCTTTCGGCGTCACAACAAAAACTGATTATTTTCCCTAGTAATTAATTGGATGTAAACAACTTGTGATTATGTATTAAGTAATTTTAGCTTTTACAGAGTGGTAGTATTTAAAATTTTTCAGAACCGTTAACTTCTGAAACTATGCAACCATTTAAATTTTATATTTAAAACTTTTGCCAATAATTATTGAAATGCCCATTGCAGCTGTTATTCATTATTAATAATAAATTACATTGTAGTTATTACAAAAGCAAGGGAAGACATTAGTTACGGTCGTAAGTGAATGGTCAGTGAGTGCATATACTCTTTATATGCTTAAGCATACCTATTTTGACTGGAATCTGTAACCAGATTTATTGCGCAATTCCATAAAAACTTCTTAAAAGACAATAAATCGTTTTAATTTCAATGTCTTGCCATACTTTTAGGATGATATGGTTGGCTTTGATTTTTACGAACTTGTCCACAAAAAGGATGTATCTATGGTCAAAACGCAACTTTATACAACTTCATCAGACGTGAAGGAGGAAAAACTGGACGTTAAAAAATCTTCCATGTTGAAAGAAGAAATTGATAGTAGGGACAATATATGCCCCGGAGCAAAACGTTCATTCCTTTGTCGTATGAAGAAAGGAGCCACGGCAGATGATGTGAAGAACATCGGAACAAAGACTTCCAGCAGGAAAACCAAAACGAATGTTTTGCTTGATGAAAAAGACCCTATTCTAAGTGAGATATTTTTTTTCTTTGTAATGTTTTGCTTATTGTTATTTTTGCTGATTATACATGGGATGTTGCTCGATTTTTGGAAAACATGAAATGCGACATCTAATTAGTGCTGATTGCTTCTAGCCCTCGATATTTGTGTCGCTGCTCTCGGTCAGTATTACTTTCCCAAATGCAAAAATGGACTTTTGCATTACCACATTCACAAATACATGTACGCATGGCTAACCTATTTTTGTTGATTTCAGTCAACGTAGCTCTACCGTAGTCGCCAATCCGCTGGAAAATTGGATTACACATTGTGCCGTTTATAACCGAGTCCATAGCATGGCTTTAAAATATTCATGTAATTTATTACTTCACTAATCTTTTTTTTTCGATTGTAAAAGCTGCATATTCTCTTGAATTTAGTTTCATTCGAAGGTTATTTGAAATCGTGGCCACCAAAGACGGAAATGAAGTCGAGCAAAGATCCTGACTCCCGCACTTGTTTGGTTGCCGTGGGTCGTGTATTTGAAATTGATAATGAACAGACTGACTACAGCCAGCTCGGGCAGATCCGTGAGTTTGAAACTAGACAAAGAGCTGATGCTACATTTGTTCGTGTTGATCAAAGGTACTAATTACGCCCCTTAAGCCTTCCCTAAATTGCGTTTTTTTCTACAGTGCTGTAAGTGTGTTTTAATCGACATTCAGTGTAAGGAATAATGGTTGATACTCGGGTTATAATGGTTTTTGTTGTGACCAGAAAAGTTTAAAATTATGCCAGATCACCGAGGCAATCAATCCTACGACTTTCATATGCTAATCCATCGTGTTCTGCCCACTGAGCATTATTTAGGCTAGCATTCTAAAGATCGTACAGTAGGTTCGATTCCCGCTGTGCTTAGTGAGGCATATTTTTCAGCTCGCCTATAGTGTGAATATAAACTTAGAGTAACACCCACAAACATCACTAGACTACGGAATGTTTAACTCTTTCGTTTTAGTTTCACTAAAATAACTGGTTATCTACCAGACGACGTTATTGGGACATCAGCGTACAATTTCTTCCACAAAGATGATCTTAAGATCGTGGCTGAAGCTCACCACAAATCTATCAACAAAAAGTGTATCTCACGGCACGATAACTATGTATGTAGATTCCGTGCGAAGGATGGTCACTATGTTCCTCTTAAAACTACAGCTGTTGTATTTCGTAATCCTTGGACAAAGGACGTTGACTACATCATCACAAGAAGTGTCATAGTGAGGTTAGTTATTCTTTTTCACTCTAACGTATACCTTTGTTTAAATATTCCTGCCTATATTTAATAGACAGTTTGCATTATGGACTCGTTCTTGCGATTTATATAACGTCATAGATTTCTGTCGGGTCAGAATACGTACTCGGTCACGAATCATGTCTTCACTTTTTTGCTGGTTATGCACGTACCCGCGGGACTGGACTTGCTTTTCGTGCGACCAACACTTGAGCGCGTGGAAATCCCTTGCCACTGGGAAAGTGGAAAGAGCTAATATGCTCTTTGAAATCCTCTATTTTGTGGGCATTATTTTTATTGAGAAAAAGTACGCATTGTACGTCTATTATTTCTATCGATTCAATTTTAAAACGAGACACAACTGATCCCATTGGCAGACGCATGCGTCGTTCCATGTGTTCGATTATATTGTTTACTAATGAGCTTAAACGCGTCTGCCAATGCGCGTCGTATCATCTACTTTTATAGAAATTGAAACGACAATTAGAAAATAGGTGATGCTTAACGAGTGTTGAATTTCGTTAACTAATCGATTAACTCACTGATTTCTTCCACACCAGACTCCATTTTGTACTTTATTTGAATAATTTACGGTTACGTGTAATCAGAAAACTCAACATACAAATTCTTTTTCTCAACCACCATCTGAAACTACTCGACTGCGGATTTTTTTTTATTCATGAAACACTTTTTATTTCTCGACTATCAATTTTTTCTCGACTGTCAATTTCTATTCCTGGCTGTCAATTTTTATTTCTCGACTATCAATTTTTATTTCTCGAGTATCTATTTCTTAATTTTTACAACTCAAGGGTAACTTTTTACTAAGGGTAACTTTTTTAACTCGACACACTTTTGTCAGGCTTGCCATAAAACTACATAGAAATCAAACGATGTTTTGAGGGTTATATCGTCATGGCTCGCACCGTTCTTTGATTCCTTTATATTACCAATTTCGGTCATTTCGTCATCAAATCAAAGAACAATACATTCGTGTGTGTAGCATAAGCACAAGCAGTAACAAACATATAATATCAGTAACTCCGGACTAGCATTTTACAAAATAGTTCTTTTGACTATACATTTTGCATTTCGACTGTAATAAAGGAGCGTGAGGATGTGCACTAATGTCCAGCATGTCTGGATAAACATTGTACTACCTAAAATGATCAGGCTTTGTAATTGGCCTTTTAGAACAAATATTGCAGTTACTGTTCAAAAGCTTGAATACACTTGCTGAGCTGCTTAGTCAACTATGCTTATCCATTTCCTCGATTTTGAGGTTATATGCATGTTCTACTAGTACTATTTTAATTGCAAGTGTGCAAAGACCTTATAGAAGATGGTCAGAATTTTCAACAATGAAAGAATGACTAACAAAGCTATGGGCGTCACTTTACCAATACATGAAACTACATTTCACACTTGTATTCAAACTTATAAGCAGTAACTATATAGTTGGTGATTATTTCTTCACAAGAAATTAATTCTATGGTTTGTTGTCGTATATATTTCTATAACCAACCATTTACATGGATACCCCCTTAGGATATATGGGCTGGTGACAACACCGCATTCTGCATGCTCAATTGAAGAAGGATTGCATGAAGATATGGTTATCATAATTTGTTTTTTATAGTCCAATGTCATTCAGTGCGATGCAAAGAGAAAGAGAAAACAAGGTAGGGAAACAGAACACAAAAACAGAATGTCAAGAAAGGACGAGAAAGTTATTAAATTCATCTAAACAATACCTGAATGCAAGCTTTCTGGTTTAGATTAAAAAAATGCTAATAGAAGTTGAACTTAGTAGTTAGAAGTTGAATTGAGTTAATACTTCGCAAATGCGAAAACGTTGCTACATTACGCGTGATCTGGCAAATTGTCTCCCATTAAGGAAAATCTTCCATTGAGTCAACTCTCTACATTGCTAGTTGCAGATAAAATTCTTTATATAACGTGGCATTTAGTGCACTGAAGTTATTGACACATTAGCATCCTTCATAGATCATATTTAATTCTACAGACAATTCAAAAATCTGTCAATTTTATCTTTATACAGGGTGTATAAAAAAGTAGACAAATCTGAAATCGCTCTCTGTTTCGCGAAGCGCCTCAATGTACGGTGTTTTGTATTAAAATAGATTGTTCTGGTACTTAAAATCTAGAATAAACCGAAAATGAGAAATTTAAAACTTCAATACCCGGGGAGTTCTGTCCTTTACGGCAATTTAAATATGCCTTGCTCGCAAAACTTAAATACTTAAAAGTAATTTTGACTTGGTAAGTGGAAAATTTATCGCATGTTGTATTGCTGTACAAAATTTCAGAAAATTTGCTCGAGTCTAAGCCGTTCAAAACGTCGCGCGAACTTCCATATTTTTAGCAAAATTAGCTTTGTGCATGTTTAATTTATGTATTTACTTAATTTGCATACAACTCCCAAGAGACGTTTAATTAAAATTGGAACATTTCTTCAGAAAAACGATTCTTATTGAGAAAAATATACGTTCGCACGACGTTGTGAATGGCTTAAACTCAATCAAATTTCTTGAAATTTTAAACAGCAATAAAGCACGTATAACATATTTTCTACCTAACAACTCAAAATTACTTTTAAGCATTTAAATTTCGCGCGCAAGCCATTTTTAATGTGTTTCAAAATACGCGCACCCCTGGGTTTGAAACATTTAAATTTCAGAATATTTTCATTTATTCTACACCGTAAGTACCCAAGCAATGTATACTAATAAAAAAACTTCATACTTCGAGCCGCTTCGCGAGGTTGACAGCCGTTTCAAATTTGTGTACTTTTTTTATACACCCTGTATACAGTGTTGGCTTTCTCTAATTTAATGTTAAACTGTAGATTGATGCGATGATTTTGTAATTTTATAATTGATACAGACATCACCGAAACAGCAAGATGAAATGGACGAAAATCTGCGTAATTTGTTACTCAAGTTGGAAAATCTTGAAAACAGTCAAAGTAATTTTGTATTTTTTGAAATTCATCCATTCTTTCAAATGGTTCATGTGCTAAGCAGTAAAATGTCGACATCCTGCTTTTTGTATAAACCCAACACAATTGCATGCAGCACTTCATTCAGTGTAGAATAATTATAAAAGCTAATGTTTGGTTTTATAATTATTGATGGTAAATGTATTTTTATTTCAATAAATATGTGTATTTATTGCTATTTATACTTGTGTGATTATTATTACTCAGTCTACAACTGTATCGATTAGGCGCGGACAGCGTGTGATGCGTCATGTTTACAAAATGCACATTTATACTCCTAAGACTGGTTAGTAAATACCTAAATTGCACACGTAGCCCGGAGAAATAGTACAAAAACTGAACAAGTAATGCACAAAATAATATCTTTCGCTTTGACTATGGTGGTCCTGGTGGCATGACACTATATCAAACTATTTTCTTGTTGAAATGACGAGGATAAGATTCATTGGATTTTAAAAGCTGGAGAAATTTCAAAAGCCAATGAAATCTTGTCGTCGTCATTTGACAAGAAAACAGTTTGAAATTGGGTCGGGCGACCTGGATGGTGACAGCTAAAAATTCAACAAAATGTTGAAAAACCTCGCGAATTTTATCCCATTTTCAGGGTTGTTTTCGACCAAAAAATGGCTGGCAGTTTGGGAAAATTATTAGAGCTTAGTTTATTTTATGTTTTCAAGCATACTTGTTTAGTTTTTGTACTATTTCTCCGGGGCTACATGTGCAGTTTAGGTAATTACTTATCAGCCTTAAAAAAATATAAACACATTATGACGCATCACAAGCTCACCGCGCGTAACCAATACACTTGTGGACTGAATATAACACTCTCGTCTGCATTCTTACGGTTTATATCTGAGCTTCCATCGAGTTACAAAAGAGTAAGAAAACGAAGCAGGCATGTCGTTTGAAACATATTTTTTTAAACCTGCGGTTTCAGATATTCATTACTTGTATTTTACAGCAAAATCTCAAAGAAAAAGAGGGCTAGGTACAAACACCAGTAAAGATGGAGACTCGCAAAAGATTAACAGCCCTAGTGATATTGGTGATCTGATCGCTGAAGAAGCTAAAAAAGTTGGACAACAATTAAGATCGTAAGTCGCTGATAAGCTGTGTAAAGTAGCTTAAAATAATTTAATCTCTTTTTGGGTGAAAAGTAACGTTTAAATCATGTCTACTCACTGACTTCCAAGCATAAATACGTGACATTACTGATGCAACATGACAAGAGATTGTTGACTGTACGATTTGCTCGTTCAGTACCATATTGCACGTCATAGCTGAATTAGACTGTATGGCGTGTGCGTTGGTAATGCTTGGACTGGAAGTGGACACACGGGCAAAACAAAAACGGGTTTGACTATGTTGATACGTTTCACTGGGTTGTCAGGAAAAATCTATTATAGGGATGAAAACAGCTAGTGTGCTAAATCTATTGATAACATTTAACAATTATTCGCCGAAGGCGAGGTGATTATCGGGCAATATTCACCGAGACGAAGTCGAGGTGAATACTCTCCGAAAATCACCGAGCCTGAGGCGAATAATTGTTTTAGTATTTTTACCCAAGTTATTTTAATTTTGTTTATTTCTTTGTCTGTAATTTGTACAAATTGGCGGCTGGTCGTCATTTTGTAAACTTGTTTTTACTGTTATGTTCACCTGTAGGTGAACATAAAGGAATGTGACGTCATATTGGACCAATCACAACGTCGGATTTCTTATGCTCACTTGTGTAAAAATACTACAGTTGTTTGAAAGAAAAGTGCATACTTTGCAAAGTTTTCTGCGTTTAATTTGTTTTGCTTATATACTGGAGTACTGGACTGACATCATACTTTTTTTGCTAAAAATATTTATTTTTATCAAACAGTAGTTCGCAGTCAGCGAAGTATTCCAACGTGGAAAAATCAAAAGAAGTCGAGAAGACTGCTTCAAATGACACCACAATTTCTCCACGCGGTAGTCCTGCACTTGAGCAGTACAGACAAAGTAACGATGCCGAGGTAGCTGATGGTATATTAATGGAGCAATTGGCGGGTATTCGAGGTGCTATAGACGCCATGGAAAATACTGAAAACAGCAATGAGGAGGAAGACAGTTTGTCTTTGATAATGAATGTAATTGAAAATGAAGATTTGAGCAGTGTTCTCGATGATATGCCCTGGAATTTTATGTGATAGGGTTTTTCCTTTTCAATTTTTTTTTAATATAATTCCGTTCTACGATCAAAAATTTCACAGAAAGATAACATGCATGACATTTCAAATTGCACTGTATGGCTCATTCAGGCATATTTTGTGGGGTTTTGCGTCAGTTTATACTTTGGCTTGTTGATAAAGGATTTGAGGGTTTATGTTTATACCCTTTTCAATTACCTTTAATATACCCTTAATATATTTTTATTCATCTCATTAATGTTCATTACTCATCAGCATGTAAAAACCTTGCATGCCCTGTTAATCTGACTGTGGGTAAAGGGCTGGAAACATAATAGTAATAACAATAATAGTAATGATTTATTAGCAGGACATGTACAAGGTGGGACTTTGCACTTACTAGTGCAAAAAATAGTTTCACTAATTCAGTGTAGATTTAGTTGTAGATTCTAGTGATTCAGTATAGATTTAGTTGTACATTCTACTGTAAATACATTGTCATTGAGACATGTTGAGACTTAGTAATCCTGTTTAGTACAGAAAATTATAAGTCTACTAGAAACGTTGAAACAAAGTAAATTATGTTTCATCAGGAATTCAGAAGAGGGGTTAGAAAATGTGCTGCTAGTGCTAGTACGTGTTGACAGCTCACCTGGTAAGGTGGGGTGGCTCATCGTGACCACGATTTCTGATCGTTAAACATCGATGAGACTCTAGGGTGGTGGGCGAAAGTCGCATTTCTTCTTGGTTATTGTGACTGCATAAGATAATGTGTTTTGTTACATCTAGTGACACGTTACCACCCATACGCAACGCAAAATACTTTAGCTGGCGATGGTACTCAAAACAATTATTGCTGTCAAGCATTTTGCGTTGGCTGTAATTCGAGCATCATTCGAAATTGCTGTAACTACGTCGCTGTATTGGCCGTAGTTGCTTAGCCCTACAATTTAGTCCTGATATGTGCCAGTGTCAACTGTGTCATTATTATTTATTTTTTTAAAAATTAACTGTCTTCACAGTCATTGAGCACAGAAGTATTTGCATAGCAGAGCTAAATCATCTGGCTTACTACGCTGGTGTCGGTATTGGCTTTTAACATAGTCGATACTGTTTTGCTTTCTAGATTTCTATGCTTTGAAAAACTTGTACATTCTTCGAATTATTATATTTAGACTAATTTAAGGGAACGTAAATTTGTGGAAAAGAAACGTGAGTATTTTCTGCTAGAATTAGAGAGACTGAGGACTAGGATTTGTTCTTGCATGTCAAATATCATATTTCTAGATCATTTATGTAAAAATTAATACGGTAAATGTCAAGATATATATGCATGCAATTATATACACTTCTCAACTTGTGCTCTGGTAGTTTAATTCATAATTTCTTCAAAATTCTTTGATTTTAAGCTATTGTTTCGTCTGCCATTGAGCAAATTTGGCAAGTGTGTATGGGTCACAGGATAAAGTCTTAAAATCAATTTGTTTTAGTTATGAAATAAATATGGATCATGCTAATGTAATTTGAAAACGTTTTTTCTATGTTGTCGATGTGCTATATAATATCTCGAGTAAGAAAGAATTCCCATATAATCCTACCAAGATGGCGGAAATATTTCATACCCAGTGCCCTGCCCTTTCAATTACTTTTTCATATTTTTAACTGGCCTTGGATCGTGTACATAGTATACGTGCAACAAATAAATAGTAGGGCCTCTCAACAGTGTTTTTATATGCAATTTGTAATGCGCGGGGACACAAATTCCAAAGTTTCTGACTCGAGGGACCCTTTTTGTCAATCAAATTCTACATTCACCTTTGATCTACAATCTGACAAAAGTGTTTTGGGCCCTAGTTGCACTTAGCGTTGCTGGTTTTGTTGCCGGTTTAGTAAACAATGTTATTAGTCCATACATTGGCTTTGTTGCCGGTTTAGTAAACAACATCATTAGCCCATACATTTCTCCTCAACATTGAAAGGGGGTGAATACATTTGATTTGTACATTGTTTTCAAATTTTGTCCAGAGTGTTTCGTCACTTTGCAAGCGCACTTACTAGTACAATATAAAACTTCACTGATTCAGTATAGATTTAATTGTACATTCTACTCTATATACATTGTCTATGGTCCCGATGGTATAACGCTTGTGTACTTAAGGAAAACGCTAGCTCTGATATTTTTTCTGGCCCGGTACAAATATTCTAAATTGCTCCTTCAAGAATGCTACTCGCTTCCATCATGGAAGAAAGCGGACATAGTTGCAATCCCCAAAGAGAAGTTGATTCAGGATATTAAAAAGTCACCTGCGTCCCATCTCATTAACACGTATTCTGTCAAAACTTGGGGAGGAGTTTGTTGTGAACCTTTTCTTGAAGCCTGCTGTTTTGGAGAAGATCGACCAAAAACAATTTGGGACTGTACCTAACTCTTGCACCACCCACGCACTTATGTCTATGTTACACACCTGGTTTAAAAATACTGATGGCAATGGCTCAACCACCAGAGTTATATTATTTGATTTCCGCAAGGCGTTTGATCTGATCGACAATGACATTTTAGCTAAAAAGTTATAAACATAAAATGTCCCGAAACTACTAAGTACTGGATGTTAGATTTCCTAAGTAACCGTAAACAACAAATGAAATTGGGTAATCAATGGATGATGTCCGCGCAGGCGTGCCTCAAGGCACTAAGTTAGGCCCTGACTATTTGCAATAATGATTGATGATATTAAATTATTAGTGTACCTGGATAATTTCTGGAGATATGTCGATTGCTCCACTATGTCGGAGTCTGTTGTAAAAAATTATTCGAGCTTACATCAAAGCCATGTAAATGTATTTGCTGAAAATTCCAAAGAAAATGGCATGGAACTGAAGGAAACCAAATGTAAAGAATTAAGAAAACGTTTCTCTGCATCCAACAAATCTTTTGACCCTATAATTATTAACAACAACGTTGGAGTGGTAACTGTTGTAAAATTATTGGGCGTTACCCTATCTACCGACCTTAACTGGAATTCCCATATAGCTATCACGTGTAAAAAGGTATCGTCACGGTTATATTTCCTTAGATAATTAAAGCGTGCTGGGTTGCCACCAGAAGATTTAATTCAGTCCTATATGACATGTATTCGCCCTGTTATTGAGCAAGCTTGTGAGGTATTCCAAGATTCATTACCGCAGTACCTGTCTAATGATCTTTCCCAGAGTTGCATTACCAAGAAGTCTTGGAATCATTTAACATTTTGTCGCTACATGACCGGAATGTGAAATTAACTACGAAACTATTTAATTAAATAGTGAGCAACCCTTATAACAAACTAAAGAACCTATTTCCATCTGCCCAAGAAAAGATTGACGGCCCTTTCTAAGAAAATAGAGACATTTTAAAGACGATGCATTATTAACTTAAAGGAGCTAGAGCCGGTTGTATTAAACTCTAAATCACTTTTTAATCACAGACTGTTTTATAATTAAATAGTGATTAAGTATACAAAATACGTTGTTCTGATTCGTTGTCGTTGCCACTAACCATAGTTAACTTTAATCACTTTTTTATACAACCAGTCCCTGTTTGGCCCGATTTTTACTGGAGGCGGATAAACCGTCTGACAGAAATCCGTCTAAGCTTAGGCATAAACACAAGGACGAACTATTTGGAACAACGTAAAAAAATAGTACGTCTACTTTAGTTCGTCTGTTCGAACTTCAGACGCACTTGCTCGCGTAGTTCTTCTAATTCTTGCGTAGTTCGTCTTGACGGATATGATGTGTCTGCTTGTCCGCGTTTAAACACAGACGAAATACTGCCATTTACGTTCAAAAAAGCATGATGCAGGGACTATTTCACGCGTTTGTTCAACTTTGAAACGTAACGTTTCATCATTAAATCGAACACCACTTTTCCCGGTGAAATCGTCATGTTTTAAGTATAATATGTAAACAATTATGACGTCGAAGAAAACATTTTGCAACTTGTTCGGCAAGTTTACTGGCTTTATACAGCATGTTTCTCTCATTACTCAGAAACACTTAACACACACAGTCCTACAAGTGCAAGTTCGAATTGGCAAAACTCGCAGAGCATTAATTTTTAACACATCTGGGGGCGGCTGTGTGAAAAAGTGATTAAAGTTAACTATGGAACGTCAACCAATCAGAACCAAGTATTTTGTACTCATTTAATCACTATTTAATTACAAAAAAATGATTAAAAAAGTGATTAAGAGTTTTATACAACTGGTCCCAGCCTAGTAAAATGCAAAAAACTAGTAGAAATTATCTAGCGAAAACAAACGTGTTAATTTCACTGGGAAAAGTTTTCGATTTAATGATGAAACGATACGTTTCAAACGTTAACTAACGCGTGAGCTAGTTCAAGCATCATGCTTGAGCGTAAATGGCAGTAACAGATTATTTTATTTTTGCCCAAGCCTCTAGTATAAATCAGGCTGAATCACATGATCTCGCTTTTCCCGGACAGGATCCCGGATGAAAAGTGGGATAAGGGACAAAGAACCTATACTCTAACATTACGTGGTGTAACATGTTCATAATTTTTGGAAACAGTTTCGTAACCCAATAATTTAGTGGCCGCTATGCAAATTTCAAAGTTCAAAAGCAAAATCATTTTTCATTTCCTTTTTACCTTTTTTATTTATTCAAATAATTTACGTAATAGTTCAAATACGAGACAGAGGACTTTGCCGGGATTTCAAGTACGAGGAGACGATGAACTGACTTCTCAAACTCATCAATTATGCAGTTCAAAGTACTAGTACCTTGAAAAATTTCAAACTGCCAGTACGTTGAAAAATTTCAAACTACTAGTAGCTTGAAAACGAATACTTAATCAGCCCCGCTGTCCCCTGAGACATTTCAAATCCGCCACCTGCTTTTAAGACACTTTTCCTTTAGTTTCAAAACATAATTAAATATGTATTTCTTTTGAATTTCCTTCATGGATTATTAATGAGTTTCGGAATTTTATTTCTTAAATTATGATGAAATCAATGAACACGAAAATATTTGCGCCAGCTATATCTATATAAATCGTCGAAATGGCCACACGTTGGGAGAAATAATTCCCAATTGCCTTTGGCTTAGATCAGATGCACGACATTTTCATAAAGAATGGCAACTCGACCGCACGGTGTGACAGTTACAGACCGCGGATGTGATGAATGCTCACTTGGCAAGTTGACAGTTCCTAAGCGGTGCTCATTTCTAAGATAAACTTCTAGCTGAAAGTTTGTTAGGTCTTTTGAAAGATAGGAGACGATGATCTCTTCGCTGACAGAATTGAATGCAATGTATTTCCATCCCCTGGCTTCCTTGACTTTAAACTGTTCGACTTCTGTAGCTGTGGTGTGTCTGATTAGATAGATCTTTGAGTCAGAAAGATGGACGTCTGACTGGATTATGGTATTCTCATCACAAACTGCTACTGGACAAACTGAACCTTGTAGCACCTCAGGAGCCATGAAACTATGCAGTAATTTACCATTATTTTCATAAACCGAAACGCCATTCTTGTTTGAAATGAAAATGTTTCCAGTCTTTGTCTCCAATGCCATGTAACCCTGTTCAATTGAAAGGATTCGCTTGAAACTTCCTTCTTTGTAAAAGACGAACACAGATGCATCACCATCATCCATCGTCGCTTGGCCAACATTCGTGTGAATGTAAATATCATCATTTTCATCCGTAAAGACTGCGCGTGGTTTAAATTCAACTTCACTTATCTCTTCCTTGGGTGGGAAAATTGAGAATTGGAATCCGCCACTATCATTGTAAACATGAACAGCAGGATTTCTACTGCGATCCAAGCATGCGACGATAAACTCTCCTACACTGTTTACAGCTAAGTCTATCGCGTCATATAGGCTCACTGAACGAAATTGATTTAGCATCAGTACCTTCATATTTCGGAAGTTCGTTTATTTCTTCGAATTCAATAACCATGCGCAGTCCTACGCTTCGAATCGGATGGAGAGGAAGTGAGCTACTGCGATAACTATAAGAGACATTTAATCTTAGCCAGTTATCCACATCAAGAACTCTTTTGCCAAGTGTTTCAGTAAAATGAAACACAAAGTAGTTGGTAAGTCCTACACGCGACAAATGCGAAGGTTTCTTGATCTTTCTTTCATGGCTGGAAAATTCTTTGACATTATGAGACACAGAATTCAGTTCCTTAAGGTACCGCTTACAAGCGACCGCAGCCATTTCCGGTGCATCTAGCTTTCCGAGTATTGCACTTAGAATTCTGACTTGATGAAAATGTAGATTGAACATAAACTATTTACGGTATCGTACGTGACACGTCTTAACTAGCAATAGACTTTCTCGACTTTGCTTAATTAGCTACTCATCATGAAACGGTAACTTTATTTTTTTCAAATCAAAGCGAGAAATGAAACCAGTTCGCTATGTTTTGAAATCAGTAATCGGCTTTCTGCCTATTGAGTAAAATTAATAACAAATTTGGGAAATGTCTACGTGATTTTACTTTGATGACAATAATATACGTACAGTTGTTAGTACTGCATGTCACTTCCAACTGTAGGTGATGCAGTGGGAAGCAAACAAACGCATAGGACGTTTCAATATCTAAAACATATCTAAGCGGCAAAATTTCGTCGTTTCCAGCTAAGGCCCTTGATCAGAAAGGAAATTAGGAAACGGCAAAGTTCTGTTCCATTTTCAATATATTAACGTTGTTCTCACCTGCGCTGCAAGTAATCTATCGTCAGAACCAAGGGCTTCGTTGCTTAACGCCCTTGTCGCGTCATCTCGCGCTGCTTTAAAAGAAGACTTCGCCCATTCAAAGCTGTCCTTTGAAATTGATTTCAATTTGTCCAGGTCGACTGTAAATACGGTGTCACAGAGAAGCGCTACTAATATTTCACTCACGTTCGACAACTCTTGCACTCGATTGCCTTTCGGTTGATAAAATTGTATCACAGTAAAAGATGTGAAATTTCATATTCGACGAAAACAGAAACGACTAGCATCATCAGAAAGATCACAAAAAAACTGCATACAAGACTTTTATGAACAGTTTTTTCATTCTTCAAATAGTTTTCGAGCTATATGTTGTTAAACATCCATTTTAAGCTAGCACCCAGTTTTCATGACGCGAATTCGGCCCAATGTTCACATACAAAACAAAAACAACTCAAAAACTGTTTAAAGAATACTGAAATACTAAAAGTCTAAAGCGCTGAGAATTATGACATTTTCCAAATTTGACGAACACTCTAGCCCTCTTTTTAAACAAACTAGAATAATAAAATTTCATGATCTTGTTGTTTTCCTTATAGCAATATTTATGCATAAATATCATAACAATTTACTTCCGACCACATTTGAAACATTTTTGTGGGTAGCCGCGCATGCGTAGCTACCCACTATGTGAGAACCGTAAAATGTACAATCGTCTGTGGGTTTCGTGTCCGCAGTACTGATCCAGTACTAGACGGGTAGTCAAAAGTGAAGCAAATTATATATGCGAAAATCACTTCCGGCCACCAGGGAGCGATAGAATGCATGGCGAACGTGAACGAAGGTGAATTTTGCCGAATTTGAGATACTTTACGGTATTATGCCAAGCTGATCGCTCCACTAGTGTCTAAAAAATGTTACGTTAATGCTTTTGAAACGCCAATTAGCCGGATTGTCCTAAAACATCGTCATTTTTGTTTGTTCAAAGTTGTTCATGAAATACAATGCATGGCGAACAACGTGAAGCAAGGTGAATTTTGCCAAATTTGAGATACTTTACGAAGTTATACCGATCTGATGGCCTCACTTTTGTCTAAAAGATCACAACAAAACTAAACTGAGATATCACTGATTTCGAGGTAAGTGTTGACATTATACTTTGATATGATATTTCACAAATAGTATGACCCCATTGGCCATATTTTAGTGAGCTTGCTTAAAGAACTGTTAATTCTATATAATCCTTGTTCTAAATTTTTAGGTAAATCCTGACGGTCATTCTGGAAAGGATCCAGCCAGTATTTATACGGTGACCACGAGAACACTTCTAACCATGGAGAATGGCATTCATCAAAAAACATTAATGGCACTAATATCAAATTTATGGACATCTTCAAATTTTTGACTTATGCTAATCCACAAGCGTGAAATTAAATTGATTCACAGAAAGTTAAAACAGTGTGCAACCTCAGCAACGAAGTATTTTGGAGAACAACAAACAACAACGAAATTTCACTTCCATTAAAGAGGATCAGAAAAGCTGACCAAAGCTTATCTTTGTTGTACCCATCCTACACATTGAGAACTTTGAGAAAGTCATGGACTATTTATATACTCATCAATTGAAAAAACAAGAGTGAAGAAAAACATCTATACATTTGGCAACTATGTTTTTGTCAATATATCTGATAATGCGAAAGTGCCACGAAATGACGAATATCTTGACTTTTCTTAACTTCGCCGAACTTAGATCTTTGGACTATCCTTCAAATTCAAACTTCATGAAAATTGTTTACCGAGACTTCGACCTGAGACCTTGATGTGTACCGCCCTGGAACAAGAACGCTTCTTGTGTTAAGGGTTGTTCTTATTATCTATATTTTGTTCTGTGAATCTTGTCTTTCGTATACATACAGGTCAAGGTTTTGTACACTGTATGCGAAATTGTATTTGACACATTAACTACCTCACAACTTCTTGGATATGTTTATGCTTATTGTAAAAAAAATGTACGTAATATTCATTTACTTAAAGTGTAATGCTTTGTATGTGATTAAATGTTTATTTCCAGTAAACTGTGCCAATTTACTTAATTTCAATAACTTTAGCTTTTGAAATAGCCATTATCAAACACTGCAGGCTACCCACATGTACGCAGCGCGTACCTGTTTTTTGTTCGTGTTATGACTACAATACTAGACACTCAAGTATGATATCTTACTTAATTCCTAGGATAAGGACTAATTATTGAAAATTCAATATTTGATTTCAAGGTGTAAAAGTGTGGAATAGTATAGATGAAAACTTAAAAAGCCTTTCTCCTTTAGCCTTTCAAAAAAGAAATTGAAAATTTATTTCATTGATGAATATTAGTTGATTTTTTTGCAGTTTTGTTGCTTTTTTTCGTATGCTTAGAATGACACATTGTTTGCTTTCTCCTTGCAAAAAAAATGTTAAAAATTGCTTTTATATATTATTTGAGTGTTTTGTCTTCTTGGATTTGTAAACCTTGTTTAACCTTCTTTCTGCTGCCTGACCTTATTAGCCATTGTGGCTATTATGGTACCCTTATCATATTATTACAGTAATTAGTTTGTCTTTTTCTGTTTTAAGTATAATCAAAATGTAATATATTTATTATGGGTACAAATAAATCTTTTGTTATCCTTCTGATTATGCTAGTCGTTTTTGTTGTCGTCGAATATGAAATTTCACATTTTTCACTGTAATACAATTTTATAGTAGATAATCACAAATCACCCATTTTCTCGGTATCGGGAGCGTTTTTTGCTCGGGAGCTTTTTTTGGTGGAAATGTATCTATATTTCTTTTAAGTAAACCACAAACCAGGTGTTTCCAAGATGGTTGCCACGAAATTGAACAATTTTTGACCACAGCCCACGACCTATATGATTTATTCGTACACGCCCAGTTATTAATGTACATGCTTTTATCAACTGTATTATTTACGAATTTATTTAATTACCTCTTCTTCGTGTCTCATGCGTTATGACATCAATTAATAATGCAATCCAACGTTTGCAATTAATATTTATAAGCAATCAAAATCTAGATGAACAATATCTAACAACATTTTAAGTCTTAGATGTAATTTTGATATTCATGTAACATTATTTTAGGATTTAGCTGTAGCTATAGGTTTTATGGTAGAATTAATTTGTGTACAGCACTTTGTAAGTTAGTATATATACTATTGAAATGTGTAATAATGAAATGTGAAATGTAGTTTCACAGCAATCAACATGCCCTAGAAAATCAACTTCACGTTTCATCTACATTACAGTTTGTTTAGAAATCTATACCCTATGACGTTTCTTTAGTTAGAAATTGTACTTCTTACAATATGTATAATCTTTCAATATGTATCAACCTCTGAAACAATCTCATTCCAAGGGCCTTTTCTAAAATGGAGGGAAGGAAAAGACCCTGGTACCGGGTGCTTTCTTCTGCAATTTCATTGGTCCATTACCTCACACAGTTAATTTACTCAAAAACATATATCTGTGTATTTGCGCGAAAAAAATATGAGTGAAACATTCAAGATTTAACGCCTTGTTAAGCTGCTTTATAACGTGATTTTTTCCAAGCACTTCGATGTGTCGCCATTTAGGAGAAATTCAGTTATCGCGTTGATTTATTCAAAAACCACGATTCATGGTTTCTAAGGCCATCTGGTGCCAGGGCCTTCACTCCATCCAAAATGCCCTGGGAACGAGGTTGCCTCTGAAAGACCTCCGAGGATATTTTAGTCATACTTGAACAATCAAATCAGAGTTCACGAGACAGACATCTATTAGTTTCATTTCACCAAGCATTCCTATTGAGAATCAGCTTTATAAGTGTAGAATAAATCACAATTCACGGCACCAAGTATTATAACATTTCACACGAACATATATTGTCCAACCACGGCTTACTAAAACTCCCTTTACCATCCTCAAATATATCACTGCTTAGAAATTCAAAACAAAAACTGGACCTAAAACTGTAATTCTGGCTCAAAATATTATCGGTAATGGCTTTATAGGATACCCTAAAGGTCGAAATGTCGAGAGAGCACTGGGTTTCTCACTCACTGGGACTGAATCTACTTCACCAAATTTAGCTAAAGAGGGAGCGCGTAGCGCGACAATCATTACTCGCCCTTCGGGCTCGCGCTTTAGCTAAATTTGGTGAAGTAGATACAGTCCCACAGAGTGAGAAACCCAGTGCTCTCTCGACATTTCGACCTTTAGGGTATCCTATAAAGCCATGACCAAATATTATCTCACTTTCACAGGTATTAAAGACGTTTAATCAGCGTTGAAAGTTTGAAAATGCAAATCATTTCATTAATTTCCTGACCTTGCCGCAACATTGAGTTTATTTTGTCGATCTCATGATCATCAACCATAATTGAACGTTAAATCGACCTTGGGGCAAAGAGATTGCAAATAAAATCTACAGGTCCAGATTTTCTGCACTAGCTTACAGTGCGCATGCGTATAAATCAATAGCCTCTAATGACACTAAATGAAGTATTGAACAGTTTAAAATGTAGTTTAAGGTGACGAGGACGGTGACTTCTTTGTATTTAGCTCACTGAAATGAGATTGTTTGAAGTTGGGTTCTGAACAAACCTTGCAATGGATTGAAATTATGTTCTACGCCTACGGATACTTGGAAGAAAACAGGCGAAACAGTCACTCTATATATACCAAGCTGTGGCGCACAATACGATAAGCTACCCCAAGTTTAGCAACCTCTCCATGTTTTCTCCCATCGTCGTTAAATGTTTTGGCCTTGTAGTAAAACTTAAATGAAAAGCCACATACAACTTTTGCGGCGAAATATCTCTCGAGTTGTCACCGCCATACACGGTAAATCAGGTACCTCCAGTTGACTGGATCGATGCCCCAAAGGAGTTAGGCCTGTACTGGTCACGAAAATACTGCCTTGATCTCATTGTAAATTTTTTACGGGGGGCAAAGAACGCAATATTATTTTGTGCACGTAACATGAAAAAAATAACCTAAGTATACTAGCTTTGAAAATTCTACGCCATAAATTACTTTAATATCTCCACACTGAAAGTTGGCCATGCAAGGAGCATGCTGAACAACCACTGGTCTTTGCAAAGGTAATTGTATATCCAGTTTCAAATGTCTGACAATACGCATGATGTCTGTCATTTCCATCAACCTGATAAAGATCATCGCGTGTCTAAATGGCATCAGTTATTCTACCGTTCAGATTAAAAATAGTCCTGTTGAAATTTACTGTCATGTGGGAATTAAAATATATGAAATTTAATTATATTTTCTGGCTTATTTGTTTCCTATGACAGGTGAATAATTTTTATTAATCAAAAGGATTTTTATTAATCAAATATTTTAATGATCAAAAGCATTTTTTATTATTTGCTGGCTTAATTCTCTCGAACTTCACCAAACCGGCGATATTCATGCATGTGTATGTAAAAATCTCCGCCAAAGAATCCACGGTAATAATTTCTGAAAAAAACTTAAAAATCTCACCTACGTTTATATCCAAAATCCAAAATTTAGAATGAATAATGTTAATTAAAAATTTCACCTACAATCGGGCGCCAAAATGTCTGGGAAAGGCATATTTTCTCAGTATTTCATTCATATGTAATATTAACTGTTCTCGCCCCCCCCCCCTACCCCCATATGAAAAATGTAATTTCTGTGTTGCATAAGCTAGGGTTATCAAAATAATCAACATCGACAGCAATGGAAAAAAATCTTAGAAGAGAAGCTAGGCTCCAAAACTCGATCGTCTGAATATGTCCTGCATGATCTAGCAACATTGGCATATTGATCTTGTAATTACTGGTAGTTACTCTTTACTTGTATCAAGTATTGCATTATAATTAAAATTTCGTTAATGCACTGTATGAACAGAAATGTAAACTTTATTAATGTAATAGCAAATATTTACGTAGTGCTCTGCTTTTATAACCGACTTAATATAAAAAGAGCCACACCTAACAACACGTAATAATAGATCTAACGAAAATGTTAGCTAGCTTGGTTCCAGACACGTAACAACACGTAACAACATGAAACACGCTTTTTTATATAACGCGTTTAAAAATCCCTTAACTAAGAGGAAATTTTTGTTACTTATGTTATGTTACGTACGTTCCTTTTCATCAGTGCTATATGTAAATGTTTGCTATGGTACCAATAAAATTGACATGAATTCTTGTTGATACCATGCATTAATGAGCCTTACTATCCAATTCTTAATACAAGCATTCTTAATACAGTCCCGAGCAGGGCTGGTAGTGCTAATAAATAAACAGGCCATAGCATGATTAGTTCCGTCAGGAAGACAAAGAAAACAAATACAATTATTTTCCTAAAACTGGCAAACCAGATTAGGATTGTGGTGAGTACACCCCCCCCCGTCCACCACCAGTTGTCTCCCTCACCCCAATTTTCATAAGGAAATTAACGAGTAGACGAGAACGTTTGTATGCATAGCCATTGAATGATTGAAATTCAGAAAACACTGATTCGTCAAATAATTGCAACACCAATATACCAGTGTTGCTAGACAAGGACAAATTCAGTCGATCGTGACTGTGCAAAAATGTTTGGAAAAGGCACATTTTCACAGTTTTTCATTGATGATATAAACTGATCTCCTCGATCCCCTCCCAACCCCATATCAATGTTGAATAATAGACTAGAGTTATCAAAATGATAAACGTTGGCATGGGGGAAAGATATGGAGGAATGGGGGAGGATCTTAGGAAATAAGCCGGAAGCCAGTTTTTCCAAACATTTTTGCACACGATTTTAGTTTGTTTATAATAGAATAATTTAAGAGTTTGCGTGAACAGATACATTTCCCATCCTAAGTTTTTAATCATGCGAGTTACACTGGCCGTCGGGCGAAAGCTTGCTGCCTACCTTTGAACACTTTCTAAGGCAGTGACGTTTTCCTTGTTGTGGGGGTTCCACGCTGTACTTCCATGTTCCAATTTCAGGCCTACCAAAGATGTAGCTAAATAGGCGGTCGCGCACTTCGGACCAGAGTTTCCGCGCCATTTTACCATACCCTGCAGCTTTGCTGCCTCACCAGAAATTGTTGAAATGCGGAACAATACCCAAGTTAAGTATGAAATATGCCACGAGCACACAATATAGCAAAGAAAAATCTATCCCAACTAGCAGTGATTGTGCATGTCAGCTACATGTGAGGCCCTGTTAGGTGGTTCCGAATAATGTATAATCGACCTAAATATTAAAAATAATTCGTATCCCACGTTCGTATACCAAAATATTCCTAAAATCACCTAACTAAACAAACATAATTAATCAATTCTTGGTTTGCACATGACGTCATTTCATGTCATTGGGCGCCATCTTGGTTGACTCTGCAGATTACTTCAGCTGTTTACAGCGAAGTACTTGTGTCAATTTACTATTTCATCGTTAGTTTTAGGGTATTATGAATGATACTTTAAAGATGTATGGCTCGATAGGATCAGAAATAATGAATAGATACTTTGTGGTTGCCACGTGTTCCAAACGTCAACCAAGATGGCGTCGATTGCAAGCGATCAATATCCTTAAATCCTTATATCTAGTCTAAATAATCCATAATCTTTGTTTTCAAATAACCCGTAATCTTTTGGAAAATACCCAAATAATTCATAATCCTAGAACCCTAACAGAGCCTGACATCCAATCATTAAAACTGGAGCACTGCAAACATCTTGATCAGGAAGAAAAAACCCACTAATATTGGCATTGCCATACTATATCTGTATGCTGTTAATACGCACCTAGCTGCTATAATAGGTATTTATTAGAACATGGTTAGAGTATATAATTACGGCATAATAAAAATATTCATAATTGAACGGTCACGCGCGTGCATGCACGTGAACAAATTCCGAAACTATTTAACAAAAAATGTCATATAATATGACATGGTGAGGGATCCATCCCGAGTTTAAATGTCTATAATTATATATTGAACCATTTGAAAGCCCTTCGTAAAATCTACCAAACCAGGATCCGTGGAGTGGGGGTGAAGGTGGGAGAAGGGGGTGGGGGTACAGAGCGAGCGAAAGGGAAATCGTATACTGCATGAGAGGCTTAAATACTACTGATATTCGTCAAACTTCACATTATTGTTTAAGTTCTGTTTTCATATCGTTCTAAAGGTTTTTTAATATGTCCAATACAACTGGAGCACGTCATCTGCTTTCTACTGCGAAATATTTGGAAATTTAACTGACCGTGGTGTAGCTCCTCCCCCCCCCCCTCTAAGAATAGGCTAGCTATGGCCCTGCCCCTGACCAAACAAAAGGCTCGATATATACAAATTTAGCAAAGCTTAAAATAAGCCATTCAAATTTCCAAGTTGAAACATGTTTCAGTTGACCTCGTAGTAGAGTCGGCCTAGTCACTAGCAGACCAAATTAAAATATCGCGGATAAAATTTTATTATTTGCCGCGCTTTATACCGGATAGACTCGAATTAGCGTTGTGGGAAACCATATCATAGCTAGTCAGATTGAAAACTGCGGTTTAACTTTGATCAATTTGCTTAAATTGAATCATTTGGACAGAACAGGTTTCATAGAAGATGTAAAGTAACTTATGTAAAGTAACTTATGTCACCAGAAAGCTCATGAAAGGCTACATATGTAACACATTTTTATGCTTACCATGATTTTTCACGTCCTTGTGCAGTTATATGAGCAACTAAAGCCTCGCGCAATCGCGATCCGCTTGAAAAATTATAGAAACCGTAAAAATGTTTATGTGCATTTCTATGAGCTCTTTGATGGCATAAGTTTTTTTTCAAAAGAAGGAACTTGAAATTTACCAATTTTTGCCAGTTTACCAGTTTTATGCTAAATTGGAAGAAAAGTATGTTTACTGTTGCCGTTAGCTACAAGAATACCAGGTCCAATATAGTTTTTTACTATATACACGGGCTTTTGGACAGGCGCATTGCGATACTGTTTACGTACGTAAATAAGAAAATTATTGAAATGTTATAAACCGTATTGTACTTACTCACGAATTATTTAGATATTCAAATGATGGGAGTGTTCTAAACGTCGTGATTTTGTTCGGAAATAGTGAAATACAAATCCTTGTTCTGTTACACATCGTCGCCAATTCCATCCCCCCTGGTAAAATAATAAGACGGCGAAGAAAAATAAGGGAAAAATAAGAGGGTAGGAACAATGTGGGCGTGTTCTGGGCGTGTTATGCTTTTGAGCGAATCAACGTTCGCAATTTCGTATCACATGACTGATTGAAATCGTTATAGGCGGGAAGCACCATCACCGTTCATTGAAATATATCGCTCAGTGTTGCTAGGTCACGGAATATTATATATGGGACACGTTTGTGCCATATATGGAAGTATGGGACACGTTTGTGCCATATATGGAAGTGTCACTGCATCCAGCCTCTGACAAAACACGCCATTTTTCTTCGCGGTCTTATTATTTTGCCAGGAGGGGGGGGGGGGGGGGTGGAAATTGTGATTGATTCAATATGGCGACGATGTGTAACAGAACAAGGATTTGTATTTCACTATTTCCGAACGAAATCACGACGTTTAGAACAATCCCATCATTTGAATATCTAAATAATTCATGAGTAAGTACAATACGGTATGTAACATTTTAATAATTTTCTTATTTACGTACGTAAACAGTATCACAATGCGCCTGTCCTAAAGCCCGTGGGTTCTATAGGCCACGTGCTGTCTTTAATTAAAAAAATGCGCGTGAGATTTGGTCCCTACCTACAAGTGAGCCATTTTTTATGAAAAATCACTTCTCAATTGATAGACCAACACTCATGAAAGGGTCCTCAGCATTGTGGACCAGTTACAACTTTACAATTTGAACGACTTTTCCATTCAAATCGTCGGTATTGTATAAATTTCGCTGCGCAAAGAGCAAATACCAAGAGTACGAGAGTCCGGAATCCAGTCGTATACGTTCTCGATCCATAATTTCGACTTTCGAGAAAAGTCGGCATGTACGTGTCAAGAATAAATATACAGTTATTTCAATTAGGGTTGTACATCGGAAGGGCTTGTGACTTTGGGGATCGCTCATAAATGCCATTAATTTATCAGTGATTCCCAACAAACATTTCGCGCTTGTATTCGACATTTCTGCTTTGCTCCAGGAAATAAAATGACTTTTCTTGAAAAAGCTGTGCACACGCTGTATCGAACGATTGCTACCGCAGTTGATGAATTTTTCTTTTCCCTTTTAAATTTATCTGATGCGCATGTGTGTATGCACAAACACGCCGATTTCCACGATAATACGCCAAAACCTCGCAGCCCGCCTACGATTGCTGCTAATATAAACTATATAATAATACCCTTCCCTTTCCTCATCAAAAGGAAAGCGATATTGTATAATTTTATGTTGAACGCATTGCCTTTCGCGCCACACCAAGCTAGGCGCTCGTATATAGGACCTTTGTCATTTGTCAAAATAAATTATTTGAAAGATCTGAAGCTCGACAGGCCGAAATTCTGGCTTTGCAGGCCGGTCTTGGCCGGGCCCCCTTCACCCCACATACCAACTTCCCGCTGCACATCACCCCTCTCTTCCTTTACTTTTTTCCCTCCCGAGAGGATTTTGCTAACGTGCTAAGCTTATATAATAATCAAAATATGTTGAGATAATGTGACAGTCAAGAATTGACAGGTGTCAAAATTGTATCTGTCTTCAGCTGTGTCAAGCTTTGTCTGACGTGATGTAAATACTTGCTGAAGCTCGTCACACATGACCTAACCTGAAAAAGCTCATCTTAAAAAGACGAGTTGTAAATATCACTATATTTGTCTATATTCTACAAGAGAAAAATGCGAATGAGTTTATATTCAAACTTGAAGTAAATAGTAAATTTATTATGAGTACACAGATCAATATATCCCTAGTGCATAGATAATATTATTAATTTTGTATGTTTAATACTGGCCTGTGCAGGTGTGCAGCCCACTCGGGCTTGACTCGGGAAGCAAACGCGCCATATTGGAATCGAAGTGTTTTGTGTCACCGGCTAAAATGAGCGTAGATTCAGTCGAAATTGATGGTGATTCAACGTCTATCCCCGTAGAAGAGAAAGAAGAGGATGGTCTACCTAAGTCTTGTTCAATTTGCAAAACTGGCTTCGATAAAGTTGTGCCAAAATTACTGCCGTGTTTGCACTCGTTTTGCCAGACGTGTTTAGAAGGTCGTCTCCGAACTGATGATCAACCTTCCACCACAAATAGAGGGTCAACGTCGAGACTAAAGTGCCCGAAATGTGGTCAAGAATTCCTTGTGCCAAGCCGAGGAGTTTCCAGTTTAATCGACAACCAATTTATCCTTGAGATTGTCACGAAACCGTCTTGTGAGAGTGAATCAGAAAGCCATCATGTGTGTACGTCCTGCGAAGACAATAGTATCGCTAGTTCATTTTGTCTGAACTGTTCTGAATGGCTTTGTAGTGCTTGTGTACAGGCCCATCAGCGAGTGAGAGTTACGAAAGATCATGAAATCAAATCCGGAGAGGAATTAAGGGCAAGTGTTAAAAATCACGGAAGGTACGAACGCTCGTTGTATTGTCAAAAACATCCGAGCGAAAATCTCAAACTATTTTGTGTAAAATGCGAGCGGTTAACGTGCCGTGATTGTCAATTGCTTGAACACAAGGAACATCAATATCAGTTTGTCAACGAAGCAGCTGGAAGGTACAGAGAGTACTTCAAAAAACGTTTGAAAAGTTTGGAAGAGAAAATTGGTCCTTTGGCTGAGTCAATTGAAGCTGTTAAGAATTCATCGACTCACTTGGACCACAAATCTGAAGTCGTCGCCAATGAAGTTAAAACTTCCTCAAATGATATAATCAAAGCAGTGAAACAACGAGAAACTGTGTTACTGAATGAGCTGCAAGCATTAGTACATTTCAAAAGGAAAATGTTAAATAAACAGTCAAAAGATTTGAACCTAATGCAGGATATTTTAAAACATAACTATGAGTTCACAAAGCATGCTGTATACCAGGGTAGTGACACATCACTGTTGACAACTCAACGACAGCTGGGTTCTAGGATACAAAACTTGTTGAGCTTGAAATATCGTGTAACACCTGTTGCTCATAGTGATCTGAAGTTTGTCACTGAAGCAGTCAAACTTTGCAATGCCATCATGAAAGCGGGATCAGTCATGACTCCTTCTAGCCAAAGATCCAACTTATCTGGAGTGAACCCAAGTCGCAACCCAAATGCACATCCTCATCAAAATGGTGGCAATTCTACAATGAAAGTAAACCCACTACTATCACTGAATGCCTTCACTAATCGATCCGGATCTGCTACCACTGTTAACCCAAAACCATCATCTAAGGTTTATCCAAACGTGATTTCATCTCAGATGGGTATGTCAATTGGGGGTGTTCGTGCAGCTTCTGTACCCTTTCCATCAGGAATGCCTAACCCTCAGATTCAAGCGAGATCGAAAGCTGTTCCAGTACCAGTCACCATTGCATCCAAGGTATCTCAGTCCTTTGGGTCTAACTCTAATTTTCCATCTCGAAGAATAATGAACCTGGCTGGAACCAGTCTTCCTCTACGTCATGTTGAGAGTGTTGGTAAAGATAATGTTCGATCATCCCCTCCAAGTTACGAGGCATCTGTTCATGTGAGACAATCTTCATCAAGTTCAGATACAACTACCACAAGGTATGAATTTAATTTTGACTTTTTTCAAAGTAAGACACTGGTCATTATATATGGATAGGCTTAGAGAAAATAGTGGGGTTAGAATTTTTTTATCTAAACAGAATGTCAAAACGTTGATTATCACATTATCATTTCACACAGCAAAGCACTTATGCCTTTTGTATGCTACAATTTAATCTATCCCATCATTGAAAAGTAAAAAAAACATGCAATCCTAATGCACTTATTTTGTAAGAAATAGAAGAAACTGAATACCTAGTCTTGTAGTGAAATCTTGTTAGTAATTTGTCTGAGAAAACTTAGGTACCTTGTAAAAAATTTTTACCCCACTAATTTCTCTTCAGCCTCCACCCAGCCATAAATAGTCAATTGCTCTCTAAATTTATATGGTATAAAATTTGGTAAAGTAAGATTCAGAAAGATGATGTTATGCAAGCATTTAAGTCAAGGCAGCACAAGTGTTTTGTGCAATTGTGTAATTTCTATGATATCAACCCCCCCCCCCCCCTACGCACACACACACTCACAAAAATGCTAGCTTGAACCTTTTTGTCTTTTATTATGACTTTCAAAAGCATGGGCCGACACAAAATGTGAAAAAAATAAGGGACAGGGTGAAAATACTAGTGAAAAAATAAAAGGCAAAGCAGATTCCCTAAACAAGTTATTACAACTGGCCCAACCTTGCCCTGAATATGATACATGATCAGGATGCATAATAAAATTTCTGTACCAAGCTAGTCTACTTTGAAGACTGTTGATTGGCAATCAGGGAATGATTTGACTTTCATTTGTCCACTGGTTATTTCCAATTTTAGAGTCTTTCTGCCCTTGAGTCATTTGACAGGTCCCCATTTGAAATTTACTTAACAAAACCTAATTGACCATAATGAAAAAGATCACAGTATGGTACATTTTACACAGCAGGCATTGCTGGCATGAAACCAAAACAACGGAAAAAGATGCCAAGAACACTTAAACACTTGCATTCTCAAGATATCTTTTTTTACTTTACTTTTGGTCATTGCTTTTAGGTGTTTTTCTTGGCATCTTTTTCTGTCCTTTTGGTTTGATGCCTGCAATGCCTGTCATTTTTATATACTGTCATTTTTATATACTGTCATCTTTATATTATGGTCAATTAGAGACCTGTCAATGACTCAAGGGCAGAAAGATTCTGAAATTGGAAATAACCTGGACAAATGAAACTCAAATCATTCCCTGATTGCAACATTCTTTAAAGTGGACTAGCTTGTTTACCAACTGTAAATTTTCAACTTTGTTTCAAAGTCTTGTTTTGAAGCATATCTTGCATTCTCAAGATGTCTTTTTTTAGAATTTGCTTTTTACTTTACTAAAAACACCTAAGGATTTTAATAAATCAAAGAAAATAGCCTTCTCTGTTATGCTTGTCCTTTAACAAACATCAATTTGCTTTTTGAAACAATTTCTGGCCACATTGCATTCTGGTAAAATGTACATTCCCCATTTTTTTGTTATGGTGAATTTCTCATACTTGGCCTGTCACTGCTATGCAGTGACATGTTGTAGAGTGTTTCTCCGGTCATAACTGCTGTACCAATACCTACCTCTGTTGGTGTTATACAAATGACATCAGATATCAATTTATGTGCGTGTACATTTGATTGATTTGTGATTTCATTTATCAATGCCTTGTTAATTGTGGAATTGTGGAAGTCGAATGTTATGTAACATAATGTGCTAGGTTGTTCCAGTTTCAATCCTGCAAACAGTAGGGCAGATAAGATAGACAAAGTGACATTTTAATGTTAACATTGGCACATTATGTCAGATAATTCTGCCAGAAACTGACATTAGCATGACAGACAGACATTTCATCACGTTGTACTGTGCACATCTCATCCTAACAACTTGAAAAGGATTTAAAGGATCTGCAGATGATTAGCCACAACATTATTTGATAAAATATTTCAGCGAGCTGAGTCAAACTCTAACCGAACATAATAGTATATTCTAGCTATTTCCAAATTCAGAACCACAAAGCATCCGTGAAAAGTTTAAAGAAATGAAAGAAATTTGAAACTTAAAAATAAAATAAAATATAAAGTGCGTCATCTATTTTGCACAGTCCGTTTCATGTCTCATGACTGGTGCTCTCTGTTACACTGTCTTGCTCGGGAGATGGAGTATTTTTGCTGTACTCGTATTCTTGTACTTGCAATATTTCTTTTGTGTATGTACAGTAATATGATGTAGTTATAAGATCAGGGCCGTAACTGGAACGATTCATTTCATATATACTAATTTCTTTTGAAGTCAACCCTAATAACAGATAATCTCAAAATAAATTTGTTGTTCAGAACGTATTTTCTGATATTTTTTCGCAATTTTGTCTTCATCTGCGTACAGATCTTGTGTGATTTTCATTAATGGCATATATTCTGGCGCGTTATCAGCCAAACCCATCGCGGAAATAAATGGTAACAGGATGTTAAAGTATTGGAATACCAGGAATGATTGGTTGATTATCATCAGTCAACTTTCATATCCTGCTAGAGATATATGTAATGTTTACTAGTTTGATACTACACTTGTATAGCTTATATGGTTATTAAGAGTGAAGCGAAATTCTGTTCCGTAGACCACTTTGCTTGACAAATTTCTCATACATAACTTTGTTCAGGACTGGACTGGCAATTTTCCTGTCTCGGTCATTATAAAATCCGAGCCCTTGTGCAAGGATACACATAATAATAACAATAGCAGATGACATTAACGACAAGAGCATATGCGGCACGTCCATAACACAAAAAAGTTCCCTGATATAACAATTTTGAGATAAATACATTATTTCCTCGTTATTCGAAATCTAGTGAATTCCGCAACCCCAAAGTTCTCTGGGCCTCGGTCAGCGCCCGAATGCACGAACCCCGCCCTGACTTTGTTTGTGCATGGCGAAAAAACGAGGTCGAAAAAATTGACGCTGTTGCTGGTTGTTCGTCCTTGTAATTCTATATACGTTTGTATCACACAGGCTCAGCGTTACCAGAACTTGCATTCCATCACTTTTAATCTTTAAAGCTTCACTATAGAATTATGTCCAGTATACTGTGAGATCAGGGACAGGTAGACTTTAAATCTATTCCACAGGCCTAAACACATCGTTACATGCCTAAACCAATATGTATTATCGTTGTTATTCATTTGCACAGTCAATTCAACGCTTTAGAACAAGCATCTGTTTAAGATCGAATTGTGAAATACATTCTAATATAAATGTTTTTAATCGCTTAATTTTATGCTACTGGTAGCCTTAGATTGTAGATAATTATCTACAGTTGTATACATTGCAGCGTCTCACGGCCGCTGTACCGTAATTTTTGTGCAGATGTAACAGGACCACTAGTTAATTACTGTGGTATTGTCAAGTGTTTAAGTGTTTCTTTCCGTTTTGAAAAGTCCAGAATATCGCAAATTGTTGTTGAAGTACCCCGCTTGATGATATTATACTGCATAATAGAACAACATGCACATCAAAGTACCCTTGTTATGCATTCCAATCATTCCTCGCTAATATTTGGTTCAATCTAAAAGCGAGGTGTTTTAGGAGCTCCAATATAGCAAAAAACAGTTTTTGCTTTGGAAACGATCTATCGAAGACCTTCATAAGTTTCATGAAATAATAAACAATATACATCATGAAAAAATAAATTTTACAATGGAAAAAAGACGAATCGAGAATCCCATTTTTAGACGTATTAGTTTACAAGGCGAAAACTGTATACGGATATGTTTTACAAGAAGACACACACACCAATACCTGAACTTTAATTCCTGCCACCCTAAACACACCAAACAGAACATCCCCAGATCCCCTACTCCCTCACAAGAAGGATCTGCAGCAGTATTGCATCGAAACCGGAGATGAGAAACCAAAGACTTGAAGTTTTCCTGAAATCACAAGAATATCCGACGAAACTGATACTACAAGGAATTACGAAAGCAGAATCTCTTACAACAACAGAACTACGCCAAACCAAAGATCAGTCAACTCGACAACTTCTCACAACAACAGAACTACGCCAAACCAAAGATCAGTCAACTCGACAGCTACAAACGTTACCGTTGGCTATAACACATAATCCAAAAAACCCACAAATAGTTGAAAAAATTAAGCAAGATCTCAAGTTTTTAAACCGGTCAATCAGTTAAAGGTCAGTGAACACTTAGCGAAATGCAGCAATGGGAGGGAGTTTTAACATTGTGCCTATAGACAAATGTGAAAATACCACGAGACTATTTAGAGAAAACAAAGAACAATCGAGATATCATAAAATGTCTTAGACCAGAACTTAATTCTAGTTATGATTAGTAATAGACACCAACACAATGAAAGTCATACCACGCATACCGGGAACAATAAACTACCGGACTAAGTGAAAACACAAAGGAATATTAACAATCCATTAAAAAAGTCTTAGACAAACTTAAGTGTCATGTAAATTAATCTATCTGCTGTAAATATGTAAGTAAAAACCACTCTTGTGATACCACTCTTATGTAATATGCACCTGAAGAACTAAATATAGTGAAAACGTTAGTGCGAAAACAAAATATAAATGAGTTGTTATTTCTTCGGTCGTCAATATATTTACATGTATCACATACTTGCGCCTTTATCAGGGTGATAAACAGGGTGACATAACAAAGATATGTCTCGCCGATATCGTTTTTTTGTCCTGCTGCAAAAACAAAGATGGCGTCCGACTGCAAATCGGTAGTGTAAAAGAAAAATATGTTATGATAGAAGTCCATATATATAAATATGTATATATAAATGTTTAAATAAAGTGACTCAAGTTTGTCTGCTTTTTTATATATACAATATTACGTACACACAGAATCACAACATTTTGGACTGTCGGATCATTTATACTTCCCGGAATTTTACACCTCGTTATCTATGCATGACCAAAGTGCACTGTCCTCACACCGCCCTGTGTTTACAATCTGCCATTGTAAGCTACACAGACAACTGGCTGACTCGTCCCCAGTCGTCTCTTCGTCTTGATGTGCCGTAATTAAAATAAATTTTGATGAGAATAAATTTTAATCGCAAAATTTATTCTCATCAAAATTTTTTGATCTCAAAATTTATTTTATTTACGGCACATCAAGACGAAGAGACGACTGGGGACGAGTAGGGACTAGTGGGTTAACCGTAAGCATGTCTAAGTTCAGATTATTGTGTCTCAGTGTCTATCCACACCTGTAAATGGTGTGTGGGTGTGGCGTAACGCCCTATCAGTATATTCGATTTGACTTTGCATCCAGTGTGTACGTGATATTGTCTCGCTCTTACGTCAAGCAAGCTGGCACAGCTCATGAAAATATTTCTGCTGGCAAAACAGATGCGACGGATGTCGCATATTTCTCGTACTCTGCGGTTTGCCACATTGTTAAGGAATTCTTGTGTGGCGCCACATTGTCTAGCTGCGTTGTATGTCTTTAATTAAACCATTGCCAGTCTGCCGCGGCTTTTCTCTTCTAGCAACATTCATGTATATTTCAAGCCTGGAATGCGCTGTCGGACAAGGATTAATTGTTCTTTGCCAGCCAATCTGTCCAGTACAAGCTTGAAAATTAGCGGAAGTATTTTGAGAAGTGTGTGCGTGCAGTCATGTCACCAGATTTGACATTGTATATGGCATGGTGGAAAAGACGGAGTACGGAGTCTCTCTGTACGGAGTACAGAGTCTCTCTGGAGTACGGAGTCCCTCTGTAAAGTGTGTTTCTAGATTTGGCGGTGATTTTTAAACCGACTCCGTCTTTTCCACTTTATGGGAGCATGAAGTGGAAAACACGGAGTCTGTCTGTAAAGTGTTTCCCCAGACCTGGCGGTGACTTTTAAACAGACTCCGTCTTTTCCACTTTATGGGGGCATAAAGTGGAAAACACGGAGTCTGTCTGTAAAGTGTTTCCCCAGACCTGGCGGTGACTTTTAAACAGACTCCATGTTTTCCACTTTATGCCCCGATAAAGTGGAAAAGACGGAGTCGGTTTAAAAATCACCGCCAAGTCTAGAAACACACTTTACAGAGGGACTCCGTACTCCGTACTCCAGAGAGACTCCGTACTCCGCTCTACTATAACTGGGCCCACTCAGATAACACTGGCGTATATTATGCTAATATGTATGTATGTTAATAGCGAGGTTTTTATATGCAAGTATGCTGTGTGTAAAGGCTAAGTACAGGCTGTGTATAATGTATGATTATTATAGTTTACGATAATAGTTAATTGTTGACTTTTTCAAATTTTAAGCTTATTACTAGTGTGCTCATTGTAGAGTTGACATTGTTATTACGCTACGCACATTGGTGAAGGTGCCATTTTGAGCGATTTTAGATCGCCACTGTTTCTTTTTTCATATTAATTTTTTTTGTAATTGATTTCCTGATTCATTGGTTTCCGAGTGGCGCTCATTAATGTTGCGAGGGGCGGAGTACCGGAAGTGCGGTAACTTTAATGTTGAAAAAAAAATTCAGTGATTTTTTCTGAACATTTCTCAACATTACATTAAGCAAGGATATATTGTTGGATATATTCAAAAAATGGTTATTTCTTAAAATTCGATTTTTCCGCGTATTAAATTTCAAATTCGGATATTCGAGTAATGTAAGTCGAGGTAAAATATTTTCATGGTTTTAAACAGACTCGAACTGGCCCCAATTAAGGGGCCTTGCCATTCTAGCACTGAGAGGAGCCTTGAAATTTTTTGCTGTCCTGAATGTTTTAGGTGAAGATTTTATGGTATTCTGGAGAGAACATTATGAATTATTTAACTGCTTCCCTGAAGAGTTCAAAAATTCCAAATCATTCCCATCCGGTTCATTTTATTTTCGTTTCGTACTGCCTGATAGTCTGTTTTAAACATCTTTGAATGTTTACAAATACGGAAATTAAAGAACGATTGTCAAGGGCCCATTTGATGTCCCAGTAGGGGTCCATGTGCCATGGCACAGTGGCACATGGGCCAGTCCGAGCCTGGTTTTAAACGTGGATATGGACTGCAATAAAAACTTTGTTTTTAAATATAGTATTTTCAGTTTTCTGTTTCCCAAGTTGTATCTTTATGCATTAGTATGACTTTTGCGGCCATACTTAGTAGCTTTTCTTTCTTCCAGCCCTCAGACGTCAAGTACTAATGTTTTAACGAACTTGTCACGTGATTTAAGAAGAGAAATTCCAGTGTCTTCTTATGGCACTGAGCATGCGTCATTGCTGCCATCTACTTCACCTGGTCTCAACCAGTCATCACCAAATCCACTTTCTCCCAGTTTTCGCAAACCCTCACCAAATCCCTCGTATTCATCAATGAGTCCCTCTCAATCCTCACCTAGACCCATATTGTCTCCGAGATCCAGCAATGCTCAACCCTCGCCTGTGCCCTCGCCACTACCCACCTTCCTAGATTCAGAATTTCGTGAGGCAACTGGTGTTAGAATTAAAACTGAGAAGGACAGTTCGCCACAAGATGGATGCTCTATAATTAAATCTGTAAGTAGTCAAGTATTAATATTACTATTTTACATGTGATATTGTGATATTTTTAAACACACATTGTGCGTCGGCCCCTGTGGAGAAAGCATAATTTATGTGTATCAGGGTGGTAATGTCTGGGAATAGGTAGGGTAAATCAGGTATAATTTTCTTGTTCTCTGCTCGATGAAAGGGTTAGTGTGTCGTAATTCGATTTGGAAATCATATGCAGACTAGATTCCTCTGGATCGCCTTGGGTTTTGACACAGCAGCAAAGAGACGAAGTAGCCAAGTAGCGGGGAGTCGAAGAATAAAAGGCAAGCGAAGGAGAATTCTCCGGTAACAACTGTTTACAACCTCATTCTCATGCGCTCAAGTTTTGACCATCTTCTGATGGTTTGATTACTGTTCGTGAGTTATCATTGTTTAAATCTGATATTTTTGGATTTGGGAATAAATACTGTAATTTTATGTCCGTTTGGTCCTTATAGGTTATTCAAAAATCACGATTCTAAATTGGGGCTGTAAACAGTTATTACCAGAGGTTTCTCCTTCACTCTTCGGTTTTTCTAGGTCTCTTCGCTGCTGTATTAAAAGCGACCAAGAGAAACTGAGCACACAAGAAAAACACTTTTGACCAGGATGGTGCTGTTGTAACCCAAATTGTATTTGTTTTATTAGGAGCGAGATGTGCATCCTTCATGCAGTTATTCATCTGGCAAAGAGATGCCATGCTCATGTGGTCCGCCATCAAATAACAGTAGTAATGAAGATTATTGCGCTGTGTGTCATAATGGTGGAGAATTATTGTGTTGTGATACATGTCCTAAAGTTTTTCACTTAAACTGTCATGTACCATCACTTACTTCGACACCCAGGTTTGTTGTCTTATTGGCTAACAGCTTCTACGAAGCTGAGAATGTACGTACGTTTTGTTAACAGCATGTAGTGACTGGTTTGGCTCATTAGTGATCGTGAATAGTCTTAGCTTAGGATCTCTCACCACCTAAACCGTGCAAGACGAATTCGTTGAACTACTAGTTCAGGAAAGTTAGTATTGTTGAACTACTAGTTCAGGGAAGTTAGTATTGTTGAACTATACTAGTTCAGGGAAGTTAGTATTGTTGAACTATACTAGTTCAGGGAAATTAGTATTGTTGAACTACTATTTCAGGGAAGTTAGTATTGTTGAACTATACCAGTTCAGGGAAGTTAGTATTGTTGAACTAAACTAGTTCAGAGAAGTTAGTATTGTTGAACTGTAGTAGTTCAGGGAAATTAGTATTGTTGAACTACTAGTTCAGGGAAGTTAGTATTGTTGAACTACTAGTTCAGTGAAGTTAGTATTGTTGAACTGTACTAGTTCAGGGAAATTAGTATTGTTGAACTACTAGTTCAGGGAAATTAGTATTGTTGAACTACTAGTTCAGGGAAGTTAGTATTGTTGAACTGTACTAGTTCAGGGAAGTTAGTATTGTTGAACTACTAGTTCAGGGAAGTTAGTATTGTTGAACTACTAGTTCAGGGAAGTTAGTATTGTTGAACTATACTTGTTCAGGGATGTTAGTATTGTTGAACTGTACTAGTTGAGGGAAGTTAGTATTGTTGAACTACTAGTTCAGGGAAGTTAGTATAGTTGAACTGTACTAGTTCGGGGAAGTTAGTATTGTTGAACTGTACTAGTTCAGGGAAGTTAGTATAGTTGAACTACTAGTTCAGGGAAGTTAGTATTATTGAACTGTACTAGTTCAGGGAAGTTAGTATTGTTGAACTGTACTAGTTCAGGGAAGTTAGTATTGTTGAACTGTACTAGTTCAGTGAACTTAGTATAGTTGAACTACTAGTTCAGGGAAGTTAGTGTTGAACTGTACTAGTTCTGGGTCGCTACCAACCTATGCTAACATGTTTTGTGAGTGGTTGGTTATAACAATAAGAGACAATAAACTATGGAAATATGTAAAGAACGAATCACAAACAATGGTGACTTTTGTTTCAAAAGGCCAACCACGAGGGCTGATCATTGTAGGTTTTTATTTACCCGCAGTTCATGATAAGCCGGACGTGTTTTAGAACCAGTATGTGAGATTCGGTATGAATTGCACCTTTAAACAATAGCGTGTTATTGTTTGTTAAATATTTTAGTGATTCTTGGAGTTGTGGTTTGTGTGAGAGTTTTGACTCAGAACGAAAACAACCAGGTACAAGCTATGTTTTTTAACGTAAGAATTAAAAATATTTAAAAAATTTCACGCAGGCGGGTTTATATAAACATATTGGCGCAAGCAGAGCGCGGCTGAGCGCCTGTTTAGCTCGAGTAAACGCTTAGCAAGCGTCTTGTTTATGTAGGAAATGTTTGTGTTCTCCAAGTTTCTCCAAGAATAAGCATTAGCTTGCACCCTATAATCTTTATGATAATTGCTGCGAGCGAAGCGAGCGGCATTATATTCTTGACGGCACTCGATTTGAAAATGGTCATGGCTTTATAAGATACCCTAAAGGTCGAAATGTCGAGAGAGCACTGGGTTTCTCACTCACTGGGACTGTATCTACTTCACCAAATTTAGCTAAAGCGCGAGCCCGAAGGTCGAGTAATGATTGTCGCGCTACGCGCTTCCTGTTTAGCTAAATTTGGTGAAGTAGATACAGTCCCAGTGAGTGAGAAACCCAGTGCTCTCTCGACATTTCGACTTTTAGGGTATCCTATAAAGCCTTGACCATTTGAAAATATTTATCATTCGAGATGATCTTCTGAATCCGCAATGTATTGGTCAGTAGTGGTGTAGTTATGTTTCTTGATACTTGATTTAAGAGGATTTAAGGATATTTTTCATTGTTCAGCAGCGGGCGTTATAAAACCATAGCTATGCGCACGCACGAGTTTAAGGTAATGCAACTACTGTACTCTATACCTTACAGCATTCCCTTTCTATTAGAAATTTCTAGTACTTAAATTTAAACACCGAACAAAACTGAATTAGATGTATTTTATTTCCATATTGTTAGCGTTTCATGGTCAAGTCTTTAAATGTAATTGTAACTTCCAATTTAGATACGGGTAAACGTCGTGGTGGAACAAGTGGTATATCAGATACAGACTTGAAGGTGTGTGACTTCTTGAGCTTTTGGATGACGGACATTGTTTACAAATGTACATATCATGCTTGTTTTTCCTCTGGCTGATCTGAAAGCACGGAAAAGTACTGGCACTGGTTTTCAAATAGAAATTACTTTTCGATGCAAACTACTAAATTCCTCATGAAATATAATTTGGTTTGTTTCCAAATTTCTGGTGGACTTGCAACTTTCTTTTGTAAACATGATTACTGAATTTCATCAAGTTTCATAGAGGGAAATAAAAGATATAAATGATTAAAAACAGAAAAATGGATTTTTATTTGGTAGCTAGTTCCAGGCCTTTTACTTACGGTCATATCAGCTTGCTGATGTGTCTGTCGAAGCAGGTTACCTTTGTTGTGGCATGCATGTATGCAGGCGCAAGAGTGGCGGCTCCTTCTGAGAATAAAGTTTTAAATGAAAACTAAACGATTCGTGATGTTGGTGATCATAGAAATAATTTTCGTAGAAGTGTAGTATCTTCGATTGATTTCTACTATCAGACAATGACTAATTCTGTGCCTCTCGCATAGTTAGGATGTACAGAATCTTCAATAACATGGGTGCTTTTATGTTTATTTAGAGATGTGAGAAAATGTTGCTGGCCTTGTTTTGTCATCCAGATAGCATGCCATTCCACGACAAAGTTAGCAAAGCGGTATGTTAGTATAGGTAATCATGCGATGTCGACATTACCATGACAACGTTACACACCTCAAATGTTCAACGTTTGAAAAACTCTTGAAGCACTTTTTCCAACTCTAGTGGAAGCCAATTTTCCATGCGAACATAATATTTCTCTTTAAACCAAAATTTTATAACTTTTCTTCTTATCTTAAATTTCACCCGCCATGTTTGTTTTTTTTTTGTTAAGAGAATTTGCACTCCTATTTTCCTACGTCAAATTTGATTGGTTCGTCTGTTACAGATTTTTGCACCGTTGTTACTGATTTTTGCACTCCTATTCGGGATTAAATCCGCACTGAAATTGACCAAGCACAGTCCAGATACCATTCCTTTTATATTATTGATAATGTTATAAGTATGTCACTGAGTTGGTAGTCATCATAATTGTAAACAATCCGGAGTTTTCCTGTCTTCCTGTTCCATAACAAATATGAGATAAAGAAATGGTGTAGGCAGAGGAGGGTTGTTAACATGGAGGTTTAGCAAAGAGGGTCTAAATTAAACGAATAGTGCCAATATAAATTAGGTAAATATTGCGAGGGATTATTCAATCTAGCGTATAAGGCGAGGGACTTTGGAAAAGACACGCAAAAAAGAGGGTGAACATAAAATGAGCCAGGTTGCTTAGCAAATTATCGGGTCCATTAGAGGGACATAAAGGTTATTTAAGGGAGTATTCTACGAGATTCAGTATGGCTAGGCTTTTTTCAATCACAAAAGTTTATTTTAATTTTCTCCCTCTACAACTTTTGAATTGATTTAGGTTCCTAACTACTACAAAGTCATTCACAGACCTATGGATCTTACTTCAATCAGAGCTAAACTTCAACCAACGCATTTTGAACAATACGAAACCGTTGAGGAATTTATCGCCGACTGCAAGCAGATTTTTAAAAACTGCGCTACTTTTAACGATGTAAGACGTATTTGTTATTGAATGCAGTTTCAGAATTGCAGACTTGTTCTAACTAGTTTGCAGACTTGTTCCAACTTGTTTGAAAACTTGTTACAACTTTTTGCAGACTTAAGGCGGCTCCCTACAGTTGCAGGGCAGATCCATATAGATCAGTGCGGAGCTTCGCCGACCGGCAAATGTTATGAATTGAACGACACATGAAAAGTTGTGTTTTGAGGTTTTTCTACGGCGAAATCACCACGTGTTGTGTACATGATAAAAAATTTGTGAAACCTAAACAGTACGTATGTTTTCAACTGCTTTTTTCTGTTTTCCAAGCGCGTTTTCGTAAGCTTTAACGTTTAGCTCATTCTGAAATGTTTTTCGTATGTCGAGTCGAAATTTTATCACGTCAGCAATGATTTTATGGATTTTAGCCTTGATTTTCCGTTGTTTCCTTCGGTGAATGTTATTAAAACTACGTCCAGTTGTTATGCCATATCTAAGGTAAGACATATTCGAGTTTAAAAAAAATCTACAAATACGTTTCCCCGCAATCGAAATCCACGAATATATCAAAATCTGAATTATAAACCTGTCTTCAAATTTTGATATCTTTTTCCTTTATAAATCAATAAACAACTAAAAAAATTTCAGAAAATTTGACCGAAGAGAAAGAAAGTTATTGTTCATTCATTGTGAAATTAAGCATTAAAACTGCAAAAAATAGAACGATATAGTTACCATAGCAACGCTTATTTTGTTTCTATTTTTCTGTATATGCACATCAAACACTTTCATGTCTTTTCTAAAAGCACTCACATTGCCCTGTTTCAAGTGTAGTTGGTACAAATTTCGTTGTGAGCTGATGTGTCGTGAAAAGCCTTATATTTTATGCTACTGTAGGGAGCCACCTTAATACAACTTGTTTGCAGACTTGTTACAACTTGTTTGCAGACTTGTTAAAGCTTGTTTGCAGACTTGCTACAACTTGTTTGCAAACTTGTTACAACATGTTTTTGCAGACTTGTTACAACTTGTTTGCAGACTTGTTACAACTTGTTTGCAGACTTGATACAACTTGTTTGGAGACTTGTTAAAACGTGTTTTCAAATTTGTTACAACTTATTTGCAGACTTGTTACAACTTGTTTGCAGATTTGTTACAACATCTTTTAGCAGACTTGTTACAGCTTGGTTGCAAACTTGTTACAACTTGTTTGCAGACTTGTTACAACTTGTTTGCAGACTTGTTACAACTTGTTTGCAAACTTGGTACAACTTGTTTGCATACTTGTTACAACTTGTTTGTAGACTTGTTCCAACTTGTTTACAGACTTGTTCCAACTTGTTTGCAAACTTGGTACAACTTGTTTGCAGACTTCTAACAACTTGTGCGTTTTCATGCGTGGATATATCATGCGAGTACTTAAATTTAATCATAACTTTGCTGTTGTTGTCTCTAGGCTGACTCAGAAGTTGGTAAAATGGGTAAAAGATTAGAAGCAGAATTTCAAACCATCGTTCACAAATATTGCGAACATCAGGAAAACCATGAACCACCATCCAAGAAAAAAAGAGATGGAAATATTTAATTGATGTGTAATAAAGGCCAGTTCACGCAGGCGATTGTCGCTGTTATTTAGTCACAATTTTCTTTTTTGTACGATATAAACGAGTGGGGGGTTTCTTATCTTCATTTTTACATCAGTCATATCGCAGATATTTAACCATTGATATGTATTAAAGCTGGTAGCATATATATTTTTTGGATGGTTTTGAAGCCGGAAGTAGGTCGCCTGCGGCCATGCCGGTGGACCTACGTTTTAGAGCAAATTAACTTTATTAACTTTGCCAGATTCAAACACGTTAACACTAAAACTGGCAGACCAATCGCAACAGCTTGCGCCAATTACTGCGATCCCTTGACGTTATATAAATATACATACATACATACATACATAGAATTATAAATACTATTAAATTAGTTACTTTCAAATGGAAACCCACAAGCATACTTCAGAGAATTTGAAATAGCTTCCTAAAAATCAGCTTGTAACCATAAACTACGTCGATTTAATCCTGGAGTGGAGTCATTCAAGATCGTCGCCGTTCTCAAAAGATGACGTATTTCTGGCTTCAATTTTTATTTCGGCTTTGCATGACGACGCACTATGCAGTCTTAGCACACGTCAATGCACTGTAGAACTTTGCGCTTCTAGAATTTCACTTCGGTTTTGGTTTTTTGGTTAAAGAATCTCGGTTCGGTGTCGGTTTCGGTCTTTTTAAACAAAGAATGTACTCAAAGAATGTGCAAAGTTAACTAGACGACAACAACTTATTCATATTAAATAAACGTAAAGTATCCGTGCATATGTTTTTGATAAAACTCCAGAACCTTGCTCCACATTTGCGCACAATCTTTGCCATCGTCAGTGCTAAGAAAAAATCCGAAGCGACCAAGATTTTCGGTTACCCGCACATGTACAACTGTGATGGATTTATCCCTAGTCCACTCTTTAGCGTCCGTCAGAAGTAGAAATCGCATCTGATTTGGGCAAATACCAACCTAAAATTATCAGGCTCTGTGTTTGACCTTTTGAAAGAAAGCCATTTCTTTGTGATTAGTTCTTTCGTCTTTCATTGTTATAACCAAGCAATCACATAGCCTGAACTTGGCGACCCCGCCCCTAATCTTGCAGCAAAGTCACTCGCGTTAACTGGCCTGCACTTTTCATTTTACCGTCTTGATACATTAATAAAATATTGTTTGTTTCTTTGGTAACACTAGAGTTTCTAAGTGTACCTGAACACTGACATGTGAATGGGAGGCCTCGTATAGTGATATTAAATTTGTCGTGCGGAAAATGAGGTTTGTAAACAGTCAAGATCGGTTAATAAAAACTCGTGTTGCGTTGCTCATTTTTGCTTAGTTTTCTCCTAATAATGGGGAGTAAAAAAACTGATTCTCTTTCAAACTTAAATTAGCCGCGAATTTCATTACGGTTTATCCCCTATGGGTTTGTATTGTTGTCTTGTTTCTGACAAATCTTGCACGGCTAGAATTATGCATTTTAACTTCCACAGGGAATTAGATTGTTTTCATCAACGTCTGTCAAATTGCAAGAATGCAATGATGCTAGTTTGAATTTAAATAGTATCAGAGTTTTTTTACTCATCCTGTACAGTGCACTAAGTCACGATCTGTTCTCTGTAGACCCATGGGAATAAATGTAATGAAACTCGCGGCTAATTTGAATTTGAAAGGCATCATTTTTTTACTCACTCTGTGCATTGGGCTCATGTTTCCAGCGGATTTCTTGTGAAAAATGAAATTAAGGCCCGGTTCAGGTTTTGTTTAATGACATTAGTCAATATACTGATTCATCAATTGGTATTTAGTATCAACAATATAAATTTTCAAAAAGTTACGCGGATTGATAGCCAAATAACTGAACTCAATAAGTTCACATAAAGCGGCCGGTCCAGACAACATACCAAACTAGGTTCGAAACGATTTTGCTGACATTTTATCCCTACCTGTTGTCCTGTTTGTATGTAAACCAACGTGTCTTTCAAGAGGCAACAGTTGACACTTATTTGGAAATGCGCAAACTAATATTACCCATTTACCAAAAAGTTCTACTCACTTCCACTTTGAACCATATTAACACTGACCTGAGACCTATCTCTTTAAACTAACAGGCATTGTGAACGGTTGGTTGTAACAAAGAAAGACAATAAACTATAGAAATTGTTTT
The DNA here is from genome assembly GCA_963855995.1 of Muricea muricata. Lineage (NCBI taxonomy): Eukaryota > Metazoa > Cnidaria > Anthozoa > Malacalcyonacea > Plexauridae > Muricea > Muricea muricata. Next base: position 119,366,449 of record OY979716.1, read on the forward strand.
TTTAAAGAACAAATCACAAACAATTATGACTTGTTTTAAAAGCCCAATTAGTTAACATGCACAACTTGACGAAAACGAACGAATAACCTCATTAGCTGAACGATAAGGTTGCTTAAACGCGTATAAAGTCGCTTGCGTATTGGTCGACACGAGAAATTATGAATTTTCGTCAAGTGATTAAGGTGATATATTCAAATCATGTACTGAACAGTGTGCGTAAAAACATCAATCCTTTCAAATTCAGATTAATCGACATAACAATAAGCACAAGGTAAACAAAACAAAGATATCCACCGAAGCGTGCGACATAAGCATCGACATAAGCATAAGCACAAACATAAGACTACGAGCATAAGCTATAGCAAAACAAAAGCAAATTCAAAAGGAAATTCTTTCTGCTTTGTTTTTGTAAACCTCAGAGGAAAATTTATCCTTAAAGTTTGTTATTTTGCTTATGCTTATGCCGCTAGTGAGGACTAGACTTAAGTTCTTTTGTTTCATACGGTTGGAACTTAACTTTCCATGCGTTTAAGAGCGTATAATTTTATGAACCATTTATTTAAAGCAATTAATATTGCTGTCAAGTTTACATATAGCTGTATGATGTCTATTATGCATGGTTATTAAATTTGAAAGGTTTACTTATTTTATATTCACTCTGCGTGTCGTTGCATCATGAAAATTTTCTTAGGCCAGTTTTAGACGGCGTGCTTTACATGTGCCGAACTAAATGAAAACAATTGGTACATGAAAAGTTCGCCGTTTAAAACCAATTGGCACGGCAAATTTTAATTGGGTCGACCTCCGAATTAAATTCGACTGATTGCGTCGTGCATATTGAATTCAGCACAACATTGATTTAGACGGCGAACTTCACATGTGCCGAATAAAATACATAAATTATTATAATATATTTTCCTACCCAAATGCATCTTTTCGCGGAAGAAACGTGCTTACGTCAGCACATTTTGTGTTCAAAATGGCGGCTTCTCTATCATCTCCATCCATTGAGTTCTCTCCATCTCAAGGATTTTGCGGCGAGTGCAAACGAGTTACACAGTATGAGTGTTTGAATTGCAGTGTCGCAATTTGTAATGAGTGCTCCACTTTTGAAGAAAACGAAGATGTGCCAGGATGGCAAATGGGTAAAACTGTCGGTTATTGTGCGAATTGTTATCTTGACAAAGGCAGCGACAATGAAATAAATGAAAGTCTAGAAGATACCGAAAGCAGTTTTGACAAATCTACTGACGATAAAGGTAAATACTTGATATTTTAGTATCGAACATACCGGATATACCGTATATTGAAAATTCGTGTGCACCATACGAGCTGGCATGACAAATGTGATTTTTATTTATGAACAAGTAAACAACTGATACAACTATCTAACTATCCTAAATTATATTGCATTTTCAATGTTCTCAGCACACCATTTGTAGGTCTGTTACGAAATTATTAAATGAACAAAATTATGTTAAGGTGGCTCCCTATGGTTTTGTTCAGTTATAACCCGATTTATAGAGATCAGACGCTGTCCGCACGAATCACGCGTGGAATGTTCGTGGCCAGCTATAATAAAATTTTTCACATTCAAAGTTGAAAACATTGTTTTTGCCGATATTTTTGTGTTTCTACACACAAACGACATGTCACAACACGACAGTTCTTCCTTACAATCGCTTGTGTTTCCAAGTTCAAGTATTAGGTGCTTTAAATCAGTTTTAAAACAATTTTTAGGCGCTTTTTTATGTCCGGTAATGTAATTTTTGTTGCTCGAAATTTTACGAAAGTGTATGGACTCCGACTGAACCATTTTGTATTGTCTTTATCGACTTCATGGCTCTTCTGAAATGTTACCGAAGCTTATGTAAGTTTTCTTGTTTAATTAAGGTCGGATGTCTGTCGTGTTTTAATAACATAGTCTTATAACTATCGTGCATACAGTCATGAGTTTTGAAAATATTTTCGTACATCGGTTTTTAATGACAAGAATAAATTTAAGAAGCAGTGGTTTGATTTTATGCCTTATTATGTCTTGTTTTTACTTCTTGGCAATGTGAATGTCTTTTAATCTCTTCTTAAATAAGGTTAAACCAAAAATTTCAAACGAAAAAATACTACGGCTATTATCAAAAACACGCATTTCTCGCTGTTCTGGTTGATGTCCACGAAATGTGCTGGACTCCACGCGTGAAAAACTGGTTTCAAAAATTTTATGACGTCAAAGCAAAAAAATATAATGAAATTAAACTGTAAATTTTGCCCGTTTCCTTCGGTGAATTTTTTTAAAATTTTGCTCACCAATTACCATCGCCCAAGTGCTTGAAATGTCATTTTTTCGAAAAATTTTATGGAAGGGATTTTTTTTATATTGATTTTTGACATTTTGTAGGATAATAAAAAAACCTATCCATAGAATTTTTTTAAAGTGTGTAAGTGAAACCCTTACGTCAGTACCATACAACATGTTCAATCAAAAAATAATTCACCGAAGGAAATCTCGAAAATTGCGGAAAGAAGACGAAACGCCAGCCATGTTCTTATCCATTTGTTGCCATGGCAACAATCTTCTAGCGCAAAATCACCACTTTAAAATCTTCAGCAAGACTTCAATAACACTTGTACTGAATTTCATAGTTTTATAATGAAAGATGTGGAAATGAGACGGTCTTAACGGCTACAATGCACTTTATAACTAAAACCGTAGGGAGCCACCTTAAACGAAACAAATAAAATGTTTATTAGGTGTTGCATTTTATTAGAATTTGTTTCATTGATTTTTATTATATACTTCCTGTATATTACAGAACAACACAGTGATAATGACAAGGATGATGAAAGTGATGAACAAACAGGGTCAGTCAATCTGTTAAATACAAGTAAAAAACGAGGTAGAAGAGGAAACTGGTCCATGGACAGTCTGAATGATTTTATTGATATAATTGTTAGTGATGAGTACAACAAGAAAAAACTTATATTCACAAACACAAAAAACCAAAGAAATGCTTCTCTTTATCAGAACATTTTAACTGAGTTAAAGAAGAGGTGTGCTAAACGAGGCGAAGATTTTGAAGCAACAATTCCACAGTTAAGGAACAAATTCAAAAAGTGTGTTTCTGAGTGCAAAAAAGCTACCCTCACTATAAAAACTGCAACAGGAATCAAACGATTTCAAGATTCAAAAGGTTTTGGCAGTTGGTTTAATCAACTCTTTGCACTAGTGAAAACCAGGGACTCATGCCAACCTGATCAAGCTGTGGAACCATCAGCTCTTCCAAGTGAAGGTGAATCGACTTCAGAAGATACACCCAACAAGAAACCTGCAACTACAAACCAGTTCACACCAATTCCAAACCAAAAAGCTAAGAAGGAAGATATTCTTAAAGCCACACACGACCTTCTAAAGAAAACCATAGATAATGACAAATCGGATAGCATGATCAAGCTTATGAAAGAAGAACTCGAACTCTCAAGACAACATGAGCTAAAACTTTTTCAAATGTTGCTTCAGTCGCAACAACCATCAACTCATGCTCAACAAACCCCCTTTGGAGCCCCACATCCACCAGCCCAACAGCCATCACCTTCTTTTAACCCTGTCAATGGATGGAACCATCAACAAGTGCCTGTTGGTTATGCAACTAGCTTAGAATCATGGGCGTCGAACCAGTCTATTCCTCAGGAACATCAGTGGGAAAGCCACTACCCAGGAAACTACTGATCTTACCTGCTTATGTCCTGTTACATTTGATACTCATGTTGTAGCTGTTTTGTTGCTTTAAGAGAACTGTGTTAGGTTGCATTTTTGTTACATTTAACAATCAAGTTAGTAGTTAGCATGCTTTTTCACAGAACCAGTGGCGGAAACTTGTCCAATTCTTGAGGGAGGGGGGCAAGTGTCGAAGGCACATATCCTGTAGGAGGTCTGGGAGTATGCCCCCAACAAAAAATTTAGAATTAAGGACCTGAACTGAGAGGGTTTTCAGCATTCTCACTGCACAATTTGCAGGAAATTTCACGAATAAAAAATGTTATTTTAGTACATTTGGTTACAAAATATAAATTACATCTTGTTCATGAGTTATTGAGAGGCAACTGCCCCCCTAGTTTCCACCACTGCAAAGAACTACTGCTGTTTAGAAGAACAATATTGCTGCCAATTTTCATTTAATTTTCAATCAAAGTTGTTGAAGATAAATATGTAGCCAAGTAGCAACAGCTCGTGGTATGCCAATTTTTAATGTTTTATTAAAAAACTCTGGAAAGCTTTTTTCTTCAGTATAGCTGCATTGCACGTGACCAGTTACCACATTTTTTTTCACCAAGACGTAATAACAATTTCTCACAACAATAATTTAGTTGATATTAAACTAAATGATAACAAAAGTAATATACTGCTGTTTTTTAAAAACAGAAGATAATTAACATTAATGTACATCACTGCTCTCCTTTTCATGGTGCAACATTTTAGTGAGAGCTACCCGGTTTTTACTCCCTGCTTCTGAAGTATCCTTTAGCTTTTTGCATGACCTCATTTGGAGAAGCTCTCGCACAGTTTCTCTATCTCGCTTTCCATTGGTAACAGGGTCAATGGATAAATCACACTTTTTGGATATGGCATCACCATATTCAATGCAAGCATTATGCAATACAATGCAAGCAAGTGTTGCTATTTTAATTCGGTGTCGCTTTCGCATTTCCTTCAGAGAACGCGCCATCTCCCTTTTAGTTGCCCATATGCCCCTTCAGTTACCATTCGTGCACGACTGAGCCTGTAGTTGAAGTACTTCTGCTCCGCTGTTAATGTGGCATCTGTGTATGGCTTCATAAGCCATGCCTGTAAGGGAAAGGCGGAGTCTCCAAGCACAAGTGGTGGTACAGTTCTGCCTTTAATTTTCTTTCCAATTTTTGGAATAAAGTCGTCTTCTTTTATTTGTTGCCACAAAGTAGTTGATTGTAATATAACAGAATCATGGGAGTTGCCAGGGAAACCGCAACTGGCCCAAATGAAGCGGTACTTGGCATCAACCAACGCCATTAAGACCAACGAATAAAAGTTTTTAAAGTTGTGAAATTCTTTGCAGGATTCAAGCCCGCTAGGTGGACACTTGATCGGGATATGGCATCCATCAACTGCCGCCCAACAGCACGGAAATTGCCAAAACTCTTCCATGTCCACCATCTTGTTCATAAACATTTCTTGATTTGTTGGTAAATGCTTGCTCACTTTTTCTGCCCATAAATATTTCACGATTGCTCGAGATACTTCTAAAACTATGGTACACACAGTAGCAACTCCCAGACCTGTCATTTCAGCGATAGTATGGTAATAATCTCCCCTACCGAGACGATACAGGCAAATAGCAAATCTTTCCTCCGGAGTTATAGGCTCTTCATTGACGTTCCGTCGCTCTAATCTGTGTCTGATGGGTTCCAAAATGTGCTGAAATGTCTTTCGTAAAACCCTTAACGTTTTTTTAAACCTCGAGTCACTGTATGTATGCCATACGGTTGACCACCAACCAGTATTTCGGTTACATCTTCGACAAGACCGGTGTCTAGGTTTACTCGAACCAACAGACTGGATCAACTGTGCCACCAAAAAATAGATATAAAGTAACATTTTCTTCCTCATAGCAAGGAAAGACATAATATTAAACAAGTACATTCTTCTTCGTCGACTGTTTTCGATTAATTTCCAAATAAGAATATTGTTTAGCTGAGAACGCATGGGAAACCTTGCCATGTTTACACCAATTTGATTTTCCCGCGGAAAAGCGCCAATCCGCAAACCGCTGACTATATTGTTCGCAATACGCAAAAATCATTTTTGGCACGACTAATTAAGTTCGCCTTATAAATCGGCCAGCGTTCAAAATTGTGACAAGTCGAACCAAATTTCATTTAGTTCGGCACATGCAAAGCACGCCGTCTAAAACTGGCCTTATACTGGCCAGTTGATTATGAAGCTCATGGAAATTTTTAAACCCTTGGGAGGTTACGGACAATTCCAATTGTTTAGTAAGATAACAAGTTTCTCGCAATGCCTCCACGACCAAGAGTAAAGATTGGAAACGTAGAAGGAAGGCTTATCATTGCAGAGCAATATCGGCAACACGGTGCTTTGTGGGATATTATAGTCAATGGTATTAAAAGAAATCCCGAATTGAGCAGTTACCACACATTGGTTACTAATTCTGTGCGTAGGCGAGTTCGAGACTGCGTTCATCGTGAAGTAAGGCAGTAAGTACAGTAATCAAACATTGATTTTTGCAAAGGTATAAACAAAATACCCATTCAATTTTGTGCGTATATGTGTAATATATGTACGTATTTACTGTATATTTCAGGGAAAAGAGTGGACGAAATGAATATGCAAATTTTGCAAATCGAGAGCAACGTCAAGAATCATATCATGCGATAAGGATCGTATACAAATGCCATTACCCCAACAACAAGTTCCATTTTCCTCGTCAATCACACCCCATCCAACCACATCCACCTCAGCAACGAGCAGCTCAATCACATCCCCACCAACTACATCTAGCAGTCTAGCTCAGCAACAAGTACCTCAATCACATATAAGTCGTCAGCCATGGCTGCCTACGTGCCTATGCGTTTGAACTAATTTCAAAAGTGCTCGTATAATTTGCATAAAATATGGATAGACATTAACATAACTGAATATGCGTTCGTTTTCGTCAAGTTGTGCATGTTAACTAATACAAAGCTAATTGATCATTTTAGGTTGGTGTTTTTTACGGTGGCCCGTAAGGGACACGCTTTCTCCGTACAAATATGTCGCTGCTCCGTGGTTAATGACCTGCTCCATGCACTTCCGACTGTTCTCCGTACAAATCTGTCGTTGTTCTGTGCAAAATCAGTTGCTCTGTGCAAATAAGGAGCTTCTCCGCACAAATACGAAGATCCTCCGCACAAATACGAAGGTCCTCCGCACAAATATGAAATGAACCTTCTCCGCACAAATTTAAAACTTCTCTGCAGAAATTTAAAGCTTCTCCATAGAATATTCAAGCCTCTCCGTGCAAAATATAGCACAATAACAAATTTTCCCCTCCCCCGGCTAGCGATTAATGCTACAAACCCGGGCGGGGGGAGGGGACAAAATTTGTTTGTGGAAAATAAATTTACTTCGAAATTATTGCTGGAAAATATGAAGCCTTGTTGTCATTGCGGGGAAAATTTTCAAGACAATGCGAACTTTTACCCCAACTGTGGGAAGAAGCTACTAAACAGTAAGTGCCTTACAATATTAAGATAAATAGAAGGGCCATAGAAGATATGCAAATATATTTCCGACAAAATGTGTTCAATTCAGGGTTGCCAGATTTCTTGAATAATTAAGCCAAACCATTATTAGTGCTGTCAAAAAAATAAAGAAAACAAAAGGCAAATACAATGAAAAACAAAGAGCATTGTTAAAAGTTTGGCTAAATTATTCATGCAATCTGGCAACCCTGGTTCAATTTCCATAATTATTTATGGTAAAATGCGGTTTACTGTCTATACAGTTCCATTGTCTTTTAAAAGACATTCTGACATTCGCAAATTTTACACAAAAATGAAAAGGATAGTTGTAAGTACAAAAAACAATAATTAACTTATAAAAAAGTATGTGCCTTAATGCAGATGAGTACAATTAATAGTATTGAGACTTGGATTACAACTGATAAATTTTGTCACAAAATACTGTCAGCACATGAGATTGTAACTTATGTATTTTGTTAAAAAACTGTCTGGACATGGTGATAATGGTTAACTCGAAAAGAAAATGGGTTATAATATCATACTTAATTATTTTCATTGAGGAAACCCAGTGCAAGTTGACCATCATATGTTTCCCCTACTCTTGCTAGAGTTCAAGCAGTAATGGTAAAAGGTTAAGGTTAGAAAAAGTGTATATAAGTTGAAAAGAAAGGTAGTGGATTGAAAAAATACAAAAAAGTTTAATCATAGGTATATGATAATGTATAAACCGCAATTTTACCATAAATAATTATGGAAATTGAACACATTTTGTGTGAAATGTAATTGCGTATCTTCTATGGCCCTTCTATTTATTTTATAAATATTGTAAGGCACTTACTGTTTAGTAGCTTCTTCCCACAGTTGGGGTAAAAGTTCACATTGTCTTGAAAATGTTGCTGGCAATGGCAACAAGACTTCATATTTTCCAGCAATAATTTCGAGGTAAATTCATTTTCCACAAACAAATTTTGCCCCTCCCCCCCCCCCCGAGTTTGCAGCATTATTCGCTAGCCGGGGGGAGGGGAGGGGAAGATTTGTTATTGTGCTAAATTTTGCACGGAGAAGCTTGAATATTCTATGGAGAAGCTTTAAATTTCTGCAGAGATGTTTTAAGTTTGTGCGGAGAAGCTTCATATTTGTGCGGAGAAGCTTCATATTTGCGCGGAGAATCTTCATATTTGTGCGGAGAAGGTTCATATTTGTACGGAGAAGCTTCTTATTTGCACAGAGCAACTGATTTTGCACAGAACAACGACAGGTTTGTACGGGGAACAGTCGAAAGTACACGGAGCAGGTCATTTACCACGGAGCAGCCACATATTTGTACGGAGAAAGCGTGTCCCTTAGAGGCCACCGCAGTGTTTACTCCAGGTCGACCCAACACATCGGTGGTTTTCCTGCGGGTAACTGATTAATATGTCTTGCACCTGACCCAGCACTACTCTGGCGCAGTAGCCCGCATGGTGAATAAAGTTGATTGAAGCGTGTATGGAAAGCCATAGCTGTCTTAAGTGGTAAAATAGCATTTCAATTGGTCCATTTAATATTATACGATGTTATTTCATCATTTTACCTCGTACTTTCGCCATTATACGCAGTGCTTCTGCAATGATACACCTTGATTTTAGCATTATACGCAGTGCTTTCGTCATTATACGCGGTGCTTTTATAATTACACGCGGTGCTTTTAGCATTGTACGCAGTGCTTTCGTCGTTATACGCAGTGCTTTTAGCATTATACGCTCTACTTTTGTCATTGTACGCAGTAGTTTTGTCATTATAATCTGTGTTTTTAACATTATACGCGATGCTTTTCTCATTATACGGTGTGCTTTTAGCATGATACGGTGTGATTTTATCATTATACGCAGTACTTTAAACATTATACGCTTTGATTTCCCTGTCAAACGCAGTGTTTTCTTTATTATGCGCAGTGCTTGTATAGTCATACGCGCTGCTTTCGACTCATACCGTGCTTCGAACTGAATGCGCAGTAGTTTGACCATTATACGCGGTGGTTTTTTATCATTATACTCTCTGAGCCAGTACTTTTGGTCAGCGCTTTCACATGTGATATCATTGGTGATACGTCATGTCATAAGAATATCAAATTGAAAATGGAGTCCGAAATGGAAATGGCTCATGTGTTAAGAAAGCTGAATCTGAGCTATTCATTGAAAAGTTTAGAATGGAGAAAATAACTCCAGATTTGGTGGGAAAGCTTTCTTTAAATGAATTTAAAAAGTTAGGAGTGCAAAATCGTGATGACATAATGGCATTAAGAGTTGAGTGTTCAAAATATGGTCCAGTGAAACCACAAAGAAGAAAGTTAAATCAGTGTGGAGCTCCTCAATTTGATATTCCTCGGGCTGTTTTGGAGTGTTATATTGATCAAAATTTCAAGATCAGTGAAATTGGTAAAATTCTTTGTGCGTCAGAGAGTACAATTTATCGCAGGATGCGACAGTTTGGCCTAAGTAAAGTGGACTTTAGTGATATTCCGGACGAACATTTAGACCGCAACGTAAAGGAAATAACCCTGGAATTTCCTCACTCCGGAGAAGGGCTCCTAAAGCAAGTACTGCTAATGAGAAACATTAAAGTGCAACGTTGGCGGCTTCGTGACAGCTTGCATAGGGTTGATAGTGAGGGTATTGCCCTGAGGTCTAGAGGAAGATTGCACCGGAGGACATACCATGTTCAAGGTCCAAACCACCTTTGGCATATTGACACCAACCATAAACTTATTAGATGGAATCTTATTATTATTGGAGGTGTAGATGGCTTCAGTCGCTTACCTGTCATGCTGCAGTGCGCTGACAACAACAAGGCGGATACTGTGTTGGCATGTTTTGTAAGTGCAGTTAATGAGTATGGACTACCTAGTAGAATTCGAACAGACAAAGGTCTTGAAAATGTTGGAATTGCGCAGTTTATGATTCAAAATAGAGGTACCAACCGTGGAAGTGTTATAGCTGGTAAGAGCACACACAATCAGAGGATTGAGCGTTTGTGGAGAGACATTTATGAAGGGGTACTCAGCTTTTTTTACCAGCTCTTTTATTTTATGGAGGAAGAAGATGTTCTTGATCCTTTAAATGAGTTACATCTAGCTGCCCTTCACTACATTTTTGTTCCTCTAATAAATGAAAGATTGACAGTTTGGAAAACAGCCTGGGCTCACCATAGAATGCGAACAACTAGGTCGACACCTGCACAGCTATGGCTAACTGGTCAAGTTAATAATCCTGTAGGTTTTGAAGCTACTCTTGCACCAGTTGAAGATCCTGATGGAGATCTAGATGAAGGAAATGAGGAACAGTTGCATGGAAATAGGCCAGTATTCCTTCCTTTACTTTCTCGTTTAGTCGAAGCTTGCCACAATGAACTTAATGCACAGACATGGACAAGGACAAACCATGGAATTGATGACTTTATCAAAGCATTAGACATTATTAGAAGGCATGATGTGTAACTTTTTAACTTTACATATAGGGATATGCAATAATTTGGTATTTCAGGTAATATTTTGCAGCGAAGCTTACTTTAGATAGACCATGTGTCAAAGACAGGATATTAGGAATCACAAAAACAATCTTTAGACTGCTTAACAAATATATAATTATGTATATACTGTACTTATACAGCCACCTATAAACCTACATTAAACCTTGTAATTATATTTTTAATACCATATCTTCCTCCTCATCTAAGCTTACAAATATACTGTTAATAGCCATTCACATTTTTCCCACTAAGACCTTCTTAAATTCAAAACCTTTTTAACAAAATATAAATCGACAATGGACAATATTTTTGCTGTGCTTGTTTTTGCCAAAGGCTAATAGGCCATTGCATCTTGTTAAATATTTCCAAAGAAAGCATTAGAAAAAGCATAGTCATAAAGAGAATAGAGACGATCGAGTGCTGGAAGAGGATAAGATGCGTTGCATGCGGTAGTGTCAGGGAACAAATACAAGTATTTGCTGTTGGAATGAATTTGTCAGCTGCAGTTGCCTCCATGAAGGTAATACTTGGCTGAATTGTAAAGCCTAATGGAGTTTCTTCATCAGTGCACGTTGTAAACATGAGTATATGACCCAGACTAATTGCACCTCGTCGTCCACCTAGAAATATAGTTGTTATAATTACAATTTGGTCATATTTTATATCTTATATGTCCTATTACTTTAGAGATCCACACCTTAAACTATCTTATACCCTAGGAGGTATTGCCATTTACATGGTATTGCCATAACATTTTTTACTTACTTGACACTTGTCTTACAAATTTAAGAAACTCAGCATAGATTTGATTCTCAAATTGTCTCTTGTTAGACCCTTCTTCACTAAATGTGGCTTTCAACAAGCTTATAAGATTTCTCATTGTTAAAACTTGAGTCCTGCTGGGCTGCAGAAGGTCCAGAAATTTTGGAAGTTTACAGCCAAGCTAAATATAAAATGTAATATATATGAAAAAATATGTAATATAAACAACTTTGGGGAACCCAGTCCTAAGGAGCAGGAGGGGGGGGGGGGTTGGACATGCTCCATTGGAAAATTTTTAAAATTTTGAAACTTTCAAATAGAGCCTGCAACATTTTAAAACCAGTCAGTGGTGAGCTTAAAAATGAGTAAAAAAATCATTGCCAAGTCTCTTTTAAATTTGTATGCATATGGCATGCAACAATTGATCAATAAATATTTATTCTGCACTCACTTGATAGATTCCTACTTTTTTCAAACCATCTCGCAGCTCAGAAATGCACGCTTCATTAGTTTCTTCAGCAGAAAAAATTTTGCTTTTTACTTCCTCATCAATGAATGTAGGAACTTTTCCGTTTGAATAATGCTTAGTCCTGCAACAAAAAATGAGCCATAATTTTGGTTAGTCCAATGACTGTATCAACAATATTAATCTATGAACATCATGGCCTACCAAGTATTATGCCAACAGGTAGATATTTCTCCCTCAATAAATCTTTGAGTCCTTCATCAAAATAATTTTCCTTTATTTCCTTCAAGACTAGGCGGAAGAATTCTTTCCTAGGCCCACCATAATCTTCTGCAACCTGAAATCGTAGTAATTGTAAAATGTACTATATCACAAAAGTTGCTGTATCACTGTTGACGGTTAAAGAGTCAAAAGCTATCTTCTGGTATTTCTTGCTACAGCAGCAACTTGCAACTAAATATATAAACAGGGCAGGCAGGGTGCATTTAAAAAATATTACTACTTTTTCATTTCGGAGTCTGTTTCGTCTTATAATACTAGTATTTTTCAGTTATTTTGATAAAACTTACCTCTCCATAGAATTGAACTTGTAAGGCTCTTCTAAGTTCAGTCAGAAACGAAATTTCGTCAAAAGCTGTCAACATTAAATTTTGCCGGTCCACCATAATAAAGTTTGTCTCCCCTTCATTCACTTCGTCCACAGATTGAACTTCAAGTGCTCTTCCTATCACCATTTTTTGTTGCAAATATCTAAGAATTTCCACGGGATTCAATACATTATTCTGCTGACAATAGGTAGTTGTCTTCTCGACAATTGCATCCACTGATTGCCCATCATTGACTGCATTAGTTGTGTGTGTCAGGTCAACTACTGCAACAGCTGAAGATGGAACGACAGAGGTGCTACTTGTGCTGCTACCTCAATCATCTGTTAGTAATCTATCTGTATTGCGTGATGTTGGGTGTAGTGAATTTGTGGGTGAATCACTGAAAGTGGTCATGGTACGTGCCAAGGTTAATGGGATGTTGGCATTTGGCATTGAACTGTCACTGTGGGATCGCTGGGATCTGAGGGGAGCTGCAGATTGTGCTGCTGTTGTGGTACTGGTACTTAGGGTGGTATCACCTGTAGCTGTAGGACTTTGCAAAGTGTCAATGGGTTCATTTGGATCTTCATCATCACCTGAATCCAGCCCCTTGGTACAAGACGGCTTCGTGACCATGAATGGTCACGAAGCTTATGTACCAGGATTTCCTTGTTACACATGTAACACTTCTCTTTCACTTCAGAATGGCTTTCAGCTACTATAGGCTGTGTCGACAAAGACCTCTGAATAGGACGCAAGCAAATTTTCCCTTGCCCTCCACCCAAGTTAGAACGCAGATCTTTGGCATTCCAAGAGCAGTTGATCAGAGACAGATCGCGACAATTCGGTAGACACCGCATCATTTCGAAACCTCCACATGATTTCAGCTGTGGAAATCCAAGGGCATTTCCAGAAGCATCCTTTTCATGGGATGAAATTTTGTTTACAACCGTCTGCTCGTCATCGTGAGTATCCAACTTAATCCTTTTTAACCCTAGACCGGCTTTAAAAAGAATTTCTTTTTCCAGGGATGACGGTGTTTTGGATGCAGTGCTATCTGCCAAGCAAATGAATGTCGGCGACCATGGATTGCCCCTTCCCGCCCTCTTTGTCGCGCCACTTGAACTTCTAGCAGCGACACGTGTTTTGCTTCGACTGTTGTGTCGTCGCGGATTAAAAATCGACAACCGCTCTTCACGGGCACTTGTTTGACTGGATGAAGCATTGTTTTCATCTATTTTCTTCCTACATGCGTTGCGAATGCGTATTCGATCGCCAATCGTAGTCACTCCAAGACGGATCAAATCCTGGTCTGAGGCGGCCAAAACTGCCTGTGGCTCCATTCTCTGTGCTTGAAATCGGCCGAGCAAAGTCCCCAAATTTATCGATTGCAGTATTTTTTCCATTGTACAAAATAAAACGATCAATCGATTTAAAACGAAAGAAAACTGTATAGACTTTGTCGCAATAAAACACTCAATACGCTAGAATTGTAAATTTCGAAGCAGAGCACATGAATTATTGATTTTGATGGCCTTCAGATATCTGAATGACATGACGTATCACCAATGATATCACATGTGAAAGCGCTGACCAAAAGTACTGGCTCAGAGAGTATAATGATGAAAAACCACCGCGTATAATGGTCAAACTACTGCGCATTCAGTTCGAAGCACGGCATGAGTCGAAAGCAGCGCGTATGACTATACAAGCACTGCGCATAATAAAGAAAACACTGCGTTTGACAGGGAAATCAAAGCGTATAAAGTACTGCGTATAATGATAAAATCACACCGTATCATGCTAAAAGCACACCGTATAATGAGAAAAGCATCGCGTATAATGTTAAAAACACAGATTATAATGACAAAACTACTGCGTACAATGACAAAAGTAGAGCGTATAATGCTAAAAGCACTGCGTATAACGACGAAAGCACTGCGTAAAACGACGAAAGCACTGCGTACAATGCTAAAAGCACCACGTATAATTATGAAAGCACTGCATATAATGCTAAAAGCACTGCATATAATGCTAAAAGCACTGCGTATAATGCTAAAAGCACTGCGTACAATGCTAAAAGCACCGCGTATAATTATAAAAGCACCGCGTATAATGACGAAAGCACTGCGTATAATGCTAAAATCAAGGTGTTGTTGAGAACTGACAGACCAGATAAGATATATATATATATATATACATAGCAACAGTATTAGCATGGTTACTAGGATTAGAGACGGTATGTCATCACGTGACATTGATAGACGATAGCCAGATGTAGTAATTGGACATTCTTTGAGTTAGTTGAGCGGCGATTATCGAGACGAACACACGTAGAGAGATTGTGATATTTTTTATATAATTTTCTTTATGAAACTTTATTACCGTGACTTGTCGAGGACTACAGTTAGGGAGGCAACATTCTCGACACGTGGCACCTCCGACGGGATTGACAGAACGCTAGTTAAGCCCAAAGTACGAAGAAATAGTTGCAGTGGCACACGGTTGTCTGCGATGGAGAAAAAATTAGAAACGAAGTTGAAGCAACTAAAGCTTAGCGTCGAACGGACGAATAACATCTTGGACTCAGGTAAGCCTGAAAGTATAAAACGGCATCTTAGTGCGCTACGTGAGACAGTTCGTGAAGCTAACGAGTGTAAACGGGCTGTTGAATCAGAAAAACATTGAGGCTGACGAGAGCGCTGAGATTATTAATGACTGGAACATTGAAGTTGAGACGAAAATCGAACGGGCGGACGATAGTGTAAATCGTTTAGAGAACTGGCTTTCCGAAAGAAAGCGAACTGATGATAACGTAGCGCAAGAAGAGCAATTTAAGATAGAATTAAAGCTGCATGAAAAACGAATGAAGATGAAGGCCGAACTTGAGCTAACTAAGACAACACCGGATGTTCAGGAATGTTCTGACTTTAAAACTGCAAAACTACCAAAATTAGTTATCTCTAAGTTTGACGGTTCATTTATGGATTGGCCGAGATTTTGGGGGCAATTCTGCGAAGCTATTGACAAAAGTTCGATCGCCCCAATCACCAAGTTCACGTATTTGCGTGAGCTACTATGTCCAAAGGTTAAACGTTGTGTAGAAGCCCTGCCGTTTACGCCAGAAGGCTATAATCGCGCCAAGTCAATTCTCCTTGACAAATACGGAAAAGAATCGGAGACTGTCAATAGCTACGTCAAAGAAAATCCTTGAGTTACCCTACATAACAAAAGCAGATCCACGTAAAATAGCGGCGTTTAGCGAAAAACTGTCTTATTGTGTCCAAGCGCTAGATACCATGAAAAACCTAGACTATATTAAGGGAAGCGTTGCCATGACGCTTGAGAAATTGGTTGCGATTAGAGGGGATTTGGTCCGTACAGACCCCGACTGGGAATCTTGGGACTTTATTAAGCTATGCGAAGCCTTGCGCCAATGGGTGAAACGAAACCCAGACTCGGGGGACGACAATACACGTAAAACTCTGTTTAACGCACGGAGGGAAGAAATAAGATTACGGGGCTGCGTTTACTGCGAGGACACTTCACACAAAGCGACGCAGTGCGACAAAGTTACTGAAACAAGCGAGCGAAAGAAAATCCTAGCGGAAAAGGGTTTGTGCTTTAATTGCGCTATGAAGAAACATCGCGCCTCGGAATGTGCAAGTAAGACGTTGTGTCAACATTGCAAAAGACGTCATCACTCATCCATTTGCGAACAGCGTGATCAATCTACCGGAAAACCTAAGAAGCTGTTGAGGACGGCGCCGCAGGACAAGGGATCTTCCCTGTGATCATAGTAAAAGTAAACGGTGTTATGTGTCGCGCTTTAATCGATTCTGGCGCCGGGGGGTCGTATGCGTCTGCAAAACTGATAAAGTTGATTGACCGAAGTGAGATGCTTTTAACCCAGACTACGCAGTCAGATTACGAAAATCTTTGCAGATTGGACGTGCTTGGCTTGGCGGACACTATGGAGAACGATCAGAACGTAGTAAATGATGACTTCAAAGAACAACTGACAAGGGATCCAGCTGGTTGGTACGAGACCAACCTTCCTTGGAAAGCAAATCATCCTCACCTCCCAACTAACGAAACAGGTAGCAAGCGTAGATTGACATCTTTGGTAAGGAAATTAACTCGTGAAGGGAATTACGATCAGTACGATGACATCATAAAGGACCAACTCAATGAAGGGGTCATCGAACGGGCGCCAGACGAACCGAGTGGCAAAGAATATTACCTTCCACATAAAGGGGTAGTCAAACAGTCGGCAGAAACAACGAAGCTACGCGTAGTGTATGATGGGTCGGCGAAAGAATCGAGTGACAAACCGTCCCTGAATGACTGTTTATACCCCGGACCACCTCTTCAGAACCAATTGTGAAGTATCCTAGTAAGAGCACGGTTTCATCCTATACTCTCGACCAGCAACATAGAGAAAGCGTTTTTTCAAGTGCGTATTAAGGAAGAGGAGCGAGACTCGTTGCGATTCTTCTGGAAGAGCCCTGGAAGTGACGAAGTGGTAGTGTATCGTTTCACTCGGGCTGTGTTTGGACTAACCTGCTCTCCATTCCTCCTTGGAGGTGTTATCAACGAACACTTGAAACACTGGGAGCAAAAGATATATGGGGGAGTGTGTTGAGAACTGACAGACCAGATAAGATATATATATTATATCGTATTACCGTGACTTGTCGAGGACTACAGTTAGGGAGGCAACATTCTCGACAGTGTATCATTGCAGAAGCACTGCGTATAATGGCGAAAGTACGAGGTAAAATGATGAAATAACATCGTATAATATTAAATGGACCAATTGAAATGCCATTTTACCACTTAAGACAGCTATGGCTTTCCATAAGCGTGGGCTGTTGAAGATTGCGCGACACAACCGTATTGGTGTGGTTTGATGTGCTTCAAAACGTGGCTGTAACATGGTTTACCACTACGCACTATTCAGCAATTTACGATATAGTTAGGGTTAATCAGTTACTCGCAGGAAAACTACCGAAGTGTTGGGTCGATCTGGGGTAAACACCAACCTAAAATGATCAAGCTTTGTAATTGGGCTTTTGAAACAAGTCATAATTGTTTGTGATTTGTTCTTTAAACAAAACAATTTCTATAGTTGATTGTCTTCCTTTGTTACAACCAACCATTCACAATGCCTGTTAGTATAGGTTGGTGACGACCCTGGGCCTGTGACACGTCGATGCATTTGGTAGATTAGTGTGAGAAATTCAAATATATAAGTCCAGAAGAACGTCTGAAAACGTTTCAAGGAAATCATGCCTGCTTTAGTTGTCATAAGAAGGCTGGTCGTGACCATAGTCAGCAGTGTACCCACAAACCAATGGTAACCAGGGCGAGTACCATCATCACGCTCTTCTGCGTGTCAGCATCCTTCGTGTCGCGTCAGTCGGAAAGGATAGAGAGCCAATGCTACCAGTAATAGATATGCTAATTTAAATTTTCATTTATTTCATTTTTCTCACATTAAATATATGAGATTAAGACTAATTAATTGTTCAATCTGACAAAGGAAACCGTCAGATTTTTAAAATGATAGACCATACAAAATTAAAGAAATATAAAGTGAAATTTAATGCGGTTGGCAACATACAGTTGTTAAGCAAGCTATTTCTCCTGCATTGTTAATTTCCTTACTGTTCGTCTTTATAGATTATGTAAGTACTAGTAGAAAATGTTGGTTATAGCTAACTGGCTTGGATTAAATGGACGGAACTATAAGAATTTTGTTCTCCTCAATAACTTTTCACGCTATTAGAAATCATTGTGGTAATTGAACTAAATTGCATGTTAAGTAATTTTCGTCATTTTAAAATAACAATTAACAGACCATTTAATGTTACATCATATTAAATGTGTTTTACCTTGATTGCTTAACCTAAACTACCTACTTGTCAAGCTAATAACATTTGTCATCTGGACATATTATAAATGATATTTCCAAGCCAATTGACAAGTGTGAGACCTAATCAATTTGACAGCTCTATTTAAATTTTATTTTTCTCACAGATACCAATATGCATGATTAAGGCTAATTTATTGTATACTTTATAGCAATGGAAACCCTCGGATGTTTGAGAAAAATAAGCTACAACATAAAAGAAAAACTATTAAAATGACGTACAAAATTAAACGTAGAAATTAGATCTGTGCAATTAGATTATCACAATGCTGTTTAGTATTGCTCTACAAAATGCTATTTAGTGGCCAAATGTTAAAAACAGAAGTGGAAAAATACTTGCATGATCTAGATGAACGTTCCAAAATATAGTGATAATTTTAAGCTACAATAGAGTATCATCAGATTAAGCTATTTGTATCCCGCTGGCCTGAGATATCGCTTTCAACCCTCCAGGTCCTAAAAGGACATAAAGTATTTTGTAAGTCAATCTGCGTACCATCTGCACCAGCTATGGACCGATAAATGCAAACCTTGAGTCAACTTTTAGGGACGTTTCCAACAAACGTACCAATTCTTAGCACGGACTGGATTGTCTGTATTAGAAAGCTCCTGTTGAAACGGAAGAAATTAAACCAAATTTAATTTTCTCCAACAAACTGCACAGTTTCGAAACAAGTAGCTAAATGTAGCTTGGTGCACTGAAATCAGGCGTACGCTATATCTTTTGCTCGTAAAGTCAAAGCTCAGCTATGCAACACGACATGCAGACAACTCCGTGAAAGGATCGAGTGAGTTCAACAAAGAGCGACGAGGTGGATTTTAAGAAATGCACAACTTTTGAAATGACATAACATCCAAAAACTGTTAAAACTGGATCTCTTACCACTCTCTTACGATAGAGAGATGAAGATCTTCTGATTTTTCTCGAGGCGCTCTACGGTTATGTCGATTCAACATGGACGTACTCGACTCACCGAAGTCACCGGCGTACAACGCATCAACTCTCACTACTCAGTGTTCAATCATCATATTCCAAATGCCTTCTCAAAGCGTTAAAGGTTATTTGTTAAAATTTCAATCCAGATACGTTTTTTATAGCCGTATCTCGTTTAAACCTGCTTAAACGTAGATATTTAGAATTTCGCCGTTCATGCAGTGTATGACATTAAATTAACCTGAACTTAAATGTGCATAAATTAATCTATTTAGTATTCTCGAAATATTTAAATGTGGATAAATTAACTATTTAGTATGCTCAGGTTATTTAAATGTCATAAATTAATATATTTAGTATTCTCCAAATATTTAAATGTGGATGAATAAATCTATTTAGTATTCTCGAAATATCTAAATGTGGATAATTTATTCTATTTATATTAGTATTCTCAGAATATTTAAATGTGGAACATTAATCTATTTAGTATTCTCAGATTATTTAAATGTCATAAATTAAAATATTAGTAGTATTCTTGGAATATTTAAATGTGAATAAATTATCCTATTTAGTATTCTCAGATTTTTTCATTTGAAAATTTAAATTTTAGTTCTGTGTGAATACGAATGACTAGAAGACTGCCTTAACTTTATACTTTGTATGTAACCTGTCTGCGTGTGTTTTGTGTTACAGTGTGTAAGTCATTGTATATATAAAACTGAGTTCATGACATGAACGTTATATAAAATAAAGTTTCACCTCAAATTGGCTTTTTGCTATACCACATTTAAGTGCTTAAATTATGTGGGAAACTTGTTTTTGACTTTAAAATCAGTAGCCCAGGAGTGCCAATGCATTGCCCAACACGAGATCATTCTACTCTAAAAGTATCTTTACATGCTGTTTTTAAGCCATTCTCTAAATCTTATCTTCCCATACTTCAGTCCTAATTGTCTTCATTTTCATGAAACCATGAAAGACGAGTTGGGCAAGTATTCTGAAAGGCTTTTGACACAATTTAATAGGATGACATGCGCATTGCAAAGGAACTTTTCTTTTAAAGAATTTCTCGTTCGTACTTTGCCTTTTTTTATCACACTGTAAATTTGCTCTTCTCTATTAATCGCTAGCTAATGCCCCACTAATAATTGTACTTGGTGTATATGATTACATTAGTTAACTATAAGCTATGGGTTAAAGATCACCAATATTAAAAATAATAGCCCATGTTCATGAGAATTTAGATGCCTAAGGCAATGGAAGTTGCTGAAGTTTTAAATATCTGGCTTAAATTAATGTTTTAAAGTGTATAATCTTTTTATGTACTGATGTTATGCTAAATTGATACCACTCAATATTGTTTAGAATTTAAGATGTGTTAAATTAATAAGATTAATTTCTACGAAAACAGATATGCAAAATACATACTATACTCATAAGTATACAATCTAAGTATATAATCCTTTCAGCAACATTAATATTTCCATTTAGGACTTGTTGTCTTACAATAATGAATTTGGAAATAGATACGAAATTTCTATAACTCGTTGTATTTATCCACGTGCACATTTTTTTCGAACAAAATATCTGAATGTCTTTTTTAATAAGAGTTAATTAGATTTAAGAAAAGAAATAAAATTCTACACTCCTTGCTGCTTGTATGTATGAACTTTTATATCTATTGTTACCTATATGTGTACCAGTAATGGTGTAACATGCAGAATATGAATGTTGTTATAGATACACAGATGGCTGGTAAGAATATTGAGATAGAGTAAATGTAAAAGATTTGGTAGTATAAACCAAACCTTGACATGCAAGCAGAACGAAAACCTGCCAAAGAAATAAATATTACAAATATTACTAAAAGAATCTCTTTCTATCATTAATCTATTCCCTTCGGCGGCTCAGAGTCAGAGGTTTCTATTTCCGTTGCATCAATCACTTTATAATTACTGTTATGTTGTTAAATATTAAACAAAATACGCGTCATAGTGCTGTACTGTACAAATATAAAATATTATATAAAACATAAAACACATAACATCATTACTCCGCCTGCCCTCAGGGCGTGAGTATGCAACCAAATGTCTACATGTAAAATGTTTCTCATGTAATTTTCATGCAAAATGTTTTAAAACGACAAGTTTCACCTCGACGAAGTTTTTAGAACGTGTTTGAATTACGCATGCTTGAATTTGAATTTAGTATTTCCACAGCACCAGCGAAGTTTTACGGTTTTAATATACACTTTCATGGTTTTTTGAGTCATTACAAAAAAACTGATTTGAGAAACGCAGTATAATTATATTACATATAAATTGTGTCGATTTAGAGTACATACATACTTTATTGAGCATATACTTTATTGCCAACTGGCAATTGCCAACTTTAAGTGGCGAAAGGCCCTGTAAATAAGCGCTGATCAATTCGCACCACCCGGGCTACCCGTGCTGACTTGTTTCACATCGAAATTATCATTTTTCGGATGAACATTTTTGCGCCTAAAACTCAATAGGATTGCAGCTGCAGCTGCTTAGTGATATATCATATATGACTAAGCTATTGTAATTAGAATGAGCAGTTAATCGATCACGATGTCTAAAAATGTCTTTTCGATATCTTTTTAGGACCTATTTGAAAATCATATTAGTTATGAGATAGCTTCCTATTAAAATATTAAAACACAAACACAAAAACATCACAAGTTAGTAACTGCGCGCATTGACGAATGAACTGTTTAATTTGGCTGCTACTCTCGATAAATCAGATGATCCACTTGAATACTTGTGCGTTAATTTTCCTCTGGATATCTACGACACGACTAGTTAAAAGCTTGACAGGTGAACAAGCCATATATTTCGGAAAAGCGAACAAAAATATTTGCCAAACTAAGTATTGCAAACAAAAGAGACAAACAGTGAGTTAAAATGTGGCTTACATTGTGTCGCAGAGAAATCCTGCACGTCCATGAATTACAAGACTCGTGGAATGGGTAAAGGTCGTTGTGAGCTCAACAACAAGACGGTTGAAAAGACAGTTGATTTTGATAATAAGATACATCACCCCGAGTTCAATCATCTGGCCATATTAATCGAAGTTAGTATACAATTATATACAGTTAAACATGCCTTTCATTAATTTTTTGTTAGACTTCAAACAGTCGTCCCTCTATTTTTCCGTCACGAATATTCATGACGGGAGAATAGAGGGCTCGCAGCCTGAAGGACAGTTTATTTAAGAAAATTATTGACAGTGATCTCAAAGTATTTACAAAATTTTATATCTTCAACGTGCATATTAGCAAATTGTTGTTCTAAATCAACTCTCGAAGCTGTATTACTTGCTTGAAGATTTTTGTTTCCATCTAAGCATGTTTTGTTGCCAATACATAATTTGCAACTGACTGCATGCTGTGTATTTCAATTTTAAATAATTCCCATATTCGAAAATTATCTTTATTTCACCCATACACCGATCAAAACCGTAGAGATTTTGAATCATTGATGTTTAAGGTAGGTACACCGAACACTTTGAACTGATTTTGTTTTGAAGGTTAGGATAGTGAAAAACATCTGCACCATGAGCCATTAAAAAAATCGTCGATCAAGAGTTCTTTTAATTCCAACAATAATTTGCTCTTTAAACCCAATTAATATATAAATATTATTTACACATGTATGTACTTTATTGCTGTTTCTTTAAGAAATACCGAAAAACTTACTGTAGTTACATGCAATTAATAAAAAAGGCTCGTCTATTGATCTATTCATAGAATCGTCCACATGCAGGTGAATCAAGTATTTCACGTCGAACAACAGGTACGTCTACTGGCGTAGAAAAGCTTAACAACCTATTCAGAATTGATGAAAACAGCATTACAATTGCCACATGTTTTGTTACTGCTGTCATAATATTGTTCAGCATTGTTACACACGCCCAATCATTGCAGGATTACCATTGCACAATGATAACGTTAACATTAGCAACAAGCCCATGTTCAACGCTGTTTTCATCAGCACGGATTTTTACTGTATTATAACTAGTATTAATAATAATATTTTAAATACTACATTAAGACTACAAATCATTGAATATTAACGTAGCTATGAGCGACAGTCACATAGTTTATATAATAAAATAAATTAATATATATATAAATATATTATACATATATATATATAATATATATATTATATATAGATAAATGTAGTGATAGAAACTATCGTGAGGATAGAATTTAGCGCATACAAAATCGTACGGATAGAGTGCTCAATGCGTACGCAGAGCGGTCTAACACAAGATGAGAAACACAAGTTACTTCATCGGGGTCAAGGTAATCACTCGGCAAAAAGTCATTTACATAAGTTAATCACATTTTCAAATAAAATAACGTTTCGACTTTATTTGTCTTTATCAAAATAAACTAAACTTTACAAAGCCCTACTTTTATACCCTATGTAAACTTTAATTACCATAATTAATCATACATTTCAGATTCCAATTCATTGTCCATATTCAATCCCAAGGGGTACAATGTCTTTAATCTATTGATCCAATACATTTCCCTAACTGTGGGTTCTACCGGATCAGTTTTATCAATTATAAGTATATCACAATCAATAATTAGACCATTATGGTTTTCTTGTAAGAAGTGTGTATGCAAATACCTTTGTGTATGACTTCTATCAGACAATGCTTTCCTTTGACATGCTTTATAATTATTCCATCTAAATCGGAATTTATCCGTTGTCTGACCAACATTTTCTTACACACTTTACATGTCAAAAGATAAACAACACCCTTTGAGTCGCAGTTAAAATGATGGTTCACATTATAATGTTTCCCATCAACTGTACACTCAAAAGTATCGGATTCTTGGATATTTTTACATGTTAAACATCTAGGTTTATTGCATTTCTTACATCCTTTCTCTCTTACGAGTGATGGTACCTTTGCTCTAACTAAATAATTTTTAAGGTTACGACCTGTACTAAACGCTATAAAAGGTTCAGGGGTAAATACTTTACGAGCTTCTGTATCTAGATACAAGATATACAAATTTTTCTTAATTACCAAACCAGAGTGCTTCAACGAAGGATGGAAGGTTATAGTGAAAGGCACTCCTCTCTTACATGATTTTAACAATGTACTTGTATCTTCTTGTATATTATACTCCCTTACCTCCTAAATTCTTTCTCTATAAGCCATGTTGGATATGCCCTATTCCTTAGCAAACTAGGCAAATCTTGCAAGTGTTTCTCAAAATCCTCTTTACGTGAGCAAATTCTCTTGATGCGTAGTCCCTGACTATATACAATAGATCTTTTAACATGAGCTGGGTGCGATGACTCATAATGTAAATATTGATGACAATCGGTGGACTTAAAAGAGGGACTTGAAATGAGCTGACCAGCATCAATTTCAACAACAACATCAAAAAAATTCACTTTAGTCCGCGAGTACTCGTATGTAAACTTTAAGCTAGGATGGAATTCATTAAGCTTTTTCATGAACTGCAACAATTTATCTTCTCCTTCTAACCAGACAAAAAAGATGTCATCGATATACCTCAACCATACCAAAGGTTTTATCTCTTGTTCTTTTAAAAATTCTGTCTCCACCATATCCATAAAAATACATGCATACGGAGGAGCAAATTTTGTACCCATAGCTGTACCGGAAATTTGCCGATAAACCTCTGAATTAAATTCAAAATAATTATTTTTAAGGACAAATTCCGCTAAATTAACAAGGCTCTCAGATGACACTGTTTTGTCTTCACGTTCTTCTAGCTTAGTGTAGAGTGCTCGCAGACCATCCTCGTGTGGAATGCTGGGATAGAGACTTGCAACATCTGCTGTTACAAGTAACGCATTTTCCGGAATCTTACCTAATTCTTTTAACTTATCCAAAAGGTGTCCCGTATCCCTAATGTAGGACCTCCCAGTTCTCATAATGGGCTGAAGATGGTAATCTAAAAATTCAGAAACTCTTTCCGTGGGAATCCCACAATTAGAAATAACAGGACGTCCTGGTACGTTACGGTCTTTTATGAATCTTGGGTAAAAAATATAACCTTCCTAACGCACATGAGTTTTTAAAATCGTACGAAAAATATTTAAATTCGTCATTAGAGATACTTCCTCGTTTGTGTAATTTATTAAACATATTGTTGCTTTCTTTAATAAGAGACGATACAAACTTTTCAGAAGAGCTTTCAATTTTGGTATAAACATTGTTATCACTAAGTTGTGAATAACCCTCCGCTAAATAATCATCTCTATCCCAAACAACCACACACGACCCCTTATCCGCTGGTTTGATTATTATTTATATGTATGTATATGTATATATATATATATATATATATATATATATGTATATATATATATATATATATATATATATATATATATATATATATATATATATATATATATATATATATATATATATATATATATATATATATATATATATATATATATATATATATATATATATATATATATATTATAAAACAAGATGAGAAACATCTCGAAGCGGTATCCTCGCGAAGCGGCTTGAAGTGTAAAGGATTTTGCTGATATACGTTGCTTGGGTACTTATGGTGTGGAATAAATAAAAATACTCTGAAATTCAAATGTTTCAAACCCAGGGGTGCGCGTATTTTGAAACATATTAAAAATGGGCACGAAGTTTAAATGCTTAAAAATAATTTTGAGCTGGTATGTGTTTTGTTGCTGTTCATAATTTCAATTTTGATTGATTTCAAGCAATTCAAACGTCGTGCAAACGTATATTTTTCTCAATAAGAGAAGTTTTTTCTGAAGAAATGTTCCAATTTTAATTAAATCTCCCTTGGCAGTTGTGTGCAAATTAGGTAAATATATAAATAAAAGATGCACAAAGCAAATTTTGTTCAAAATATGGCGCGATGTTTTGCACGGCTTGGACTCGAGCAAATTTTAGGAAATTTTGTGCAGCAATACAACACCCGACAAATTTTCCATCTACCACGTCAAAATTACTTTTAAAGAGAAATGGCAACAAAATTTTTTATAGTCTCATCGATTTTATCGATTTTATATCTTCCTTATTTCGTGAAATATTTTCATTTGAAATGTTAAGTTGTCCGCCATCTTGAATATTTGTAGATATGCACGATACGTCACAACAGGGGTCACGCGATTTCTTACGACACAATGATTAATATGCTCTTATATATAGCCGCATGTACGGTAGGTGTTTCGGATTTCATCACGGACTAAGAAGATTTTAAACAACATTTGATTGTTAGTAGGTAGCCTGCTAGCAGGCGTTCTTTTGTGTTTTTACTTGTTTTATTTCATAAAGGAAAAATCTAGCTTCACCTGTAATGTTTCGGTTTCGGATTTCACACACATAACGTATGAAAATTTGCATTTCCAAAACTCGCGGTCGCCATCTTGATTCAAGGCGAAGCTAGATTTTTCCTTTACGAAATAAAGCAAGTAAAAACACAAAAGAACGTCGGCTACCAGGCTAGTTTGTAGGTATTTAGGTGCAGCTTGACTGGCTTATCCCCGTTGTGACGTCACCAAAACATTGTTCAAGGAGAACTCCACTCCCAAAACAAGTTGAGTAACAAGTTGAGTTTAAATAAAAGATAATACCTTCAATAGATTGTTTCCGAAATATCTCGGCCCAAATCGTTTTATTAAAGGAGAAATCGACTATCAAAGTTCGCGATTTTTGCAAAACCGACGCCATGTTTTTCCGACGCCATGTTGATCTTTTCTGCGCAGACGCGAATTTGGTCAGCGCCCTTATTTTTGACGTGATTGAGTGCTGCTGAGCTGTTGTTGCTCTCGAATTACAAGTATTTTGTATTAGAGTTCATCATGAATGTCGATGCCACACGTTCGTCGAGCGTTGTTTAATCAGATTCGGAAACTTCTAGTTCTTCAGGTGAGAGTTTAGATGAATTTCATAGGAATATTTTACAAGGTGGCTAAGTTCTAGGCTATCAATTTGAACCTAGACGAGATAGTAACAAGGCAGTGGTGAATGAGCTGACATCGAAGATGACCAAAATATGTCTTCTGACGAGGAATCTGTCGTTCGTTTGGGCAACCTTGACTGGTAAAACATCATACTTCATAGTTTATATTGACAAATTGTATTTTCGTGTCCGTAAATTTTATCATTATTCCCAGTAAAATAAATTATTATCACTAGGTGTTTATGCGAACATTGCCAGATAATGGATAGGGAAGAGGAAGGCGTCTGTTGTCTTGTAATCGAACAGGTCGCTAACAATTCGTATTTCTTTCCCAACAACTCATCAACACCACCACACTAGCTGACGGTACGCACAATGGCGAGAGATTTTGTGCTCAGGACCTTCATATGTTGTACTTCTGTATTGCTGCTTAACAATGTCGTACATTTGGCTACATGCATGCATGTGTGATTCCGTCAACATTTCTGATCAAAATTTAGCGAGGAAATCCTGTCTAGTCGTAGCGAGACATTAAGATGAACGGCAAACAGAGTCTCGATATTCAGTTTATTTGTGTTCAACCATTTGTGAAGGTTTACCAATTCAGAGTTTATGACACTTTGGAGCTCGTCCATAGATTTTGCTGCATAACATACGCTAGTGTCATCCGCGAACATTCTCGGGATAGCCCAATGAAGGCAGTTTGGTAAATCATTAATATATAACAAGAAATAACAATGGTCCCAAATTGCTCCCCTGCGGGACACCGCAGCTAACTGGATTTGAACTTGACTAATAGTCATTTACAAGACATTTTTGTGTCCTATTTGTAAGATATGACTCAAACCATTTAAGACTATTTAAGTCGACGCCATAATTTCCCAACTTTTTCAGAATAATATTATGATCAATGGTATGGAATGCTTTCTTTAGATCTATAAAAACAACTCCATTAACCAGGCCATTGTCAACGTGCACAGACCAGCTATTTCAGTGGCAGATCCAGGGTAAGTCAAAATAAATTATAGCAGCTCAATTTTAAATTCAAAATAACTTTATAACAATGTCATAGGTTATGAATTTCAAAAGAATAAAATCTAACCAATGAAGTTGCTTTGAAGGTGTTTTAAAATGTAAATATATCCTAGAATGAGCTGTGGTAATTTATTTTGACTTACGCTAGATCCGCCACTGAGCTATTTGTAGCTTCCACTAGTGCAGTTAAAGTGCTATGTAACGATTGAAATCCTGATTGACAGGTGGTCAGAAGATTATAATTATTCAAATATTCGTAGCGTTGTTCGTACACAATTGTCTCAAAAATTTTTGCAACAACAGGAATAACAGATATAGGACGATAATTAGTGCGGTCATTCCTAGCACCGCTTTTATAGACTGGCGATACCCTGCTGTCTTTCCATTCTTGTGGAAATATTGATAGATGCTGTGAATATTGCCGTTAGAGAAGGTGCAGCAACATCAGCAGCTATCTTCAATAATTTATTAGGTATGTTATCAAAGCCAACTGATTTTTTTCATCAATTTTTGTCAACAACTTATAAACTGTTTCAACAGTGGGAGGTTTCAAAGAAAATATGCTATGAGTTGGCTCAAGATAATATTCTGGGCCATATTCCGTTAAAGGGATATCAGAAGCGAGGTTACTACCAACAGTTGAAAAATAGTTGTTGAATGCTTCTGCTATCTCGATAGGCAAGGTAATTACTTTTTCCCCCGTTCTTATTTCCGATATTTTTTTGGTCTTACTTAAATGATTTTATCTCTGTTTGGCGAGTTATTTGTCGATAAACAGTCAATGTTCAGATCACCCAGCAAAAAGTATTCTAAATTCTCTGCATCCTTTAAGCCAATCATTTTCTCAAATTCCGAAAAGTGACTTGTAGGAGAATCAGGAGGCCTGTACCAGGTGCTAACCAAGATTGATTTAGAGCGTGGTTTTTTAATTTCCACTATTAAATTTTCAAGAGTTTCAGAAATCAGGTCATATCGTTCAATAAAATTTAAGTTAGATTGAATATATATACAAATACCTCCGCCTCTACGGCCATTAACTGAACGATCTCTTCTAACTAACTCAAATCCTGGTAAACAGACCTCGTGATCACTAATTGAAGAGTCACATTTGGTTTCATTTATACACAGTAAATCCATTTTAGTACTACTCATAAATATTCGCAATTCGTCAATATGCCGTACTAGACTATTTATATTTAAGTTGGCCATAGTTAACCCACGATGACATGGTATGTTTAAATTACAAACGTTTTCAAAATCATTCGACTCACGCGAGGTCGATACCAAATCATCATTCGTGAGGGTTGGCCAATCGTCCACTTTACTCATTACGGGCTCCCAAACTGCAGTATCCTAGTCAGTTTTATTATAAATATACTTCCAGAAATTAGTTGCCAATATTTTAGTTCCTGTTTTGTTAAGGTGAATCTTGCTCCGATTTAATTCATTAACAGTAATATTTGTGTTGTCAATAAACTTCCAGTTCTTCTGTTGGCAGAGTTGTTGTAACTTTGTTTTTCATAGTCTCATCGTCTGAACGTGTAATTAGACTTGATATAGCTAACTCTGTGTCTGGTAATGACTTGCTGATTGTTTAAGTCAACGTTTTTATTTCTTGGGCACAACGTGATGAGGTTTCGCGCCCTTTTAGGCTGTTTGTTCCTACATGTAGAATCAATTTATCAGGTTTCCTTCATAGAATTGGTTTGATGTAGTCATCCATATCAAGGGTGGTACATCCTGGGAAGCTTGATACCCAACCTTTGTGTCTGCCTTTGAAAGCTTATGAGCATTAGCATGATGTGTTTGATCATCGAGTCTCCTGTGTTTTGTCAGGTTAGCCCAGGTTAGCCTCAGGAATAAGAACACTCGCTAATCGTATAATTTTGTTGAATTATTTATTTTATTCGATCTAAAAACAAACGAGACAAATAGTATAATACACTACAAATTACACCGATTACAAATACGAATATTATTACATTTAAATTACTTACTTCTGTGGCGAGCCTCCACAGTATTTACACAAAGTTAGCACTTCTATAGCTTTAGCAGTCGTGAATCTTAATAAAAACGTTATTCCTTTCTATAATATAAACCTTTGAACTTGAAAGCCTGTTCGCTTCACTGTCTTTTAGCGCGAAAACCTTACAACCTGTCTGCTTTCTTTTGAGTTATATTCAATCGCTCAGAAAGCGTTCGTGTATACTGTTTTCTATCTTTCAGGATGAGCTACATCAACACTCTCCCCCGCCAATGAGGCAGTAAAGCCTCATTGCTACTCGTCCTCTTCGTACCCTTCAGCCGGATGAATGACTACGATCTTCGTTATTGGTCTTTGATATTCTGACGTGGCTGTTTTCACTCTAACGTTGCGCACCTTTCCATCTTCTCCTGGGTATACATTGATAATTCTACCAACCGTCCATAAACCGCGTATAGTATTAGTGTCTTGCATAATAACTATGTCGTCTATTCTTACGTTTCTCTTCTCGACTGTCCATCTCTTTCTTGGGACTAGAGTCGGAGAAACATCTCGCTTCCATTGTTTCCAAAAAGCGTCGACGATTTTCTGGACAGATTCCACTCGGCGTCGTGGATTACGCGTTTCTTGAAATGGTCCTTGCGGTACTGTGGATGACGCTCGTCCGAGAAGAAGGTTGTTGGGACACAGATATGAACCATCGTTAGGATCATTGCGTATTCGACCGATTAGCCTTTGGTTAATCAGGTTCGCGATCTCCAGCAAACACGTGTAAAATTCAAATGGACTCAGAATCTTTTTGCCAATAGCTTTCTTCAAAGCTCTCTTGGTAGACTTTACTAATGATTCTGCTACACCATTTTGATGTGGAGCGCCTGGCGTTGTAAATTTCCACGCCATTTCTCGCTCTGCTCCAAACTCCTTCAACTCTTTACGATTCCATCCTCTTATCATTTCTTTCAATTCTCGTTCAGCGCCTACCAACTGGGATCCGTTATGGCTCATTAACAGTGCTGGCTGTCCTCTGATCGCGAAGAACCGTCTCAGTGTCTGCAAAAACTCCATCGTGGAATAATCCACCGTTAATTTCAAATGGATGGCTCGTGTAACCATGCAAGTAAATATTACACCATAATACTTGGCACATTTGTTCCGACTAATCTTGACAGGGTACGGACCGCAGTAATCACACGCAGTATGAAAGAATGGGGGTGTGAACGGCTGTAAACGAGTTCGTGGCAAGTTGGCCATGTATTGTTCCTCAACCTTTGCGTCGAACTTTCTGCAAACGACACACCTGAATTTTGTGCTCTTCGCCAAATCGTGACCTCGCAGGATCCAATATTTCTTTCTAATCTTTGCCACTGTTGTGGTGACTCCCGTGTGTCCAATTTCGTGTGAATGCCGTGTGATAAGTTGAGATATCCAGTGATTACGTGGAAGCAGCGTCGGGTGTTTAGCATCATAGGAGACCAGGGCTTGATCAATTCTACCGCCGACTCTCATGATTCCGTTTTCGTCTGTGAATGGACTTAGCTGTCGAAGTTGTCCTGACTTTGCACGCTCGTACAAACATGCTTGTGCTCTCTTAATCCAATACATCTCCGCGCTCGTCAGCTCTTTGGGTGATAATGGGCCCAAAACTAATTGCTATTTAGTGTCGGATTCGTCATTCAATCGGTTCATCTGGCACGCCAGCTTTAAATTCTGAACATATCTTATAACGTAAGCCGTAACTCTGACTAATCTTCTCCTGCTAGAGAATTTCTTGCATGGGATTACTTCAATTTCGTTTGCTTGGGTAACTTGAAAAACAATTCGAGCCTTTCGACGCTCTGCTTGATCTTCCTTTGAGCGACCCTTGGTAGCTGGTACCTCTTTAGGCCATTGATCTTCTCGTAATTTGAGAAATTCAGGACCGTGTTTCCATCTTTCAGTTAGCTCTTGAGCAGGTATACCCCTCGACACTTCGTCAGCAACATTGTATTGTCCCGGGATGTGTCTCCATTGGCACGGCTCAGATTTGCTCTGAATTTCAGCGATTCTTGCAGAAACAAATTGTTTAAATTCTCGCGCTTGACTATGAATCCACGATATGACAATGCTACTGTCCGAGAAGAAGATTACCTTTTCAAATTTCATTCGTGTTTCATCAAGAATAGATCGAGCTAGGGGGACGGCCAAAACAGCAGCCTGTAACTCCATACGCGGGATAGTCAAGGGTTTCAGCGGTGCAACTCTGGATTTTGCTGAGACAAATCGGACGGCAAATAAGCGGTCGGACGTTTCCCATCTTACATATGCACATGCTCCAAATGCTTGATCTGATGCGTCAGCAAAAACAATGAGCGATGGCGCCCCGATGACATTGTCAGGCGTTAGGGATCTCTCGAACGTTACATGGTTCAACGCTTCCATTTCTTTGAAAAAGCTCTTCCATGAAACTTGGTTGCTGGCAGATAATTCATCGTCCCAATTTAGTCCTTCTAGGCATAATCTTCGCATCCCTGTCTTTGCACGTATTAAGAAAGCTGCGGCCATTCCCATTGGATCATAAATTCTTGCTATGTTACGCAGAACTGTTCTTTTGGTTAGCGTTGATTCGT
The DNA here is from genome assembly GCA_963855995.1 of Muricea muricata. Classification (NCBI taxonomy): domain Eukaryota; kingdom Metazoa; phylum Cnidaria; class Anthozoa; order Malacalcyonacea; family Plexauridae; genus Muricea; species Muricea muricata. The sequence continues at coordinate 119,399,524 of OY979716.1, forward strand.
TAGGAGGATGTACTTTGAACACAAATGCATCTTGCTGGTGGTTCCAAACTACGCCCAGAACTTTCTCTTCTGCTGAACCTTGCAATAACTTCATGGTTGGTTCACTCTCGCTCTGGTTGACCATTACCGCGTCTTCTAGCTTCTCATTCGACAGCCATCCTTTCACATGAAATCCGCCGCTCTCAAGCACTTTATCAGTTTCCTTTGTGAGTTGCTTCGCCGCGTCAACAGTATGGACCGATTTGCATATATCATCAACGTATGTGTTATCGTCAAGGACCTTGGCAGCATCCAGATAGCAACTCTTTGCTTCTTCAGCAGTCATTTTCAGAGCGATTTGTGCCATTGCAGGTGAAGGTTTATCCCCGAATGTTAATACGGTTTTGACATACACGTCTGCTTATCTTTCGGTCTCCATATCTCTCCATAAATATCTGTGCACGTGTTGGTCTCGCTCTAGAATTAATATTCGATGGTACATTTTCGAGATGTCGGCGCTAAGAGCCACTTCATTCTCACGAAAACGTAAAATTACGCCAAACAAATTGTTCAATAAGTTGGTTCCTTTGAGCCAATGATCATTTAAGCAGTGACCACGATAGGATGAAGACGAGTTAAACACGATGCGTATTGGAGTGCTTTTCTTGTCAGGCTTGACAACAGCGTGGTGAGATATATAATGCACCGGGCCCTTGTAGGATTCCAACTCTTTTCTTGACAGCCTCCGAGCAAAGTTCATTTCCGTCATTTCTCTCATTTGCTGGTCATACGCTTGTGCATACTCTGGGTTTTTTGCCAGTCGTCGTTTGGTTGATTCGAGCTTTCTTCCTGCTTGGTTTCTGTTGTCAGGCAAGGTAGATGGATCCCTTTTCCACGGGTAGGATACTTCCCATTGGTTGCCGACTTTACGACAGGATGCTTTAATAAGTTTAGCTTCTTGCAGTTCAATGGGACTCAGCTTTTCACTGTCACAGGAACATGTTTTCACAGTTAATCCCTTTGATTCTGTGCTCCAGAAGTCTGCCATGTCGACTGCTGTCGGCGTCACAGTCTTGATATGGAAAACTTGGTGGGCAGGTTCTTTTCTTCCTGGTGTTGTTCCAAACAGAACCCAGCCTAACGGTGAATGCCGCGCAATTAAACTCTTTCGTTGACGAGTTTCTCCTGTGTGCAGCAGTGGATTGTCAATGCCTATCAAGACGTCAACAGGACCGTCATTCCGCCAGAATTTGCTCTTTGTGATGCCGAATACTCTCGCCATTTCATCAAAGTTGACTGTGGACGTGTTATTACTAATGGATGGAATTCCTATGGCCTTCACCATATGAGCTGATCTGTTTTCCAGTGAGTGGATTCGAACTTCATAAACTTTAGTATCCAGTTGCTCTTCTTCACCACCAACCTTGGCAATTGTTATTGTCACATTTGTCCCCTTGAGACCAAGTTCTTTGGCTATTGATGTTCTTATCAAACTGACTTGAGCTCCAGTATCTAACAATATATTTGCTTGCTCTTTAACGTTTCTAGGACCAATGATATCTGCTGTGATTGTCGGTAGAAGGGCTTGGCCGTTAGTTGTAACTGAAGAGATTGTAGATATATTAGCACCATGCAGCAGAGGTGATGGTAGAACTTACATTGCTGACCTTTGGTGGTTTCGGGGCATTTTCGTCTACGACTACAGGTGGATACATTATGATCCCGTCCAGCCTCCTTTAGGCAGCTGAAGCATGCGTGGTTTTCTTTTACCAGGTTCGACCGCTCGGCGGGAATCATAGCAAGGAATTTGTGGCATTGATCGGTCCAATGGGTCAACGCTTTGCACAATAAACACTTAGACTGCCGATTTTCCGTCTCCGCTATATTTCCAACGTTTCCCTTTGCGTAGTGCCAGTTACTTCTTAATGGTGTAGTGGCCCTCATTCTTGATTTCATTTCGCTTGTCATCCATGACATCATATTTTCCAGGGTAGCTTCATTCTTCGTGGTTTCTAAGTGACGTGCCCACACCTTTCGATCATCAGGAACCATTTTTTGTTCGATGAGTGCCAGCATGTGATTGTTGTCCACATCCTTTTGGTGATCGACTTCTTTCAGTGTGTTGAAGCTTCTCTTCACAAGATGTACTAAATCACAAAACCGCGAGTCTTCGTTGTCTTTTATGGGTCTGAACCGACGACTATTATATCCGCTACGAACCGTGGGTCGCCGTATACTGAGTCTAAATAATCCCAGGAAGCTTCATAATCCTGCCCAATGCCTTTAATCATATCTAGTGGTTTCCCTTGGAGACTTGCACGCAATATTGTTATGGCTTCACGTTTACCATATCTTGCTTCCACTATGTGCTTGAAGTGGGCTTTGAATATTGCATAGTTTCTGACATCGCCTGCGAATCTTGGCAACTTGGGCTTTTCCATTTGAAAGTTGCATTGATTTTTCACAGTGTCAGGGATTGCTGTGGTTTCTGCGGTAACAGGTGGAATTCCAGGTGGTGGGGTAGAGGTTTCAGGTGTCAGTATTATGGCAGGTGTCTGGGATGCAGTTGCAGCTGGGTTTTCAGGTGTAGCTATTAATGTGGCAGAGGTCTCGGATGCAGGTGGAACTGGAGACTCAGGTGTAGGTACAGGTGGAACACCCAGCACTGGTGTGACTACAGGATTCTGAGGTTCGGGTAGCACACTTTGATTATTCTCCTTTGTATTTGATATAATTTCACCTGTATTGGGGGTGGTGACATTCTTTTCTACTACTTTTGTACCTGTCGGATCAGTTTCATTGTTCTGTTTCTCCTTTTCGATTTGGGTCTGTATGTAATCCTCAGTATCAATTTTCAGACGCAGGAATGCATCTTGAACAGCTTCAAACCAACTCTCTTCTTCTTCAAATTGTTCATCCTCTTCGATAAGCAATGTTAGTTGTTCATGTTTGGCTGTCAGATCCAGAATTGCCTTTTCATACAGGTCAAGGGACTTTCTAATTTCTTCAGCTGACCGATTTCCTGCTACTTTCAAATTTATAGTTTTTCCTAATCTTGTCAAAGCAGCCTTCCCATTTCTTCTTTCGCTGTTTTAATGTTCTCTTCAGCTATAGTCGCACTATATTGTTCTTACATAAAGTTTTCGCACACGCTCGGTTGAATCAAAATACCAATATATAAATCCAAATATTTCACAGTTTAATAGTCCAATTCTCCACATATATTCACGAGAAATCGAATTGTGTTTTGTCAGGTTAGCCCAGGTTAGCCTCAGGAATAAGAACACTCGCTAATCGTATAATTTTGTTGAATTATTTATTTTATTCGATCTAAAAACAAACGAGACAAATAGTATAATACACTACAAATTACACCGATTACAAATACGAATATTATTACATTTAAATTACTTACTTCTGTGGCGAGCTTCTACAGTATTTACACAAAGTTAGCACTTCTATAGCTTTAGCAGTCGTGAATCTTAATAAAAACGTTATTCCTTTCTATAATATAAACCTTTGAACTTGAAAGCCTGTTCGCTTCACTATCTTTTAGCGCGAAAACCTTACAACCTGTCTGCTTTCCTTTGAGTTATATTCAATCGCTCAGAAAGCGTTCGTGTATACTGTTTTCCATCTTCCAGGATGAGCTACATCAACATCCTGCTATTACAACGTTAGTAGGATTTGATTCTTTGGCGTTTTGAGGTCGATTGTTTGCTCTCTGATTGTTGGAGTTGTCAGATTTTGTTTGATCAGGTTGAATTTCACTGAATTCACTTTGCTCTTCAGCATGTAGATTGGTCGGAGTGATGTTTTTATCCACTTTCTTACTCTTCGACAGTTTCTGAGGCCTTTTGGCCTCATCCTTTGGGCTATTTTGATTGACTTGAGCATTATTATTCTCTTGTATTATTCTTATCGCAGTAACAAGACTTGATTTGTCATTTTCGAGATGGTCAATTTTTGCTTTAAGCTCTTTGACTAAGGCATTAGCTGCTTCCACGTCGTGCATCAAACGATGCTTTTCGGTTTGGCAGGTATTAATGCTACATGAGGAGGTTAATTCTCTAACTGCAGAAGTTTCGAGCTGCTTCATACGAAAATTAACATTCGTCTCGATACGCTTGAGTTGCGACTCTAATTCAGCACAACAGCAATGTGAATTTCTACTAGATTCGCAAATAATTTCTGCAGCACCGGTCTTCCCTTTAGAACTTTCAATATCTATATGATTTTGAATGCCAGCGTTATCTAGATGGACCGTAACTGTGGACGGATTTTTGTCAATATCATTCCCCGTCACATACTCTACACAAACGGCTTCGCCATTTTGTTTACTCGATTGATCACTAGACAAAGACGCTAGATTCTTTAGCTTTTCGCACGCAATAGCTAAAATATGGACTTCTAAGTTAACTACTTCTAGAAGCATTTCACATTATACAACAGTACAGAGTAGGTATTCAATGTATAAACACGTTTTAAAACTTACAAAAAGCGACCAGAGTCCAGCCAAAGCGGCCGCTTGACCAGATAGCTTTTTGGCCGAAATTGCGCCAGATATAACAGTGACCACGGCAAACGTAAGAATGATAATTCCAGTCACAATGGACCCAACTGCTGTGCTTCTTGACGTCACCATCTTGACGGATTGATTCTGTTGAACGTTCGTGCCGAATTGCTCAGAAAAATGTACCCAAAACAGTAAGACGTTGCGGCGCTCAACGCATAGACTTCTTGTTCCTCAAAATCGAAAGTGGCAAACAAGCGGTTAATCTATTCTGACGAAAGCACATTCCACCTTTTTCCCTTCCTTTGTTATTATCTCGAATAACTACAAGCTTCTTTTTGTTCACGCCATACCATTTTAAAGTGTACTCGTTACATGTAAAAAGTTTTACTTCGCCGCCGGGAGAAGTCCATTTGCCTTGAAGCTTTAATTCGGCTTGGATAAACTTTCTCAGGTCGTCTAGACAGCCTTCTCAGGTGAATTCTTTGCCAAAACATAAAAGCTTTTTCTGCTTACATGGCGTAGATGATAAAGGAGTATTTAGTAGGTTAGAAGTTTGAGGAAACGAGAAATGATCATCAGTTATAACAGAGCTATTCAAAGTCGGTCCTGCCATCATAACAGTCACTCACACACATGCATATTCATGCTATCGTCGAATGATGATAAAAAAATTCTGAAATGCGCTGCATGCACGCAATAGCTAAAATATGGACTTCTAAGTTAACTACTTCTAGAAGCATTTCACATTATACAACAGTACAGAGTAGGTATTCAATGTATAAACACGTTTTAAAACTTACAAAAAGCGATCAGAGTCCAGCCGAAGCGGCCGCTTGACCAGATAGCTTTTTGGCCGAAATTGCGCCAGATATAACAGTGACCACGGCAAACGTAAGAATGATAATTCCAGTCACAATGGACCCAACCGCTGTGCTTCTTGACATCACCATCTTGACGAATTGATTCTGTTGAACGTTCGTGCCGAATTGCTCAGAAAAATGTACCCAAAACAGTAAGACGTTGCGGCGCTCAACGCATAGACTTCTTGTTCCTCAAAATCGAAAGTGGCAAACAAGCGGTTAATCTATTCTGACGAAAGCACATTCCACCTTTTCCTTGCGGCGACACAGTTGGACGTCTGACAAAAGGGGTGCTCAAATGACCAACGCAGGGGGACTGGCTTTTCAAAATCTTCTCACAAGTCACACGGGTACAAAGGTTTTCAAAAGAATACATGCTTTGCCTGCGTGCAAGAAGCTAGAGGATTACAGTAGTAAAGTGGACTCCTGGGGCCGTTTGTGTCAAAGGTGGATAGCGCTATCCACCGGAAAGTGATTTGGAAGCACAATGACATAGAAAGCAATGGCCAAGATATATATCGAACTAGTACAATTACGAGCTCGTATAGTAGGGTAAAAAAGTGAGTTTTACTCAAAATTCTGTGTGTGTACGAGGTTATGTGGAAAACACGGACAACATGGACATGGACAACGCGGACACGGACACGTAAAAAATACGACAAAAAGCAATCAAAGCGGAAAATGAGAAAAAAATCATGTCACCCATTTTATAAAGTAACAATTCTATGTAGAATAATTGTCAGGGTTAGGGTTAGGGTTAGGGTTAGGGTTAGGGTTAGGGTTAGGGTTAGGGTTAGGGTTAGGGTTAGGGTTAGGGTTAGGGTTAGGGTTAGGGTTAGGGTTAGGGTTAGACTTAGCATGTTGTCAAATGAATTATTAAACAAAAAGCCTAAAATTACAGAGGTTAAAGAACTAGATATTAATGGCCAACTTATTACTGATGATGATGAAATTGCAGATGCTTTCAACCAATATTTCTCTACAATTGGCAGTACGTTGTCTGATAAGATTATAGGTAATGGCATTGACCCAATGAGGTTTGTGACTCCTATGAAGGGTCGTTTATTTAACTTTATCAGCATTACAGTTCAAGAAATAATAGTACAATTACTTTCAAATGTGTTGGGACAAATCACAATTTTAACTAAAATATTGAAAAACTTTTATCCCCTTCGCCCCCTATTCAATGTTGGCACGCGGTTACTACAAATAATGGTAGCTGTTCATATTCAGACATCGACACCATCATTGAATTGGGGAGGGGGGGAGAGGAGGGAAAATTTTTAAAGGTGATTATTGTGGACAAGCACATGTAATGTGAAACCGCATGTGTCCCAACTACTTTTGAAACAGATTGTCTCGGCTGTAGACCTAATTCTTAAACTTTATTGTATTTTAACAACATGTTTTTAACAACTTAAGCTATTCTATTTGGTATTTACTTTTTAAACTGTAGAATAGTATGCTTTTTCTTTTTACAATGGGTGATTTTATCACTATTTGAAATATCTTGAAGAGAATTTAGTGTATATTTATATATGTATATTATTGTAAAGATATACAATGGTCGTTAAAAGGGCTTAGCGAATATGATGTTCAGGAACGAATTTGCTGGATGCAAGAGTTTAACGCACAATTATCTGTTCAGGCAACTAGATCATTCACTAATGCATAATATGCATATGAAGTTTAATATATTGCACGTATATGTTTTGCATATTTGACGCAAATTGTAATCATCACGTAAGCAACATGAACTGTATAATGCAATGCAATATTAGGGAAAGGTATATTTCATACGTTTAAATGATGCTATAAACACTATGGTTTTTTTAAGGAGAATATCCGACGAAACTCGAGCGCTTGTGAAATTCTTACGTACGGAAAAAAAATATTCTATTCGAGCTAAGATTTCTAAATCAAGTGTCGTACGATATTTGAAAGAATCGAATCAGCCTCGTGGGAAGCAAGACAAGGAATCAAATATGGGACGACCAAAAATATTATCCGCTCGTGATGTTAGGCGTTTAAGGCGCAGTATTGTTCTATTGCGAAAGTACAATGCGAATTTCACGGTGAAAGAGCTTATTCGGTTCAGTGGACTTCAAGATTCATCTGCATCTTATGCGACGTTTTACAGAGAGATTTTGAAGGCCGGCTTTAAATTTCTCAATTCAAGAAAAAAAGGAGTTCTCAGTGATTGCGACTGTGCCAAACGCTATAGGTTCGCTAAAAAATGTAGCAAAATATTAAAAACAAAATCGGACTTATTCCATTCAAGCATTTCGTTTTATTTGGACGGAGTTTCCTTCAAATTTAAGCGAAAACCAAACTATGATGCTTCCGTCCCTAAAGGAAAGATCTGGCGCAAAAGATCGGAAGGGTTGCGGCTAACAAGTAAAGGTTCGAAAAATTTACCAGAAGGGAAAAGATTACATTTTCTTGTGGCCATCTCATTTAACAGAGGCGTCGATCTTGCTAAGGATTATGAGCGCATGAATGGAAAGTATTTCAGTGATTTAGTTAGGAGTGATTTAATTGAACTTTTCAGTCCTGGAGTTCAACAAAAGTGGTTTGTAATGGATAATGATCCTTCACAGAGGAGCAAAGCGGCTAGGAAAGCAATCAAGGATTCTGGGGCGACATTATTTGAGATTCCTCCCCGTTCGCCAGACCTCAATCCAATCGTAAATTTATTTCATACTGTGAAAAAAAACTGGACAGGCAAGCGATCGTTGAGAGCATAGAACACGAAACTTGGACAGACTTAAGGCACGAGTACATAAAACGATCACTGAAATACCCGTTAGTGTCATTAACAATCTATTACTAAGTATGCCTAAGCGCATTGAGGCTATAATTAAATGTAAATGACTCAGAACAAAATATTAAAATGACCTATGACCCATACTAATGAGAATGCTCACGGTTGACACTTTTTATCGCACGCAATTTTCATGCTTTGTTGATTCTCAGGGTAGCAACAGTTTCGCAAGACACGGAATCGTATAACTCACATTAAGGCTTTAAGCTTTATTTCTGAATAATTTCTTAATGTTTTCTATTCGATCTAATAAATAAATGTGAAGGATAATGAATATAATTGTGCAATGAAAATTATGAGTTTGAATATACCTGTGCGTAAATCTTTCGGTGTCTTAAATTGAATTATAACTAACTTACTTCTTTGCGGGGTCTTTACGATCTACAAATCAATACTTTTGTCCAGGTTAACAACAGATAAAACTCTTTCATAAATCCAGGTTAGCATGCATGTGCGTTTTGTCTTAACAACATTAAGTGCGTCAAATTACAGTGCAAATGTCAATCATTCCCTAATTAAATCATGTGTAACCTATTAATAAATTCACTATTATAATATGAAGTATCTCAAGGGTCCATCCTCCGCCCCCATAAGGGACTGTTCCTTATCATTCCTTTTGCTCTACCGCCTCTACGTCCTCTGCTGGTTGAATCACTGCGATCTTTGTCACAGGTCTCGAGTATTCTGCCGTCGGCGTCTTTATCTTGATGTTCCGAACTTTCCAGTCCTTTCCCGGATAGACTTCGATTACACGACCGACAATCCACTTTCCTCGTACTGCGTTACTGTCCGCCACGATCACTACGTCATTCACTCGCACATTTCGTTTTTCTACGTTCCATTTTCTACGGGGCACAAGCAACGGGAATGCATCTCTCGTCCACCTTCTCCAAAAGGACCCTACAATCTTCTGTACAAACTCGACTCTTCGTCTGGGATTTCTCGTTTCTTCAAGTGGGCCTTGTGGTACTTTTGGGGATGCCCTAACCAGTAACATATCGTTGGGGCATAGATAGGAGCCGTCGTCGGGATCGTTTTGTGGTCGTCCAATTGGTCTTTGGTTGACTAGGTTCGCCACTTCCAGTAAGCAAGTATACAGTTCAAATGGAGTTAATACATGCTCACCAACTGCTCTCTTCAGGGCTCGTTTACAACTCTTCACTAATGCTTCGGCGCATCCATTCTGATGTGGGGCTGCTGGCGTGATAAACCTCCATTTGATTCCTCGTTCTCCACAGTAATCCTTTAATTTCTTCTTGTCAATCCCTTGAATCATTTGACGCAGGTCAGTTAACGCACCAACAAACTGGGTGCAATTATCACTTAGGTTCTCTGCCGGATATCCACGCATTGAAAAGAACCTTTGCAATGACTGAATAAACTCCATCGCCGAACAATCTGTGGCGACCTCAAGATGGACAGCTCTGGTGTTTAGACAAGTGAAAATCACACCGTAATACTTGGTGGTCTTGTTCCGCCCGACTTTCACTATCAATGGTCCAAAGTAATCACAAGACGTGTAGTGGAATGGTGGGGAATGGGGCTGCAATCGCTTTCGAGGCAGATGGGCCATTACTTGCGTCTCAGTCATAGGATTTGCTCTACGACACGTTACACAGTTCGACTTAATGGTCTTCGCTAGATCGTGTACTCGCACAATCCAATACATTCTCCTGATTTTTGCTACTGTGGTTGCCACACCAGTATGACCTTTCTGATGAACTTCTTCCGTTATTAACTTGGAAATTCGGTGCCCATATGGCAGGAGAGCTGGGTGCCGTGTTTTGTAAGAAACTAGTGCGTTGTCAATCCTTCCACCAACTCTGAAAATTCCGTCTTTATCTTTAAATGGACTCAACATCTTCAGCTCTTTGGCTTTCACTCTGGCTTCAAGACCGTTCTGGGCCTGCTTGATCCAAAATTCTTGACTCTGTTCTAATTCTTGTGGTGTCAGGGATTCTCCTCCTACACTACTGTTCTCCGTGGGCATCTCTGGTAACTTCGTTTCACTCTGTTCAGGTTCTTGCGGTGTCAACGGTTCTCTTCCTACAATTCTGTTTTTCGCGGGTATCTCCAGTAACTTCTTTTTCATCCTCAGGACCCAGGCTGTAACTTGTACAAGTCTTCTCCAACTTGAAAACCTTTCGCAATCGATTGCGCACGTTGTAGTTACCGTTGTTACAGCTCCGACTACTTCCGTCTGCACTCCTTTTCCACTTCCTCTTGGTCCTGTTTGGTGTTCTCGATTGGCCAACTTTCCTTCAGTAATTTCAGGAACTCAGGACCATTTTTCCATCGTTCTGATAGTTCAGCAACAGATATACCTCTGGATACATCGTCAGCTACATTGTGCTCGGAAGGAATGTGTTTCCACTGGGCCGGTTGGATGTTACTCTGTATCTCTCCGACACGACTTGAAACAAACGGTTTTAGTCTTCTACCTTGATTACGAATCCACGCTAGGACAATCTCGCTATCTGTAAACAGTATACTTTCTTGCAATGGGATACGGACTTCATTCTCTATGGACTTGTATAATCTGCTAGCCAAAACTGCTGCTTCTAATTCAAGTCGGGGGATAGTCAGTTCCTTCAAAGGAGCCACTCGTGACTTTGCTGCGACGAATCTAACATTAACTGCTCCAGTCGATTCTTCACTTCGGAGGTATACACATGTTCCAAAGACTCCACGCGACGCATCAGCAAAGACACACAGGATTGGTGGTTCTACGGTCTCGGCTGGACATATACATCTAATACATCTATCTAGCCATACGCTGTTCAACTGCTGCATCTCTGTAAAATAGGCTTGCCATTTCGTTTCAACATTTTGGTGACAGCTCATCATCCCAGTCAAGACCTTCTTTTCATAAATCTTGCAAACCTATCTTCGCTCTTACCAGATAAAGAGCTGCAAAGCCTATTGGATCATAGATTCTGGCGACTTGGCTGAGGATATTTTTCTTAGTTAACTTGGATTGCTGGGAGACCTTGACTTCTACCTTGTACTTGAGTACGTCATTTTTATTGTTCCAAACTAGACCTAGCACTTTTGCATCCTGCTTTCCTTGAGGAACGTTGATCTCTTCTGTTTCTTTCCGGTTGTTCTCTGGGCTTAATTCAGCGTTAGACGTCCATCCTTTTACTTGGAATACACCTTTCTCGAGGATACAATCAATTTCAGCTGTTAATTCTGTTGCTTCGTTATTGGTTTAGACTGAATCAAGAATGTCATCCATGTACGAATTGTCCTTAATCGTTTGTGCTCTCGGACTATCAAACTCTCCTTCTTCTGCTGTTTTTCGTAATGCGACTTGCGCCATCGCTGGTGCGGGCTTATCTTCAAACGTAAGGACGTTCATGACATAAGTGTCCGGTGGCCTATCAACCTCCAAATTCCTCCACAGGAATCGATGTACATGCTGGTCTTTCAGAGGGATAAGAACTCGGTGGTACATTTTTGAAATATCAGCCGTGATAGCGACTTTATTCTCCCTGAAACGAAGGATAACTCCAAACAGATCTGGACCCTTTTGCCAATAGTCGTTTAGTCGATGGCCTTGATACATAGATGAAAAGTTGAACACGATTCGGACTGGGGTAATCGTGCTATCAGGTCTCAATACAGCATGGTGAGATATGTAGTAGACTGGTCCCTTGTACTCTTTAATCTCTTCATCAGACAACTTACGCGAGAAGTTCATTTCCTCCATCTCTTTCGTCTTGTTGTTATATGCTGTTGCTTGCTGAGGGCTTTTCAGTAGTCGTCGTTCTGTTGATTCCAGGCGTTTTACAGCTTGACTCTTGTTGTCTGGCAGGTTTTGAGGATCTCTTTTCCATGGATATGGGATCAACCACTGGTCTCCTACCTTTCGAGCAGAATTTTCGATGATTCGTTGTTCCTCTCTTTCTACCTGGCTCTGCTTATCTGCTTCACATGTACATGGCTTCACGGTGACCCCGATCGCTTCAGTTGTCCAAAAATCAGACAGATCTACAGGCTCCAAATATCTCACGTGTAGGACAGTTGTCGTTAAATTGTCCACATTTTGAGTTGATGAACCAAATATGACCCATCCTAACGGTGACTTTCTCGCGATCATTTGCTCGACCTGCTTTGTTCGTCCGGTATGCATGTGTGCGTGATCGATGCCAATGAGCAAATTGACTTGCCCCTTTCCGCGTTTGACTTGATCTTTTGGAAGCCGGCCAAGTTTCTGAATGCTGGCTGTTTGAATTCCTTTTATATCCTCACTTATACATGGTATACCAATATACAGGTATCTCAGCAGCCAGGTCAGCCCCCAATGTTTGAGAAATAGCTGTTAAATATTTCAGCTATTTCCCCTGATGAGGTTACCACTTGTTCACCTATTTTAATTTCTGGAATTCTTTTAGTTCTCTCACAATTTCGAGAATTTAACTCATCACTCAGTAACTATGGGGCTCGTATTACTGACACTGTCTGAGCTTTGCATTCTGATCATTGAGGAAAGTTGCTCGTTTTTACTAGGATTTTCGTTATAATTTTTCGCTGAAACTTGTTCTACATAACATTTTGCATCAATATCAAGCTTTAAAAAGTAACTTTGACATTCGTTCAACCATTGTTCCTCAATTTTAAACTGTTCGTCGTCGACAATCAAGTTGGCATATATCTCATGTTTTTCCACGACATTGTCAAATGCGTGATTTACTTTAGTAAGGTAATCTCTTACCTTGTCTGCCGGTCTTTCGTTTTCACACAGATGCTTCAACGCATTTCCCAGTCTGGTCAAGGACGCTTTCGCGGCTCGGCGCTGTATCTTTGCGGTCTTCAGCGCTTCGTCTGTGTTTACACTCATATATTACAGGATCTCCACGCATATGATAATCTCCAGAAATCGAATGTTGTGGATTCTCAGGGTAGCAACAGTTTCGCAAGACACGGAATCGTATAACTCACATTAAGGCTTTGTGCTTTATTTCTGAATAATTTCTAAATGTTTTCTATTCGATCTAATAAATAAATGTGAAGGATAATGAATATAATTGTGCAATGAAAATTATGAGTTTGAATATACCTGTGCGTAAATCTTTCGGTGTCTTAAATTGAATTCTAACTAACTTACTTCTTGGCGGGGTCTTTACGATCTACAAATCAATACTTTTGTCCAGGTTAACAACAGATAAAGCTCTTTTATAAATCCAGGTTAGCATGCATGTGCGTTTTGTCTTAACAACATTAAGTGCGTCAAATTACAGTGCAAATGTCAATCATTCCCTAATTAAATCATGTGTAACCTATTAATAAATTCACTATTATAATATGAAGTATCTCAACGGTCCACTTTGTGTCAGCAGTAAAACATTAGATTGCAAAATTTTTCAACAGGTGTGTTGCAGTTATGCTTAAAATACGTATTTCTTGATATGGGAATGTTAAATTGCCAGGAAACTTTGTAAATAGCAAGAAATTCAACGATTGACACCTAATTCTAAAATTAACTTTGACATATCCTATGTATTTTGAAATAAAAATGTCAACCGTACTCATACTTAAATAAAGCATCCATTGTCGTTTATTTTCACCAAGACTGTTGGTTCTTATGCTTAACAGAATATACCGAGTGTTAAACTTCGTTCAAATCTTTTTATGTAGTCGCTATTTCAGTTTATTTTAGTGTCAACCGTAGAGTTGATTAACTGTGTTCTCAGGTAGAAATGCGATCCCTTCGCCGAAAGGCATGCACAAGCATCAATTTGTTGCAACTTCATCTGTTGCGTTCCCGATTATCAATTTGGCAAAACACGAACAGCAGGCTTTTAGTTCTTTCTGCTTCTCTCGGGGTATTTGCCAATATAATTGGAACATATTCCATCTCACGTGCATCATTTCGGTGTTGACTCGGTCAATAGTGACGCCGTTGATGAGTGCGAGAGGAGCATCGCTTGTTGCGAAAAACGGTGTATCTTTGTCCAAGACAATATCCTTGGACATCAGATTTTTAGGTGCAGGAAAGTGAACTGTATCGCCTTCCAATACTTGCAACAACTCGCACCAGGGTATAAGGGAGGGCTTCCATCGAAAGTCGTTTAGCAAAACGACCTCAGCATCCTCCATTCCAAGCCTCGCAAAATTGCCAGAAGCAGGGTTCACAAAGCATTGAAAAATTTTCTTCAGGGGCGAGACAAGGAAGGTTTTACCGCAATTTGCTGGGCCAAATAGGTACACATTGCGGTACTTCCCTCTTCCACGTTTCAGTGCATTGTAAACGGCGGACGAAAACCGTTCGGCAGAGATACCATTCGACTCCAGTATTTGAGTTGCGGCTGACATCCACTGTCCGTGACAGTCTTCAACACAAGGGCTCGACGCACTTTCTTCTAAGAGCTCGATTGTTTTCTTAGGTCGCTCTAATCTCCTTTGAGCCTCATTCAGCTCATTAGCAGTTTGGATTGCCTGGTTAACAATTTTTGGGCCACGGTTAGCAACAAATTCTGCAAGGTCAATTTTGCCCTCACCTTGCCATTTCGAGGCCAATGCCAAAAGTTCAACACGATTCTGAATTTTTTTGGCTTGAATGATTTGGAACACATCGAATACTGCAAGACGCTTTCGTTTCTTGCTTTTTACCGTCTTGGGCCCCTGCCTTCGTGCACACGTAGCCTTCGTGGTCTTGGGCGGTTTGCCATTTGAGAAGTCCGGGTGTAGCAGACTGCACGAAGTTAGGATCTTCCTTCACTACATACTCATATGCTGTATAATAGTTCGTGTGACTGTTTGAAAAGTTCAATTTGATGCCATATTTATCATCAACGAAATTTCTTACTTTAAGCCATCTTGCTGGTGAACTTAGTTTTATAGCCATGTGAAAGCGATTGCCGCAGTTTTCATGGGCTTCTAAACTTACCACCCACTGAATTATCTTTGACCGTGAACATGTATGCCATGCTTCAACAATCAATTCTGCAAACTGGACTCTGGATAGCTCAGAACTATCGCATTGACTGAAAGTTATCAAATATACACTTAGGTGATTTGGGTAGCCCGTCTTGGCAGCTGACATCGCCATTGCTTACTCTCGAGAAACAACCGGAAGTTGATCGGCACACAATAATGCAACACTTACTATTGTGTAATAAAGGTAAAAACAGTCGCGACACTTCAGATGACAATAAATGACATGAAAATTACTTATGCTAGCAAACAAGAATAAAATTATTAAATGCAAGCATATGACAAAAGATATGCACCACCCCAATGCTCAACCCCCCACCAACTACCAACCTGCCAAGATTTTGCGCTATTTGGTTTGTTTGAAAATCCTATGTTATTTACTTTATGCTAAAATCAGATTCTGGCAACCAGAACTGCTCATATTTTACACCCGTACCTGCTTAAAATATGAAAAGTTGTTATAGGGCATTATTTCACCGCAGACAATCACTTTCAAATGTGTTGGGACAAATCACAATTTTAACTAAAATATTGAAAAACTTATATCCCCCTCGCCCCCTATTCAATGTTGGTACGCGGTTACTACAAATAATGGTAGCTGTTCATATTCAGACATCGACACCAACATTGAATTGGGGAGGGGGGGAGAGGAGGGCAAATTTTTAAAGGGGATTATTGTGGACAAGCACATGTAATGTGAAACCGCATGTGTCCTAACTACTTTTGAAACTGATTATAGCACTCAATGAGATAAAATGTAGTAAATCTCCAGGAATTGATGGTATTAGTATTAGGTTACTAAAAGACGCATCTAATTAACATTGTGGCTGGGCCACTAATGAAAAATTATTTTCAATGTATCCCTTCAAAGGGGAATTTTTCTTAATGATTGAAAACTAGCAAAAGTGACCCCTATTTTTAAAAAAGGAAACAAAGCAGACTGTGAAAACTACAGACCAATATCTGTTATTTCAGCTGTGGCCAAACTTTTTAAAAAATTAGTGTGCCGGCAGCTAAGCTCATTTCTGAGGTTGAATGGCATTCTTTGGAGCAGCAGTCTGGTTTCCGTCATCAACATTCTACTGAAACTGCACTGCTTAGTTCTACAAATGAATGGTTGTTCAATATGGACAGAGGTTTACTTAGCGGAGTTTTATTTCTAGATCTTAAAAAAGCTTTTGATACTGTCGACCATCACATTCTATTATCAAAGCTTGAATTATGCGATATTAAAGGTATTAGCCTAAAATGGTTTGAATCATATCTTTCTGCTCGAAACCAAATATGTTCTGTGAACAGCAGGATCTCATCTGTTAGACAACTAAAATGTGGAGTATCTCAGGGCTCTAACCTTGGGCCTATTTTATTTCTATTGTACATTAATGATCTTCCCAATTGTTTGGAGACAACTAAAGCAAATCTTTTTGCTGATGATACAAACCTTTCTTGTAATGGGTTTAGTCCATATGAAATAGAGATTAAAATGTTCATAGGTGCTTAACGGCTAATAAGCTGTCATTAAATATGAAAAAGACTGAATTTATGATAATAGGATCAAGACATCGCTTAACTACAATTGAAAATAGCCCAGTATTAACATCAGGGGGAAGCAACATTAAACGGGTTTTCCAAAAAAAGTCACTAGGCATGATCCTAGATGAGCAGCTAAAATGGGATAAACATAATGACAAGCAATGTAAAATTATTTCAAATAACATCGCCCTGTTAAAAAGAGCAAGATCGTTTGTCAGTAGAGATTATGCCTTAGTGTGGCCTCATTTCAATTATTGTTCAACAATTTGGAATGATGGATGTTGTTCGATAATTGATAAATTGTTCAATTTGCAAAAGAAAGCTGAGCGTGTGATAACTGGGGACACGTACGATGTTCGTTCCACTCAAACACTAGATAGTCTTAATTGGCTTCCATTAGAAGAACTTCTAAAACAACGAGAAATAATAATGGCATTTAAAATACTATCTGGTCGATCACCTCGATATCTTGAAAAATTGTTTTCAGTAAGTCAAAATGACAATTACAATTTAAGAAGTAACCAAACTAAATTGAAACTTCCTAAACCAAAAACAAATTTTCTCAAAAGAAGTTTTTCATACAGGGCTGCGAAGTCCTGGAACGAACTTCCATGTGAAACCACCGCAAGTTACAACAATCTTTCAATTTTGTCGTTCAAACGGCAATTACTCAATTCACATGTTCCAACCTATTGTAAATAGTTATATTTTGTTTACTAATATATATTATTGCTGTAAATACACGGCCCTTTGAAAATCAGCATTGTAAATATTATTAGATGAAAGCTTACCGTGCTTAAATATTTTTATTAAAGATTAAAGATTAGAGGTTGTCCGTGTCCGTGTTGTCCGTGTTTTCCAGATAGCCTGTGTACAATGTCATTTCCGAGGCTTCAAAAAGCGCCAGACTTGTTATTAACATATTTTCAAGAAAACCATTGTCCAAAGAAACTTCATCTTTCTACAGTTGATATAGTTTTCATTTTAGCTAGTGTTGTCGCCATGTCGAAGCCTGTCACCATTTCATATCGAGCTGAACAAGTGTAGTGCAGTTCGCTACTTGGTTCCATCATTCAGAGGTAATGCTACTTTTCAACATGAAAGATCCTTTGAAATGGATTCTAAGTACTAACTAGTGACTCACGACTGACCTACACAAAACACTTGTTTGGGGCACGGGAACAAGCGCGTCAAACTGCGTAGAGCGTGACCAGTGACATTTATGTAGTGTAGAGTGAACCTTCTGGTAATTTTCTATTCTGTGGTCTCGATAGTATTTACGAATCATTTGCATTCTCAGCATAAAAATATTTCAAATTTTAAAGCGAATATATACATAAAGTATGAATCAAAATCCAAAAACCACGGCCAGCCGACAATTTAAGAAAATATAAAAAGAAACAAATTCCGAAAAATAAAGTCATCTTGCAATTCAAGATATGAATAAAAACAAGACAAACAATTGAAACTGTAAATTTTCGACTTTATTTCAAAGTCATCGTAAGACAGAATGTGTTCGATAGAATGAATCAACGTCAATCGATGCGATAATAGTGTGCGTTCAAAATTTTCGTAGCATGTGTAACATAGATAACGAAAGGAAATTAGGTAGACAAGGCGAGAGTGCAATCAGCTGATAAGGACCGCACCTTAGGATTAGATATGCAGATAATAATGTAGATATAGACCACCCGTGTAAAGCATGTATATAAAAGACCAAAAAGATAATAAAACAGGCAGTTCTGGCCAAAGCGTGTATTGTGCGTTTGTCTTGTGTTTGTAACACATGAATCAAGAGTAACATGAATCTGTCATGTGAATCAAGCGAGTGTTTATATCATCATAGTATATTATTCATGCCTTGCGTTTCAATGTTTACATGTAATTTTAGTAATCAAAAATTTGGTTTACAAATTACAATGTAGTTTATATTATTAGCGTTAATATATGGGAATAATAGAAGCGCGGTAGTTTGAGCGCTTAGATATATAGGCAAGATCCATTTATATATAATGATAATGATTTTATAATATTTATATTCACCAATTACATAAAAGGATCAAAGCAACATTTTCCAACCAGAACTGCACATTTTGGAAAATGGGAGGCCTTAGGATGGCCCCTCATTCATATACAACAGCTCAAGTTGTATATATGGAAGTATTTTATACCTCAAATTCAAATTGTCCAATCAAAATATCGTATTTCTACCACGTGAGGACGTGATTTCTCACTGTATCTCCCTTTTAAAGTGAGATACCACTGTATCTCACTTTTAAAGTGAGATACAGTAAATATCTCACGCTGTCATGGCAACGCTTGTACACGCAAGCACAGATTGGCAAGTTTTCGTAAACAAAAATGGCGGAATGTACGAAAAGTTTGATGAACTTCACGAAGAATTTTGGATGACAAGGACGTTGAAAACACAAATATTTAAAAAATTAAAAGGAATTTTCTGTACTTCTCGTTATAAAAATAAACAAAGAACTGGCTATTTTGTATTTTAGAGCATCGTATTCACGAAGGTATGTTCAACTTAAAGAACTTAAAAGTTTATTCTTACGGAAGTTTTTGATTTTCGGTATAATATATCATTTATAGACCCTCAGCTCGGGGAATTCGGTGAAATATTTCCTTCAGTGATGATATTTCCCTCGGGCTAAAGCCCTTGGGAAATATCATCACTTCAGGAAATATTTCACTGAATCCCCCTCGCTCCGGGTATATAAATGATAAAAATATTTGACTGAAGAGTTGTATCCTCATTAAAGAGGAAGTAAATATTTGACTGAAGAATGTTATTTATGTACAATTAGCTATATCCTCATAAGAAGAGGATGTAATTTTATGAATATTCGACTTGGTTTCTGAACTCAATTCAAATATTCAGAAAAGTGACATCCTCTTCCAATGAGGACATAGCTGGTTGTGAACTTGTGATAAAAGGTATTTTTAATCGTAAAGCGTGGTTCTCATGTTACCATTGTCGGTAATTATTAAAAGCCTAGTTTGCATTTGGTTGCAACTGTTGTAGCAAAGTCATTGTTAACGATGTGATATAGTCTGGATCTACCTTCTCTTTTGTGGGCTGTATTCAAATTAGTCGTATTAAGTGTAGATCGGCGTACATACTCTATCACATCGGTCACTTTGATAATTGACGACTTAATGGTAACTAGGCATGACTTACCAGTAAAATCCTTTGTGAATTTCCTTCTTGAATAATCACCGACAATGACTTGCCCACCATCGGTGACATATGAGAATCAGACATTACTCAAAGATCCCCGGCCATGGTGAAAAAAGCTTTCATAACACTTGCTTGTGACAAGCAAGTCTGAAAAAATGTTCCAAGAACTAAAATTGAAAAATCTTACAACAAACACTGTGTTTATAATGACAACTTGTCACGACAATTTGTAACTATAGCATTGTTTTTCCGGACGAATTTAAAATTAACTAAAGGATTTGAGCATTTAAAAGTCAGAAAAGCAGGTGAAAACAATAGCATCGATTCATCGAAGACTTTCAAGATTTCTCAGAATGACCTTTTCGAGGGCTGACCCACAAAAAACATCCGTAAAATAAAATAATTTTTTTACATATTTTCGTAACATCGGTAAAGATTTCACGGCGAAATGGCAAATAGGAAGACTTTAATGCACGATGTTTTCAACCAGTGTTTTGTCGTCGCCAGCAGTTGGGCGGTGCTGGGGTATATTTTGGAAGCCGAACGTTTGCACAGGTACACCTGTATAGGCTTGCGACATCGATCCAGCGGCGTTCTGCGGTACCATTGGATGGAAATTTGGCTGTTGTTGGGTGGAGTTGTGAGGACTGTTGATCACAGTCGATTGCCGATTTGGGACTGTGGTAATGATCACAGGAGCCTACGTAGAGAGGAACTCTGTCAAATGATCAGTATGTTTGGTTAGTCCGTTGCCTATACAAGGTCTACACGATATGATACCGATCCAGTTTTCTGGAAAGCAATTCATAAAAATAAAGATTCCCGACACTTGTGCAGTACGTCTGCAATGAATGATTTTGGAAACGACTAGAAACGATTCAGACAGACATGAGTCAGTATTGCACAAATTCATTTTCACTCGTAAATATCTCTAGGGTCTTCGGTCAATTTCTGCGTCACCACGCATGCGCGCAAAGGATCACCGTGGCATATATAGTTCTAATTTTAAACTTGACAAACTTCCCTTCCACGAATTTAACCTTTCTTCTGCGTGTGTTGACACGAAAAGAGGCGCCAAGAATGTCATGGGGCTAACATATGATTTTGATACGTCATTAAACTGATGGGCAGAGGCTTCCTGTTTTCTTGCGTTAAAATTGATTATGATAATATAATTCCCCAAAAATGTTCATTGTCTTCAAGTAAACCGTTAGTTTAACTTTATATAGAGCAATATTTTGGTCGCATATTTTGTTTCGTGCTAAATTTGATTTTTTCAATAGGGTCATAACCATTATATCAACACAAAACAACAAAAATTATGAACACACAGGCAGACCTAATATGGCGTGCATTTAGCAATAGCGTCAGCACTACACTACACTTAGATAAATATCCTCTTTACAGCTGATAAGCTGTAAAACATGGAATCTGGAACTTGGAATCTTGGAATCCTGGAATCATGGAATCTTGGAATCATGGAATCTTTTTACTTGTATTGGCGCAATTTAAAGATGCAACTTTTCCTTTTGAAGGATGAGAAGAAGTGGATTACTTAGTGATGTTGTTTCATAAAACATTTGTAACTGAGTTACTCTTTCATATCCTTCAAAAGGAGCAAGTTACGCTTAAAATCACCGCGAAAATCACCCTTTACCATGTCTTTAGCAGTTTAGCTATCACCATAATATAACTGAATGACACAGAGAATGACAAATTGCCGATGTTTCGAGTGCATATATTCTAAGCGGCATGGTAGAAAACACGGGTACCGGGTGTACGGTACGGATATACGGGTATACGGATATACGGGTATACGGATATACGGATACAAAATTTCTATATTTAGAAAATAGAGGTCAATGCTATTCTATAACTTGTTCTAATCTATGTAACAAACATAAGCCGCATTATTCCCGTTTCTAATACGTATAAAGCGCGTTTTTTCGAAAAGGAATAGGCTAACATGTAGCAATTTGCGTCCAAGTTCTAATAGCAAACAGCTTCAATCGACGCGCTTAAGGTCACGAATTTAGTCGACTGAAAACACTTAGGTCTGGGATACAACAGGCACTCGCTGTAACTTAATAAGCTGTAATAATGTAATCTATTTCACGGATATAAACCGATGAAAATAACATAACAAGAATACTCAGTGGTGCAATTTTTCCCGTTTTTATTATTCTAAGTATCATGTCAAATATAATTCATATGTGAAGTGTATAAACAATGGTTTACAAATACTGGTGCCATGAAAATAGCATCTAAAACTAAGATTAAGGCAGGTCATATATGACATATTAAATTATTAAAATACAATCTTTTAACTTGTTGGAACCAGCAATAAATCTTTCAGTTCCAATAGCAGGAAGAATGGTCCGAAGACATCTAGCTAACAACAGGAGTATACAGATGAATAAAAAAAATGCAATCCAACTTTATGCTTACCACTTCAACTTTATATTAAATATTCGCTATTTTCAAAGAAGTAAAAGGAATTTTAACTACTTATGTTTTTCGTTTTCTTTGGAATAAAAGGAATTTTAATGAGAATATTTTCTAAAAATAAGGACGCAAACACAAACACACTCCCAAGAATTGAGGAAAGCGAAATCCCTGCACCAAATACAAAAAAATCTTTGAAACTCTCAGTCAAACCATATTTCCGATTTGTTAAACAGTTATTTCCAATATATTTGTAAAAAAGTGTAGTGAAGAGCAATTTCTTCAGAGGGGGCCATATTGTTTGTAAAATATGGCCCCCGGAAAGACTAAATTCCCTAGGAAATGTGGCCCTTGGAGAAGAATTTTAAAATGGGGGTCTATTTCCTGGGATACAGGTGTCGCGCGAAATTCATGACCAGCGAAATTCATGACGATAATGTACATGATGGGATGACTGACATTGGCTCAGAAATTTCGCAGCAATTGTGACTGTTCAACAACGATAGTCAATGTATGTAACAATATAACTAAAAAAGTAGAATGCTTTTAACTAAGGGTAATGGATCACTTAGGTTAAGATTCAGTTACTGTAGGGTTGGTCAAATTATTTTGGGTTAATTTAAGGAGTTATTATCTCTGTGAGTGCAAGGTAATCGATTACTGGGTTAGCAACTTAGCGTTTACAAATTTCAGCTAAAGTTATCAGTATTTTCTGGTTCGCTGCGACAGTGACTGCGTCTTACGAAAACTTTACAAAAGTCACACAAGAACCTCGAAATACATGTAGTAGGCAAGTGTTTTATGTAAGAAACATCGTGATTTAGAGCATAAAGGACGTGGCATTAAGTTTTATAGTTCCTATTGTATTGCGATGTTGTTGGGATATCTTTACCTTATACAGTATATTTTAACTGCGACGGGAATCTAAATTTCTAACATCTCGATTGGTGCACATTTTCAAGTAATATATTTTTATGCAATATGCATTTGTATGCTCAATAGCTGTTTTTTAGCTTTGGTCTTTAATTTCGCAAGTGTCATGTAAGTCGCGCCTACATGTGCGAAATTTATGACTTGTCACGCATGGTCAGGTATTTCGCAAGGATCATAAATTTCGCTTGACACCAGCAACACAGTGGATCAAACTTTATTGCGTGCGGCTGGTCAAGCGAAGTGGCTACACAAGCAATAATATAGGAAGTGTGTCGCTAAGTTGCCATTTGACCCACGATCACAATTCAGTTTCGCTCCATAACAAAAAAAATTAATCATGTTCTTGTTGGCTATGCTTTTGTTCGAAGTAAAACTGGGCTTTTAGTTAAAAAGGATTATCCCTGGAAAACTCCAGCAGTAAGTTTAAGTCGTCTGCTGGCTTTTTCTCAGTATTCTGCGTGGAATGAAATTTGATCCATTGCGTTGCCGGCGATACAAAAAAATCGCACGTGTATCTCGGCCTTTGAATTGAGGGGATGTGTGTAACAGAAATTAAGAGATTTGACTTGTTGAACTCGAACTTTTCCAAACTTAGAGAAAAAACAAAAGTAACGCAACTGCTCGACAAAAAGCAATCGCATGATATATCGTTCGAAAAGTTAACAATACAAGAAGGCTATTTCCACTAAAAATAATTTGGTAATAAAAGTATACATACAATTGTGGAGATGTGCCTAATAATACTTGTACATATCCTAATTATCGGGGTGGATGGCGAAGTATTCAATGCGGATCTTTTGCAAGTCAAATAACTAGAACTTTAATAAAAGAAAATAAGTCATGACACCTCACCTATCAACATTCTTCGTCGAGGAATGAAGCGCTCTTGTTTGAATCACATGGGACCTGCTTTCCCCAAAATCTGCAAGTTTGCAAATCACAGGTCTCTCAGCAAACGCTTTATACCTTTCTTCTTCGTCTTCTATATCGCAATAATGTTGATTGCTAACTAACATGTTCTTAGGTTTCAAAACTCGATGTGCGATACCTTTACCGTGCAAATGTTCCAGTCCTTTTGAGATTTCGTACCCCATCTTCGGAACCATGTCGTTGCTAAAGTAGCCGAATGCGTCAATTTTGTTAAGATAATTGAGGAATTCCACCAAGTTACTCAAAGATTTTGATACATCAAAAAGTGAAAAATCAAAATGTAAATACTCCATCATATATAATCGCCAAAGAAGTGGTAGAAAAAGCTTTAAACTTCACAACATTCTCATGATCAATAGAATATATTCATCAGTCGTGCCTCTTTAATAAAGCAATCTTCTTCCTCTTGTGACTCTCCTCGAAGCTGCTTCGCCACAACAGTCTGACTGTTGTATACCTTTATATACAGTTTATAAAAGAGCCATGGCCAATAAGCTCTTTGCTTTCTAGCTTTTCGAACTTAAATAAGGGTAAACCAGGTGCGCTTCACCTTTGCGAGGCCGCTTTTCTCAAACTCGGTAATTTAAACGACATTTTGCAGCCATTCGGAAAACAGAAAAAAATCGACGTGTCTGTAAACTTTTGTATTACACGTGTAATGCGTTCGCGTTACACGATGTCTAATTCTTTAGTCGGCCCAACAAAAGAAAACTCAGAAAAGCGACATTTCCGGTGAAAAAAAAGATATTTGATGTGTAATCTGAATTTGCGTTTACTCACGTCTTACAATCTAATTACCTTGCAATTTGATTCATATTCAGAAGTTATTGTAAAAAATAATTTTATTTAGTGTCTTAACTTTAATGTTTTGGGGAAAATACTCTCACGCAGCCGTTTCAGTTGTTAACCAATATATAAACACATAAATACATACAAATTGTTGACGTCTGTTATTGATCACCGATATTGTCAGTTTTTTGGGTCATTACAGTAGGTTTCCTGCTTATTTCCGGCTTACTTCACAACGCCAGCGACAGCGTCTATGTCAGCGTCAGATCTCTCTGCTCGAATTTACTGCGTTACAGAAAGTATTATAATTGCACACTTTTTGTATGCTTACAGGCGATGGAAACATTTACTATTTTGTAAACAAACGCGTGAATTGAAGCTTTTTGCAAATGACTGCATGTCAGCAAGTTCCTTTTCGAATAAACGCGCTTTATTGTTCAAAATGCATGTCTAGCGTCGGATTCAAGTCCTATTTACACACAACATTCTCAACAGAGTGCTAGTTTGTTTAAAAATTTTTCCCGAAAAGACAATGACTAAATGACTTTTCCTTCACATGGGTAGCTTTTAAATCAGATACTTTCTGTGTATTAAAAACGGAAAAAATTCTACTCTACATTCTTGTTATGTCATTTTTATCGCGATTTATGTTTGCTAGATAGATTAGAATGAGTTACAGAATATTATTAACCGCTATTTATATCCGTACATCCGTATAACCGTATATCCGTATACCCGTATACCCGTATACCTGTATATCCGTATACCCGTATACCCGTATATCCGTATACCCGATATCCGTATACCCGATACCCGTGTTTTCTACCATGCCATTCTAAGCAGCAGCTGTGACCAAAACGTAACACCTACTCAACTGTGCGGAAGGAAACAGCGAACAATGCCAAGCCTAGCTCGTCGGCATGTTGTACTTCACAAGCGTCATTTTAATTAAACCTATACGTTTGAGGCGTCTTGCCTTACTAAATTGCATTTGACGGGACCAAATTTCGAGGGCCACTGATAGATCTGTGAATGTTTAATTAACTCAACGTTTCATGTTAATATATATATATATAAAATGCTGCAGTAAGGCAGTTTATTTTTGACTGCGGAATCCTGATTATGATGCAATTGACATCAACTATAAACCTGTGATTTTATAACTGTAACACAATGCAAGGGGCTAATGAAATTAATTTGGTATATGCTTTAATTTGTATCTCCACGTGTTAAGTAACCAAGCCGAACTGAAGTCTGTGGTTAAAATTTCAAAACCGCACCAATACAAAAATATATAATACTTCGCAAAACTTCTGTAGCATAGCCTTCGGTAATCCTTGTCCTTTGCTTTGTTACAGTTAGTCGCAGCTGCCGCTCAGAATATATGCGCTCGTCGCTCGAAACATCGGCAATTTGTCATTTTCTGTGTCATTAAGTTATATTATGGTGATAGCTAAAGACATGGTAAAGGGTGATTTTCGCGGCGATTTTAAGCGTAACTTGCTCCTTTTGAAGAATATGAAAGAGTAACCCAGTTACAAATGTTTTATGAAACAACATCACTAAGTAATCCATTCCTTCACACCCTTCAAAAGGAGAAAATTGCATCTTTAAATTGCGCCAATACAAGTAAAAAGATTCCATGATTCCAAGATTCCGAGATTCTAAATTCCAGATTCCATATCTTACAGCTTACCCTTCACAGCTGATAATATTCATGAAATCAGCCGACTTATAGTCTAAGTGCATTGTTTTGCCTAATTGTCACGATTTTTTTGTATGCCAAGCTGGCAATACAAAAAGCAAACTCTATGTGATATTTCTACAGTACTACTCAACCAATATGGCTATTAAGTGCATGAGTATGAGTATGAGCGAAGCCCGAGCATTAACTTGCTTTTCAGACAAAACGTGATTATATGAACTAAATGATTGTATGAATATGAAAATATGAACTAAAGCTGTAATATGTGCAAGACTTTTGATAAAATTTAACTACATATCGATCGATATCCAAGAGTGAACTTACAGACGGAGCACAACATGAGCCAGCACATCCCATCATGCTGCCAGTGAAACTTGTGATTGTCAGAAATATCATCACTATTGTCATAGCAACAATGATGGCGAATACTTTGTGATACGAGCGACAGTCAAAATCATCTAAAACGTATATATAACATATAGCTGGGTCACCCAGTAAGGGTAATTTAACATACTCGTTTATAATACAGCATTTGTAAATTCTGAACGCTCATTGGCTGAGAGCAGTGTTGATATAACTGTATGTCATTACGGTAAACTTCCCGTCGCTCTTCTGTTGAGTAGAAGTTATTTTATATTTTTGCGCTATATTACAAAAGAAATGTCAAACATTTTTACCGTGTTGATTTACAGTTTTAGTATAAATTTCCGGGTGATTATTGATTTTTCTCCATTCTGATTGGTCAAGATTCATTGTCTTTGAAGTGATAGTCACTGGCCAGTGACTATAGCTTTTTGCATTTTGCTGTTTCTTACACAGTAACATATTTTAAGTGAATTTTTACAAAGTTTAGTTGATTATTATTTGTAAACACCCCAGGCTCAGTGATTACAATTTAGCTTTCGCCTTCGGCTCAGTGAATATAAGCTTGTAATCACCTCGCCTTCGGCGACTAATTGTTAAATATCAACACTCGTGAAAATTGGAAAAAAATCGAAATTTAGTGAAAGCACAACACCCAAAACGTTTTATATTTCTTAAACATACATCTCAAAAAGGCATACACTTACAGTGCAGATAGTTGCATCCTATATGCGTCAATGTTATCCAAGATGAGACACAGATCAGAGTAGCCACGTACAGATGAAACAATAGTGGCTATGATATTAAAGAAAAGAGCAACAGCTAACTGAAAAATAATAAAGATATGATTACAGGAAACGGACTTTATTTACTTCTCCACTGAAAGCATTGTAGTTGATATGTTTGATTTTTTTAATGTGTCAACAGTTGCGAACCCAGCCCGATTTTTTTACTCCAGCCATGGAGATTTTAATTGTTTTAGCAATAACTATACATCAATTTTCTTCAGAAATTGGTTGTTTTTACAGACCATTAACTCGGAAAAATGAACACAGCAGGAGTAAACAGTCAGACTGGATTCGCCACGGAATGTTATTAATTGATGCCACAGCTCGCAAGAGAAACTGGACAATATATTAATTGTATACTTTAATTGAAGTATATTCATTAATATTTGGTGTTTTTCAAACACAAAGCTGAACTTACTGTCACGGTACTTTTTGTTCTTCCAGCAGCGATGGACAACACGCCAGGAATGAGGAACTAAAAAGTGACCATCAATTACTTTTATCTCTTAAAACAACCTAAACACTGCATGAATTTTTTACGTTCATATTAAATGTATATTTTATCGAAACTCGCGAGTTCCAATTTTTTAACAAAATCTATAAAAACATTAGCTAACATAAGATGAATTTCTTTCTAAAAAAGATGTCACATGTATGGTGTACCTCAAGGCTCAATGTTAGGACAGCTGTGTTTAAAACTCCGTGTTTTAGGAATTTGCCAATCCTATTAGCATCTCAATATTCCTTTTAGCTTTTCAAGAAGTAAACGTTTCTTTACTAAATTTTAATCTGCTTGCAGAATCTATATGACGCCGTGATGGCTGCAAATTGCAGTTAATGAATCACGTATTCATCAATGTTTTTATCAGTATACGAAATTTTAGAACACATTCGAAGACCTGTATAGCTTCTAGTCGAGTAGTCGGATAGTTAACCTACTCAAAAGGACTCGAGCGCGATTCTTAACTGAAAAATATCACATCTTCAAAAAATATGTATGAAAAAATTGATTGCCGGCCAAATAACTCAAAATGTCATAGCTAGCGCCTATCATTCACGCAATAGAAAATTTTCTAACGATTCTGAATTCGGATCAGGTGGCTCATTTCTGCAGAAGAGGCTTTAATATGGCGGCTACTTTTTCTATTGACACGTATGTGTTTCGTCAAACACTCCAAGCATGAAAATAAACATGTTGTGTACTCACGACCAAAGCCCAAAGCCCAGCTGAAGCTGAAGGATGGCCGGAATAACTTGTAACAGCAATAATACCGATTATTACGGACACCGTGGCGGCGATCAGCTCACTGACTCCAACGACGATTGATACATTCGCAACACTACGGGTTATTGACGAGGACATCTCGAGCAGGTTTTAGGAGGATTCTGAGTAAGTTGTACGAGTTAAGACGTCCCTTCGTAAGGCATATGGCCCAAAGTAATATATTTGAAGGATATGCATATGTGTATTGATAACGACTGCTTGGTGCTTCATAATTAAACAGTACATGACGTCACAACGAGTCAGCTGTTCGCAAGAGGTCAAACTTGATTTCGCTTCATGTATTGGGCAAGAAAAACATCCCAGAGTGCATAGCGGATTTCGTTCAATAAGAAGTTGATGATAACCTGTAAATATTCCTTCGGGGTGATGTTGATTGCATGTGTGGAGAAAAACAGAGACAGTTACGATTCGGGATTGCAGGAAAGCTACGGCCATCAAACCAACGTGAAATAGGAGAATATATTTGGACAGGAAAAAATTCATCGTTTAACCAATTCGTCAGTTTCACCCGTCGAAAGGGAAACAGTCAGTGATCGGGAAACCTGGCTGGCATGCCAAGAATATACACCCTTTACTACAATCCTATCTTCCAGTACACACAAGAACTGCTGATTATTGCAGATTGTACACAAGTTATTTGTAAAGAAAAATGTGCAGACAAATATAATGCACTACATACAACAATAGATTATATACAGTTACTTCATTTTTGAGTCGGTTTTCTTTATGTGGCACGGACAGTGGTGTGCGAGTTAACCCCCCGGTGAGGTTGACACCCCCATTTGTTATCACGTGACACGAACACGTTGTTGTTGTTGTTGTTGTTGTTGTTGTTGTTGTTGTTGTTTTTGTTGTGAGAATATACAGTACGAGAGAATACGAGCGAAAAATACATTTAAAAATGGACTTCTTCATATCACATAAATCCCTCTTTCTCGCTAAGGATCTATTCTTTCAGTAGTACTGATGTGATTAAAGTCAGCCTGACTATGCTGTAAACTAAATTTATTATATAAAGTACAGTGCTTTCTAAAAAATTCGGGCACTGATAAAACTGATAATCTCACATGTCAGCCTATTTATGATAATTTCACACGTGAAAAAATCGCTTTTAGAACGATCATCAATCATAGCTTATGGGTATTTTATATTATAAACAGAAAAATACATAGGTGCTTGGAAATACCAGGCTTATTTCTCGTTCTCTGTGCTCACTCGTGAGATATGGTAATCCCGCACACCCATGTATTATTCTCTATGTAAATCTAATTTACATGCAACTCAATGGAAGTTTGACACTCTGTGTACATTGGACACATCTTTTTAGTAATTCCAGTTTGTATAAACTATTAACTATTTGTACGTAAATTCCCAAGTTAATGTCAGTTAAGCCTGCTAGGACTAAGCCGGTCCCTTAAATCAACGCCAGTTTTCATAAGGAAGGGTACAATGTCGGACCACATACGAGTCTTGCATTCGAGTTTGGAACACTTTAAGAAGCACGGGAGTGAAATAACACACGATTGTTGCAAGAATTACCACGTTGGCAAAAACATGTTTACGCCAACATTGCGACCACACACGTGTGATCGGCACGTTGTACCAATGAATGGTGAAAAAGATCGACCAAGTGTTGAAAAAGAACTCGATCGCCAATCCAATTGCAAGTCGGACGAGGGAGTCCTGTAGAACATTCCAGACGGACAGTTCGAAACTCGTTATCATATACAAGATCAAGTACGCCTGGCTGATTATCAAGGTGTTGCTCTCAAAGAGTATATTCTGAATTTCAATATCGGCTCTGAGTCTTCTTGATTTGGCAGTGTCGTCAGGAAGCTGACGCAATCTAGTACAACATGTTTCGCTTAACAGTTTCAGAACGCGCGCCCACATTTTTCTCCGCAAGCTTAGCGTCGCCGTTCGAAATACGTACGAGAAACCGGAAAAGAAAGAGAGCCCGATGAAAAGCCAGAAACTCTGAAAATCGGCTTGCATTACGCGATAAAGAGTTATACTCGCACCGCGCATGAAATAGACAAGTACAAAACTGCGTGGCGGATCGATGATCTCGGAGCTACGCCACAACGCTATATGTCTGCATACGGCCGTTGGGAACAATGCAAGAATAGGGGTTAGGGTCGCCACGATAAACTTGTACGTTTCGTTGTCCAAGGAATTGAACCACGGCACTGCAGCATACCTGTAAAACATCGAAATCACAAAAGAGGCAAGGAATCCGATAGACACCACCGCCATTATTTGAGCATCGGAGTAAGATACGTTCGGGCGAATTTCGCGAATTTTTCGCACCAGAATGCAGCTGCCAACTATCAGATTGGTTGCAAAAATAACGTTGCCTGGTACACGGTATACAACATTAGCATCATATACGCCAAAGAATAGCAGATAAGTTAAGTATAGCGACGCAATCATGCCGAAGAGCAGTCCTGAAAACATTGTCGAAATGTAATGCCGTTTGAAATCGTGCCAACCGAATAAAATTGCCATGGTCGTAGGGAACCACAGATTCAACCAAATCGCTTCGATGGAGTCGCCGATCAGTTTAATTCTCATAACGGAAAAGGGTAGTGTGTGATTGTGATTTCTCCACTCGAAGCACAAATCGCACGTTCTTAGATCAAAATACAAAATTCCAATTCCGATCGCTGCCAGGAGGAATACAGCGAAGATAATACTCAGATTTGTTTTGAGACTTTGCATCAGCGACTCCCGAAATCTTGGTCTAATATGGATTTCGCCGTCAGCTTCAATTTGTACACGTCGAAATTTCGCAGAAGTAAACAAGCTTGCCGTTTCATCTATGAATGTCCCGTAATCAGCGTATGTGCTAGCTGTCTCTCCCAAATCGTTCATTCTTTCCGTGTTCGATCCCGTTATCGTCTTGTCTCGGTACACATGTGGTGTGTCCATTGTAAACATCGAAAATAAGGATAGAAATCCAGCGATTATTTCTTCCAACATGGTTGCTCAAATTCAGCAGTCTAAACAGTATAAAGTGCCGCTTAAGTGTGTGAGGGTGTGCAAATATTGACCGAGTTCAGGAATTGAAAATGAGCACTTGTTAACGGACTTATGCATGCTTATCTCATTGGCTGTTACTTTGACAAGGAAGAAATTCGCACACCCTATACAGTTACAATGCTAGTACAGAATACTGTGACTTTTATATGGGTGGGGTTACATGACCACAGGTTCCGTTCTCGGTATTTCATTCCAGGGAAGCGTTCAGCAAGAGTTAGTTACTAAATATAGAACAGTACACTATGTCATAAAGTATTTTTTATATATCATGCTCTACCCGGAAACTCTAATACGTTGACATTTACTAATAACTAACCACACCCTTAAAATTAACGTAATGTATAAATTTAGAAGAACGAATAAACATGGCGAAGTCTTTGTTACACACTATATCCAACTGTCGCCTACTTAATTTCGTTTCAATGAATTAGAGAATCTTTCCTGGGATATTAGACTGCGTTTTAGATTTCGAAATGTGATTACACTTTTCCGCGAATAATACAAAAGTATACAAAATTTGCAAACTTCACAGAACTATATTTTCCACATTTTACAATGTTTTGCAACCAAACTTCACAATTTTACTAAATTTAAGATGCTCTTTTCAGCTGTGCTAATAAATAATCCTAATTAATCTTTAAAAGTTTATCTAAAAAGGGGAATCGTCCATTAAGTTAGCACTAAACGTACTATGTTTTATAGGAATATGAAATGGTTAATTCATAGAAATAATAATTTTTTCAGGGAGATCAGAAAATGATACATTATTCATATTTTCATCTATAATACACCAGGCTATCATGTAACATTTGTACTATTTCTGCGAAAGAAGCTTTGTTCCCCTGTGCCCCAATATATTTTGTGTTCTCGTACTTCCATTATGAAATTTACCGTGTTCCTTTGTGCTCCCCAACCCCCTCGCATGTCGTATCTCAGAGCCCTTTTCTCATTGTCTTTAAAACAACGTGCAATTTTTGAGTAAATACTGTTTTGCCCCAGTTTCACGTGCTTGAAAGCAGAGAGTAAGGTCTGAGTGGTGTATGGCACAATCTTCATGGTGACCAGCAAGTTGGCCAGCATATGTCGAAGCCAGCACTTTTTCCAAACGCGAGCTACTGGAATATTGTAATAATGGATTTGCACAAAATTTGAAAAGCAATTGAAGACGAGATCAATCCCCATGCCAATTGCGATTCTTTTCACAGATTCAAAGAGCAACGACGACATATGGAAATTTCAAAACTTTCTAAATAGTAAAGAACGAGGAAGCATTGGTTGGAAATAATGCTGCTGTGTTCGAAGAGCATATCTCGTATTTCCATGTCAGCTTTCAACCGTCTAGAATGTTCTGGTGGGCAATCCAACAAATGAACGCATTGAAAGCGATCAACAATAAACCGCCACAGTTTGCTTAGAATTTCTTGCGTTGCATTTTTCAAAAAATTCAAAACGCTAGACAACAGAGAGAGCACGGTGAAAAAACCAACGCTTTTCAATTGTGCTTGCATTATGCGGTAAATGTATATATGACACCACCGCGGCTGATATATGCTAAGACAAAGCTTCGGCCAGAGTGCACAACTTTGGAACTTCGCCAAAAGGCCTACAAATTAGAGCCGGGATAACCATGAACGCCGGAGCCGCTGTGGCGAGGAGGAACTTGTAATCTTCTTCTTTTATGCTAATAAAAGCGGGAACTATGGCATATCTGTACAAAAATGCCATCAGATATGATAAAACAAACTCTGTCACAGCCAAGACATAACATAACATTTAATTAATTAAATTAGTACTCAACATTTACAGAAGAAAAAGTTACAAAGATTTATCACAATCACAATTGAGAGTACAGGCCACCTGAAATGACCACAAGGGCTAGACAAGTCAGGTGACCTTTTCATATGAAGTAGAGATATAAGACAAATAGGTTGAGTCAAGATTACGCTTTTTGAAATAAGAACGAAAAACAAGAACAAAGAAAAACAAAGTAACAAGAAACAAAAAAAGACGGAAAACAAGAAACAAAGCACCAACAAAACAAGGTATGATAACAAAAAAAAAAACAAAAACAAAAGAGCAAAAAAGCAAAAAAGAGCCAAAAAAGAAATCCTCAATTTTTCTATTTAAGACGATAATATATTTGTTCGATATCGACGATAAGGCGCGGTAACTCCCGCGTGAACGAATATTCCGAAGTACTGTTCGGCTGCAACAAATAATGCCAGTAAAATACAGCAGATGAGCGGGTAGTCTGTAATCTATTACACACGTGTACGTGCAACAATATTACCAAAGCGAAACAAAATTAAAGCGTAATAATAAATCACCGATGCATCGCCGAAGATAAAACCGACAAGAAATGTGAAAGGAAAGTACGCTTTAAACTTTTTCCATCCAAAAAGAAGAATGAACGTTAGAGGACACCAAAGATTGATTAATATAACTTCCACAGCGTCACCAATGAAGCGGAGACGTTGTACAGAGAACGATAAGGCGTTGTTGTGATTCTGCCATTCAACGCAAAAGTCGCTTGTTTTCAAATCGAAATAAAGAAACAACATTGCCACAGCCGTCAGCGGTAATACAGCAAGGGCTGTGCTGAGACTTGTCCATATACTTTTTCGAAATGACTTCCAAAAACACTTCTGTCTTTGTTCTGACAATTCATCTGTACCAGGGCTTGTATAAGCAATTACATCTTCATTAAACAAGGACAAACTCGCCATGTCCTCAACGTTTTCGTATTCTTCATGAACTTTTGGTAGCCATTGATCTTCGCTGTTGTCACTGTCACCAGAAATTTCTTCTTCGCGAGACACGCGTGGCGTCTCGTTCATGACAAGCGAAAACAAAGACAAAAACAAGTTGATAAGTTCTGTCAGCATATTGATCGAAGCTTGACGCAGGAGTGTAAACACGATTTGCTCCGAGCAAAGGATATTAAAATCCAGCCAAGCAGCCCGTAAAACACTTCTATCTAAACAGACTGTATGGAAACCTGGATTATCTGTTATGCAATCATATGGCAGGGTTGGTTTAGTGTATTCGATAACTTCTTGATTTTTGTTAGCGACCTGTTCGATTTCATGACAACAGACGCATTCCTCTTCCCTATCCACTATCTGGCAATGTTCGCATAAACACCTAGTAATAATAATTTATTTCACTGGGAATAATGACACAATTGACGAACACGAAAATACAATTTGTCAATAAAAACTGTGAAGTATGGTACTTTACCAGTCAAGGTTGCCCAAATTCGTCCTCGTCAGAAGACATATTTTGGTCGTCTTCGATGTCAGCTCACTCACCACTGCCATTGTTACTTTCTCGTCTAGGTTCAAATTGATAGCCTTGTAAAATATTCCTATGAAATTCATCTAAACTCTCACCTGAAGAACTAGAAGTTTCCGAATCTGATGAAACAACGCTCGACGAACGTGCGGCATCGACATTCATGATGAACTCTAATACAAAATACTTGCCATTGGAGAGCAGCAACAGTTCAGAAGCACTCAATGACAATCAATGACATCAATCACGTCAAAAATAAGGGCGCTGACCAAATTCGCGTCTGCACGGAAAAGATCAACATGGCGTCGGATTTTGCAAAAATCGCTAACTTTGACAGTCGATTTCTCCTTTAATAAAACGATTTGGGCCGAGATATTTCGGAAACAATCTATTGAAGGTATTATCTTTTATTTAAACACAACTTGTTTTGGTTTATTTATTGTGTTGATTTAGGTGAGAATATCTCCCGAAGTAAAACAGATGTAAAAATTTTGCAATAGACTTCTATACATTGTTTTAGAGTCTCTTTACAATGAGACATTAAATTTTTTGTTGCCATTTCCCTTTAAGCATTTAATTTTGCACGTCAGACAAATTTATCTTGTCTTGAGACACAGCCCCTGGTATTTAAATTTCTTATTTTTTTGGTTTATTCTAAATTATAAGTACCAAAACAATTTATTTTAATAAAAAAACATCGCACATTGAGGCGCTTCGAGAAACAGAGACCGATTCAAATTTGTCTACTTTTTCTACACACCCAGTAGAAATGATGAATGGAGCGTTTGCCCTGTGGGTCAGTTGCTGAGCGGATTATACATCTCGAAAGCCGAGAATTTACACAATATAGAACATGGCCGTTGCTGCAAGCCAAGCAATCATCCCGACCGGTATGGTTTGTGTTATGATGAAGACGTTGGAAACTTGTTTGAAACAAAAGGCTGGACAAACTGTTCAAAGCTTGGATATTATATCACAGGATTCTATCGTACCGATGGTGATTGGCTTGAAAACCTTGACAAATTTCGATGTTGTCAAATGTCTGAAGGTAAAAAGAGACCATTATAGCCAACAAGGAATTACTAACCTTACCGTGATCAGCCCCTAAATATTGAGATCATTCACTCTCCAAATTTTGTTCTTAGATTCTTAATTAATCGACATTTTGCTGAGTTGGAGCTTCAGAAATAACTATCGCAGTAAGAAATTAAACATAGCAAAGGGCTGGGTCGAATTAGCTCTGTGACGTCATACGGAGAACACGTTGTAATGCCACATATAAAAACAATGCGAAGCGAAAAATAGCCAAAAATAGTTACTTTTGGGGATCAGTGGCGGATCCAGGGTAAGTCAAAATAAATTATAGCAGCTCAATTTTAAATTCAAAATAACTTTATAACAATGTCATAGGTTATGAATTTCAAGAGAATAAAATCTAACCAATCAAGTTGCTTTGAAGGTATTTTAAAATGTAAATATATCCTAGAATGAGCTGTGGTAATTTATTTTGACGTACGCTAGATCCGCCACTGTTGGGGATTTTTGTTTGTACATGAACTTGTATATTCAAGGCGACTGAAAACTCATCATTGTATCTTGGAAACTGAAGGAAATAGCTTAAATTCAGGAATTTTAGTCAAATGAAACGTTGGCAATGAGTTGGGCGTCATGTGTCACATAACGCCTCTGTTTACGAAGGAATTCTTTGGTTTAGCCAGTGTGATACGCATTTATGCAGCATTAAAATGAATATATATGGCAAATTTACGCGTAGGGTGGTTTGCTGGATGGAAAATAGTGCTAACCCGTTGCGACGTGTTCCCGGTAAGACGTCACAGAGCTAATTCGACCCAGCCTCTTCTCTCCCGGCCATGGTTTCAAAAACCCAACTTTGAACCCAAATATCTCTGGAAGTATTTATCCTTTCGAAGAATGGTATATTTCGTTCGAAACGTCTCGCCACGCGAATTTTTGAAAAAAAAGGCTGTCATATGCACTTTAAAACTCAGAACTAGCATGAACGACGTTTTGAATGCCTTTGAGATGGCACGGATTACAAAATTATTTGCTTAGTGAATGGTCACTGAAAGATCAAACCATTCTAAGAATTCGCTTCGCAAAAACTCACGGGCGGATTGCTTTTTCTTTTTTTTTCAGAGCAAAGTAAGGAAGATTTGGCCTCGAACTGAGAACAAGAAAAGTGCAGATTCTAGGTACTAATAGAGTATAGCACTAACTAGCACAAGCAATGAGTATTATTTGTTTAAGGACGTTAGTTATTAAGTATTGACTAAAAAATTAGTACGATTCACTGAAAAGAACTTCGAAATAGATAGTGAAATCCTTTTAGAGCTCCTGGAGTACCGAGGATATGCATGGGCATCACAAGTGGGATCCAAGAACATATCCTTTTTATCTTCCTTAAAAAGCCAAATATTCCATTGTTTAATAATTAAAACAGGACGAAGGAATTTCCTTCAACTAGTAAGATTCTTTTGATTTGTTCCATTTTTGCTTTCACATCAGTCGCACTTTTTGCCACTTCTGTATACCTTTTATATGGACAGCGTTATCGGACTTTTGAAATCAACAATAGTCGAAAATATCATATAGACTAATATTACTTAATATTGTCAATGAAACATTGTATATAGAGGACGCAAATACATATCACAAACTAAAAAGTTCAATGGATTATTTATTTGCAACATAATTACATATTACGCCACATAATTACATATTATGCAACATAATTACATATTATGCAACAAGTACACATGCTCCACCGACGTTCTTGATCTTCTCCTCTGCTTTGCGGCTGAAAAATTTAGCTTTGACTATCACTGGTTGTTTTGGCAGTAAACCTTTACCAAGAACTTTAAAGAACCCCTGAAAAAACATAGTTCTATATAAATAAACCTGTCGTAAATTAGCTTGGATTGGCCAGTGGAAACACGGGGACAGGTTAAATTGCCGAGTGGCTCTTGTGGTAAAAAGAGGGACATTAAGTTCTGAAAATAATCATGGTACTACAAATTATTTAAAGACAATAAAACCCTAAAGTGAGTATTTGTGGATGAGAATCTCATTCGTTTCGGGCAAAAAATTGGAAGAGCAGGGGCCAGTTGTATCAAAGGCGTTTAGCTGAAGTGAAATGGTAAGTGAAATTTAAAAATCACTTTTACACCTAGTACGGAACCGTAATTATGAGTTTAATACTATAAATATTTAGTTTTATATATAATTGTTCTTCTCAGTGTTTCACATTTTGACTGATTCACTGTTTAAGCTAAACACCTCTGATACAACCGGCCCCAGTAGTGTAAACAGGACAAACATGTAAACAGGTTTATTTCACCTGCGGGTAACAGAACTGATAATTAGGAAAAGGTTGAAAAGAGAAATGAACGACCGGCCATGCACGGATCGAAACTCTCGTTCGAATATAGTAGGGACCTTAAGATTTCCGACGCGCCTTCAAAACAAAGCATATTTTTGCAGAGGATAACAACTGTAGTCCTACAATCCCGGCCAAAACATCTGCGACACTTTGCAAGTTTTCAAAATTTGTATACCTCTCGGAATATCCCCCCCCCCCCTTTCAATGGTGCTGAGATGCCTCAAACAATGGTTAACTAAACTGAAAACTTTCAACATTGTTTTGGGTAGAAGGGGGGGGGGGGGGGGGACTTTGCAAACTTTTCCAGCTCATTTTATATAATTTTGCCTACATTGAGTGAGTGTCGCTAATGGTTTTGCCTGGGATTGTAGGAGTATTCTCAATAGCGTAGCTGTACCCAATAGAACATTAAACTAAGCATTATCAGTTCCCTGAGCACTGGGAAAGCATGTTACGAGGTGAGGAGTGTTTTGAAAGTCCACCTTAAAATTCAAATATATTGACACTGCGTCGTTTATCTTAAAGTCCCTAGGAAAATGACAGACGGAATAGTAAACATCATGATCATGGTACTTCATTTGTACAGTACGAAAATTTCTGGCATGACTGCACCAAATATTTACAAGCAAGGGTTTTGTTCTTGTACAATATATATATATATATATATATATATATATATATATATATATATATATATATCACTTTGTATCAGGAATACTAAATTTCAAATCTACTGTTCCTGCTATGAAACCTGTTTAAATTTGTCACTTCAAAGTAGTAATTAGAGTCACACTACTGAATAGGACATTATAAAAATCCAACAATGGCAAATTTAATATTTCTCTGATTAACCTTTATATTACAATACTTACAGCTCTCACTACATCAATAACAGGCACTGGACCATCAGTCTTGTTTTTATAATTTTCTCGTGTCTGTTCACTTACTAAAGACCAGATTTTATCCAAGTTTATAGTTGGGCAGTGGTATTTATTTCTGGTCAAGTGAAAATATCTCATTCCAACTTTTCCAAAATAACCAGGATGGCTGAAAACATAATGAAAAATAATTGATAAAAATACAAGTACACATTAGACTTGCCAGCAGGCCTCTAACTACTAAGCAATGCAACTTAGTTCAAGTGTGGTGGAGAAAAACTTCAGCATAAAACCATCATCTCATGTGCAAAATGATTAAAATTAAGCTTGGCAAAATAATGCTCAGTAAATTCACTATCTAGAGAGCATGAACGCAGACCTTCACCAAATCCTCTAGCTATTCTCTCAAAATCATTTTATAACCACCACGAAGCAACAAAGGCAAATTTGACTCAAATGCAGTAAACTTGCATTTACTACATGAAGATTACAATCGTCTGACATCACTCTTCCCACATAAATTACACAAGTTTTTTGGATATGAAACAGTTAATACAAAAATTCATTGAAAAGAGTGA
Source organism: Muricea muricata (assembly GCA_963855995.1). Taxonomy (NCBI): domain Eukaryota; kingdom Metazoa; phylum Cnidaria; class Anthozoa; order Malacalcyonacea; family Plexauridae; genus Muricea; species Muricea muricata. Next base: position 119,439,798 of record OY979716.1, read on the forward strand.
AAGGGGGTGGGGGTGCTGTTGAGAAGTTTATTTATTCATGTAACATTGCACCATTGGCTTTACTTACTATTTATCAAAGTTGATTCTGTGATGTGTTAAACTACCAGCATTACCTCGACCACCAGGATGTTTTCTGTGTTTACCTAAATAATTATCATTAGTAGAATCATAGTAGCATACTAATGCAAATGTTGTTATTTGATTTGCTACACTAGTCACTATCTATTTAACAATTAGACAACGAGGTCAAGTGTTTTAATTGTTTTAGTATACACTCTGAACTAATTATAATGATTAGTTGTAATCATCGTCAAACCGATGATTTGACGCCATTTTGAAGCTTTGTTTTGTTGTTTTTCTCAATCATGGACTATTATGAATAGTCCAAGGTTGAAAAGCCAATCATAACTCTGGATTTGTATACAATAGTCCATGGTCGAGTGTATACTAACACCGCATAGAAACCTTTCAAGAGTTTGTAAGCAAATTGCTAATCAGTTCACAAAATTTTGTCAATAAAAATATCATACAGGAAGAATTATTTGGCAATAGGTATTATATAGATAATACAATGCAGGTAGTATACAAGCATTGTGTGATGAAGAGCTAGATTTGAGATCCTGTCTCAAGTGGTTAACCCAAATGAAAACTTATTTTTTGGGATTCAATCTGATTACTTTTTAGGATTTAATCTGATAACTGGGTTGGAATGTTTATATGGGGAGGTTTTTATCCTGTGTACACCATGGCAAGTGAGATTTCAGCACGCTAGCCGTTTTTTATATGAATGTGATGTCAATTTTACTACTAAAAGGCAAAATCATAGCAGGTGAAAGATAGTGGTACTTGACTTATATGTTGCCTGAGGGCTTGTCGACAAACATATTTTGTTCCATATTGCAGTCTTTTTCCTTAAAGGGAGAGGAGGTTTTTTGCAATCCACATTGTAAAAATGTTGGGAGCAAAAACCAAGATGCAAATATTATAACAAACTCATGATATAAATTGGAGGCTAAAGCACAGTTAAAAGATGATAAGCAAAGAGTTGTTAAAGACTGACCATAGCATAGCTTCTATGGAACCACTTTTTGCCCAGTGTGAAAGTGCTCGTATCGTATTTAAAAGAATACCAACACCTCATCATCAATTTTATGATTACTAGCTCAGTGCAATATGTAAACGTGTAGAATTTAGGAAAATTCACGTTTTCATATTTAACTGAGGATAAAATTTCATGAGTGACACAAAGAAAAGTTATATTACAGCAGTTACAACTTACCAATACGTCCATGACCATGGCTTACATGCCCTCGAAGCTTTCTAGTTTTCTTCAGTCGAGCAGTCTAAATTAGATCAAAAATTATACATGAAATATCGCAAATATTTCCGAATAAATGGCTCAGAGACTTGTCTGAAATACTATTTGTTTATTTGAGAATAACAGAAACATCAGATCGCACATATTCTGCTGAGATTACGAAGGATTTAAAATAAAATGTAATCGTTGAACTCACCATTTTAGCAAGGCGATAAAAGAGAAAGAAGCATTTGGTAACCGCTCCTTTTGATTGCAGTTGCGGGTCAGCGGTAATTGTTACAAAAGCAAGATGACAACATCCCCAACGTCCCTGACATCCCTAACATCCGTTAAAGCGCATATGGCATAATCACTATTCTTTTTCCAAAAATCCGCTATAACAACACGATTCGAATGCTGTATACCATCCTTCGAACGGATAAATACTTCCAGAGATATTCGGCTTCAAACACGCCAAAAATTGGGTTTTTGAAATTATGGCCGGGAGAAAAGAGGCTGGGTCGAATTAGCTCTGTGACGTCATACCGGGAACACGTCTCAGTACTGCATATAAAAACAATACAAAAATATTGTCATATGCGAAGCAAAAAATAGCCAAAAATAATTACTTTTGGGGGATATTTGTTTGTATATGAACTTGTACATTCAAGGCGACTGAAAACTCATCATTGTATCTTGGAAACTGAAGGAAACAGCTGAAATTGAGAGAATTGAGTCAAACGCAACGTTGGCATTAGTTCGGCGTCATGTGTCACATAACGCGTCTGTTTACAAAGGAATTCTTCGCCTTGAAGCTGTAAAAGCACCGGACAAGGTGATATACAGCCATGAATACATAGAACACAAGGATATTGAATCGCTAGTTGAGTAGACGCGTGAAAAAGTCGCAAGCACTCGTGTTTTCTTCGTTGATGTAGTTACCGTAAAGACTATAATTCTTATGTTGTTTGCAGTATTTGTACACACATCATCTTGCCCATATAAATCTAGACGCAAAGCTTTATCAAATTGCCACATTGGATGCTGAATACGTGCTATTTTTATGTATGTAATACTTTATTATTATGACTGCGTGAGGTATAGAAAGAGATTGAAAAGTATACTGTCGGGCCATATTAGGCTTCTACAACCACCTTATTTACGAGTATAGTAATAAACCTAAACCTAAAGGTAAAAAATATTGAGAAACACTACAGTTAGATTAAGCAGCTGCACAATGATGCATGTGATACAGGAAAATGAAAAGCTCATCTAAATGCTGACATTTACTCTACTCTCAAAATTTGCTATATATATATAGAGAGAGAGATACAGTGATAAATAATATATCCAATGTATAAAACACATAAAGATTCATTGTTGCAAGCATTCGAATTTAATTTACCCATCGCAGACTGCAGACTGCATGCCAGTCAAAAGCTTGTGAGAAATGAATATTTTAACCAGACAACGTTTACACGATTAGCAGAAGTATATATCCCAAATATTCGTGGTCATTAACATAAGCACAGTCAACATTGTTATGATACTTGCGCCATTTAACTTTTTCATGCGCCTACTCAGCTAGCGATTTAATATCCTTGTGTTCTGTGAATTCATGCCTGTATATCACCTAGTCCAATATGCTTTTACAGCTTCAAAACGAAGAATTCCCTTTGTAAACAGACGCGTTATGTGACACATGACGCCTAACTAATGCTAACGTTGCATTTGACTCAAATCTCTCAATTTGAGCCATTTCCTTCAGTTTCCAAGGTACAATGATGGGTTTTTAGTCGCCTTGAATGTACAAGTTCATATACAAACAAATATCCCCCAAAAGTAATTATTTTTGGCTAATTTATATGATGAACACCTGATATTGCTGGTTTTAATTTTTTTCAATATCGACAACCTTCATATATCAATTCCCCAATCCATCCAATCATTTGCTGGTTGTTAAATTTTTCAATGTCGACAACCCTCGTGTATAATGATTCCCCCAATATATATTCACAATGTTGTTGCGAGAAAATCTTATATCAGTTTAACAAATTTATATGATGGATACGTCATATTACTGGTATTTTTGTACCGAATCTAGACTAGCATGCACCTATTTCAAAAAAGTCCTTATGCATACATCAAACAAAGCATTGCAAATATAATAGCCTTGAGGAAATACAAAATAAAACAAATTCCGAAAATAGTCATCTTGTCATCTTGTATTCCTGATATTCAAGAAAGAAGAAAACGACGGAGTAGTTGATATTTCTTCTTTATTCCAAAGACATTGACAATGTAATAAAGACAAAATATCACCGACTCCGTCATTTTCTTGTTCTTTCTTGAAATCAGGAATACAAGGTGTCTATTTTCGGAATTTGTTTTATTTTGTATTTCCTTTAAGTTGTCTGCTTGTCGTGGTTTATAATAGCCCTGGTTTCAGCATAACCTGCAAAATTGCAATCACACCTGTTTAACATAGTAACAATGCTTAAAGGGTGTTGGGTCTTAAGAGTGTCTTGGCTTACTTCGGTGAGGCTACCCACATGTACGCTAAGCGTACCTATTTTTTTATATGCGGTATTGAGACGTGTTCCCGGTATGACGTCACAGAGCTAATTCGACCCAGCCTCTTTTCTCCCGGCCATGATTTCAAAAGCTCAACTTTGAACCCAAATATCTTTGGAAGTATTTATCTGTTCGAAGAATGGTATATTTCATTCGAATCGTCTCGTCACGGTGAATTTTTGAAAAAAAAATGGTGATTATGACATATGCACTTTAATTTTTCCGAACCATGGACCACTACGTGGAACAGGTTTATTGTAATCTATAATGATTATGTTTTCACAAACTCCGGTCGAAATATATGAGAAAACAAATGGTAAGGCTTCCCTTTCCCGTGCACTGGCTCACAAATTGAACGCTTCCGGTACAAAAAGCAGTAAAGCACTGAGCACGTGACCTTTCCTTGTTCTGGCACTATAAATACGCCGATCACGTGTCCCTAACTGGCTTTTTTCCTTGTGCTCACACAGGTAAGTTATTTCTTCTCCGTACGTATTTGAAATTCATTTATTTTCCCTATACGCTGACTTTTTCACAGGTATTTCATCATGTCTGATTCACATAAATGTCTTAGTAGAAAGCGACAGCGGTCGCTATCTCCTTCACATCCGAAGCTCGTCATCGGCATAAAAGCCGATCAAAATCGACCCAACACCACTCAAAGGGCAACATTGACATTGAACAGGACAAACTGTCATGCATCCTTCAATCAGTATGCAGAACAAATTTACTGCTCTATCCGAGCGGATGACAGCAATGGAATCTCAGTTTTGTCAACAAGAAAAGACAAATCTGCATACGGTCTAAACGTCAATGGACGATCGCTTGTCAACCACGGCAGGTCCACCATTAGACGAGAACGAATGTCTCGGTGACGCGGAAACTTTTTCATCCGCCAACGTAACGGTCTTCACGAGACCCCTAGTTGGCTCTGTGCCACCATTAGTTGACTTTGTGTCACCTGTAGATGACGATCAGTTACAGAATACCCTGAATAATGAAAGTAATGTTGAAGAAACTGGTGAAAATTTGTCAAATACACGACCCCTCGACCCAGAACAAACGACAGCACGTCGTTGGGCCCCTATCAAAGCATTTGGGACGCTTTTAGAGAAAAATTTCCGCCGCGAATGACTAGCTACGGATCAAGTCAACGGAATTGTTGGGGTATTTGCTCCCCCAGAAATGGATGTGCTATCTTCAAATGCCTACGTTGTCACAAACTTTACTCGCTCGTATTTCAGCGTATACGAGAGATTCGCTAAAGTACAAATTATTACAGTAGAAGGCGTCAGACCTACTCAAGTATACATTAAATATAACAAGTAGAATACTATGTTCAGTACTTACAAGTTATTGTGACATTTTTGTTCATGAATTAATCAAATTAATGCGACAATTTTGGTTCACGTCCATAACCGATGTTTTGTTCTGGTCATGGCTTTATAGGATACCCTAAAGGTCGAAATATCGAGAGGGCACTGGGTTTCTCACTCACTGGGACTGTATCTACTTCACCAAATTTAGCTAAAGAGGGACCGCGTAGCGCGACAATCATTACTCGCCCTTCGGGCTCGCGCTTTAGCTAAATTTGGTGAAGTAGATACAGTCCCAGTGAGTGAGAAACCCAGTGCTCTCTCGACATTTAGACCTTTAGGGTATCCTATAAAACCATGACTGTTTTGTTCTGCTCCTTCCTCGCGCCAAAACTGTCACGCCCACGATCACTTTGCCCATACTTCATGTAACAAATTCTACACGCTCCCCTCTTGAAGGACGAGTAAGGAGTCTTTCTACCAACTTAAATTTAACTAATATTAGCTATTTACTCAACACTTAGTCTCTAACAGCTCTAACGCGCATCCATCTTTCCCAAAAGATACTTGCCAATGATTGGACATGCTTCCATCTTGCTTTGTAGTTATTTACTTGATCATGTTGACGGATTCTGGCGCATCAGGAGTATATGGTTTGGTGTAAGTGCCTCTAAGTCTTGTGGGTCACTGGAGATGGGAGTTATGGGTCGATCGTTCATGATCTTTTCAACTTCCACCAAAAATGTCCGTAAATTCTCATCGTTGAGCCCCCTGTTACCGACTAGAGATCGTAGAATCCTGTTGGTTGACCGTATCAGACGTTCCCAAACACCGCCCTGATGACTAGCACATGGAGGATTAAAGATCCACTCTACACCTTTGCGAGGGAGCGATCCCTAGATCTTTTCGAGGTTCCACGATTTTAGGGCTTGGATAACTTCCAGTTCAGCGCCCTTGAAGTTAGTGCCGTATATATAACCGGAGGTGGACCTCTTCGGCCCACGAAAAGCAGGACCGCACTGATGAAACTGTCCGTCCATAAATCTTCGGATACCGGCCTCGATACGCACAGCTTTGTATCTTAAACACGTGAAGATACATCCATATCGTTTCGATAATGCAGGATTCTTTGACCTCGTCCTTGGACCAACTTCACGAAAAGTGGTCCAAAGTAGTCTATGCCAACAGCGGCAAATGGATACACTACACCGTCTTCGTCTGATGATGTCCTCACAGCCGGCAACGGGGCCATCACTTCCTCACCCGACTCCACGTTCTGTCGTTTACAGATCTGACATTTCCTGAGAACTCGTTTAGCATAAGATATTCCGTTCGTAATCCAGAAACGTCTCCTGGTTTCTGACAGCGTTTGGTAACTTCCAACGCGAACGTTGAGGCCGTGGTGGTGAAGGGTGATCAACTCAGATACAATGTTGTCTTTTGGGAGGATGAATGGGTGTTTTGAATCGTGATCCAAGCTCGACCGATTCAATCTTCCTCCTAAACGTAATAGTTCGTCTTCACGAAAAGGTTTAAGTCTCGCTAAACGTCTTTTCTACACTTTCTCCCAATTCCCTGGAAACGTTTCTTCCTGGACTTGTCTGACGATCTTTCTTTTGGCTTCTTCCAATTCTGATACGGTTAATTGCTCTATTTCATTCGTAACGCCATATTGATCGTTCCTTTGCATCGCGTTGTTTCTTAGATCTTCGTCCTCGAAATACTCTAACAAGCCAGGCAACGACTCTTCGTAGCCTCTCTCACGAGGAGAACCGTTTCAATAAATCGCTCCAGAATTCATCCTTTACGCTTGTTCCACCGACTACGACTTTTTCTCGTTTTACTCCTTCTTCGTTCTCATTTAAGCTTTCTGTCAGATATAAAAGTTGAGCAGGCCAGTCTTCAGTCGGCTGCCAAAGAAATTCAGGACCGCTTTTCCAACGTTTCAACTTATTCGTCTCGGAGGCTTTGATTCCTCTTGACGCGTAGCCTGCAAGGTTTAGGTCTGATCGAACATGTCGTCACTGACTTGGCGTCGACTCTTGTCTGATAGCAGCGACACAATTTGCCACGAAAGTGACGAACTTCTTGTTTCGTTCATGATGTACTTTGAAACGATCATAGAGTCGGTCTAATACCAAGTCTGTTTATGTCGACCCTTCCTTTCAGTTCTTTTACGATAGTCTTGTTCACACGCGTAGCCAGTGTTGCTGCGCCGTCAATTCCAACTTGGGGACGGTGACTGCTTTGTTGAGAGGCTTGACTTTGGACTTCCCTATCACGAAACTTACGTGGAATTCTCCCTTCTCGTTCATGAAGCGTAAGTACGATACGGTTCCGTAAGCGTGTTCTTGCAATGCGTCAGCGAAATGATGCAATTCTATCCGTCCGATTCGTCCGAAGCCTTCCGGTTTAAAACATCTGGGCATTTCGTATGAGCGTAGGTCGACTAAATCTTCTTTCCACTTCTTCCATTGCGTGTACAGTTCACAAGGCAACTCGCTGTTCCAATCCACTTTCAGACGTATAGCTCTTGGTTAATCTCTCGAGCTGGTAACATCAGCGGGCCGGCAAATCCAAGAGGATCGCACACTGTTGCTATCGATGACAGCACGCCTTTGCGGTTATTCTGCTTTTTCTTGTCCTCCACGATTAGCGTAGTCGTATCCTTTTCGACATTCAAACGGACGCCAAGCGCGCGGTCCATGGGTAATGTTTCCGATTGCAAATCTAAATTCTTGACTGTCGGTGCCGTTCCCTCTACTGAAAATTCTTGTAAGAGTTCGCGTGAATTTAAGCACCATTTTGTCAGTTGGAATCCAGCTTTGGCGAGCGTACTTTCCAACTCCTTGCTCACTCTATTTGCTTCTTCGGGTTCGGAAAACGACTTCAGTAAATCATCCACATAAAAATCACGAAGGACGGCGTCTAAAGTTTCTTGGGAGTAATCATGACTGTTATCTGTTGCTGTTCTTCTGAGTACATAACCGGCTACGCTCGGAGAAGATTTAGCGCCGAATATGTGAACGAGCATCTGGTAGGTCTTCGCCTCTTTTGTCAAGTCACCATCTGGCCACCAGAGATAGCAAAGTGCGCTCCTGTGTTCTGGTATGACGTAAACTTGATGGAACATTCTCTTCACATCAGCGGTAACTGCCACGTTGTCTACTCTGAATCTTAAAATTACACCCAACAATGTGTTTGTGTTTTCAGGACCTCTCAAAAGCTCGTCGTTCAATGAAACTCCTTCAGCTTTGGACGCGCAATCAAAAACGACTCTTGGCTCTTCAGGTTTTCTGGGATGCCAAACAGCGTGGTGAGGTAGGTACCATAGTGGTTTGAGTGTTGTCAGCTCCTCATCGGGAACTTCTTGAGCCCCTCCTTCCTCTTGATACTTCTTCATCACCGTACTGTACCTTTCGTGAAACACGGGATCCTTTGCCATTTTCGACTTCGGATATTCTAATCTCTTCCTGGCGGTGGGTAAGCTATCTGGAAGGTGTGGTGGGTCGTGTTTGAATGGCAATCAAATCTGGTAGTTTGAGTGTTGACGTTTCAACCATTATTTGCTTTGCTATCCGATCGTCAATAGACATACTTTCCTCCAAGTCTTTAATGTCGTCGAACTCAGCGTTAAACATACGTTCCATCTTGCGGTCCAACACGTCATATTCTGAACGAGTGAAACTGACTTAGACCTTTCCATCGTCGGCGTTTCCCATCGGGCCGTAAACTATCCATCCCAAAGATGTCTTGACAGCACAGGGTTCTTCTTTCTTTTCAACTCGTCTATCGAGACAGCTATCGATTATACCTGGACAGTCGATCGTTACCAACTGATATCGTAACATGCTTATCTTCGATTTTGGGCAAAACCAAATTCATATTAGATTCACATTAATCTGACACTGCAGAGAACTCGCTGTCTCGAGCGGGATTTGAAATAGCATGTTGGGGTTTCACGATGATGGACCTGGAGAGAGGTCCGATTTGGTTTTCAAGGAGTGAGAATTTTTGTTTTCGAGCAAAAATTGGCAAGAAATACACTGTTTTTGTCGAAAGACATCATTGTTTTGGATTCAGACCAGGTTCCAACTGTTAGTTCCAACTGCCTTACACCTACCTGCAGCAAAAAGTGAGCATTTTGACTTTAATATTTTAAAAAAGTCACAAATGTTTGTACGTGTCAAATAAAACTTTGCTCTTGAGCTGATAAAAAATATATAATGAAACCTTTAGATAGTCCCCTGTTGCATGAGTGGAAATGAAGGTGGAATTTTATACTTTTATTTAACATTTGTTTTACGTCATCTTTGTATAACCCTAGATAGCCCAAAATTGTTCAGTGTTTTGATAAATTCAAACATCCACTCAGTTTTATATTGAGGTCTGTGGCGTAGCGGTAGCTGCGTAATTGTATATATATATTAATAAGGTTGGCAACTAAATACAAATTATTACAATTTTACGATCTATCAACTCAAGGATATCGACTAAAAACATTGAAAATATACCAGATAACACAAAACAAACTACATAACTATAAAATTTGATATTTTTACTTGCTTCCTGGCAAGTTTTTTGGTTGCAAACGACTCGAAAAATAATGAAAATTTAGCAAAGTATTGCGTGTTGTTATATTTTTTTTGCCGTGACGATGCTGAATGTCATTTACCTGACACTGGTTTTCGCTTCAAATGACGAAGCAGTGAATTCATTGGCTGTTGAAATTGGCGAATTTGAGTTTATTGGCTGCTGAAATTTCAGTAATTTCAGCAGCCAATGAATTCACTGCTTCGTCATTTGAAGCGAAAACCAGTGTCAGGTAAATGACATCCAGCATCGTCACGGCAAAAAAAATATAACAACACGCAATACTTTGTTAAATTTTCATTATTTTTCGAGTCGTTTGCAACCAAAAAACTTACCAGGAAGCAAGTAAAAATATTAAATTTTATAGTTATGTAGTTTGTTTTGTGTTATCAGGTATATTTTCAATGTTTTTAGTCGATATTCTTGAGTTGATAGATGGTAAAATTGTAATAATTTGTATTTAGTTGCCAACCTTATTAATATATATATATGTATATATGTATATATATATATATATATATATATATATATATATATATATATATATATATATATATATATATATATATATATATATATATATATATATATATATATATATGTATATATATATATATATATACAAATATTATACCTCAAATTCAAATTGTCCAATCAAAATATCGTATTTCTATCAAGTGATGAGGTGGTTTCTCACTGTATCTCACTTTTAAAGTGAGATACCACTGAATCTCACTTTTAAAGTGAGATACAGTAAATATCTCACGCTGTCATGGCAACGCTTGTACACGCAAGCACAGATTGGCAAGTTTTCGTAAACAAAAATGGCAGAATGTGCGAAAAGTTTGATGAACTTCACAAAGAATTATAAAGTATTTTGGAGGACAAGGACGTTGAGAACACAAATATTTAAAAATTAAAAGGAATTTTCGGTACTTCTCGTTATAAAAATGAACAAAGAACTGGCTATTTTGTATTTTAGAGCATCGTATTCAGGAAGGTATGTTCAACTTAAAGAACTTTAAAAGTTAATTCCTACGGAAGTTTTTGATTTTCGGTATAATGTATCATTTATAGACCCTCCGCTCGGGGGATTCAGTGAAATATTTCCTTCAGTGAGGAAATGTTTCACTGAATCCCCCTCGCAATATGGCTCCGGGAAGCTCCGGGTATATAAATGATAATTACGCAACTACCGCTACGCCACAGAGCTCAATATAAAACTGAATGAAGTCCCCACTTATTTTGCAGTGAACGCCAGGTACTCCTCTTTATCCTGATTTTTTAATCATTGCTTTAACCCTCAAAACATGAAGAAAAGTTTCTCATGGGTTTTTCGTGAGCAATATTTTTTAAATGCATTTTTTCGACCCTAAAACGTTCAATCTTCCTAAAACCTCGCATACGGATGTATTTTGCATGGAGTTAAATATTTACTGTGGTTTCACGTCTTAGTTCTTGCTTGAACTTTCAGAAACTCAGAAAAAGTAGCCAAAATCTGGCGGATTTTTCGTAATTTTCGCCTTTGCTTCAACATTTTTACGTGATAGTACGGTTTTTGTCAAATTTCATGACATATTATATAAATCATGGCCGTAAGAACCACGGGGGCAGGGGGGGGGGGGCTCAAGCCCCCCTAACTTCAAAGGCAGGGGGGCTGAGCCCGCCTAAAAATGATCTTTGAGTCTCGAAGTAAATACACGTTTTTAACGGTTTACAGTCTTACACATATCTTAATCCAATTATTATGGTAAAACTAACCTCAAAAGTGCAAAAAAACATGTTTGAGCGTGCTAAAAATAGAAAAAATTTCTGGGGGGCGTGTCTCCGGACCCCCTGGCAGCATTTGTGCTTTCAGGGCTCGAAGAGCCCCCCTAACTTTTTTCATCTTCCTACGGCCTTGATATAAATTCAACTGTCATTGTTTAAATATTTATGAATCTTAGAGATCTGTTAGTAGATTTAAATAAAGAATTTTACGGATACAAAAATGATATTTTTTCAGGGTTGCCAGGCTCCAGGGCATACCGGGAGCCAAATACCGTATCAAACGAGGCCAAATTTTCCCAAAAGAGGCCAAACTTCAAATTTTTTTGGTTCCCCCCTCCCGGCAGGATTTGCAAGGTTGGCCAAAATCAACGAATTTCTTCCACTATCATACGATGCTTTCCATTTGGAAGCCATAGCAGAAGCAATAAAAATTCAAGAAAAATCATGTCATGTGCCGTGTGGCGAAAATATGTAAGCGGACCTCGTCGTAAGCAGCCCATCCTACATTGTGATTGGCTAATTTGTTATGACATCTATGTTGTGATTGGTTGTACAAGCAAGTAATTTACATAATAATGTTCCGTGATCCGTTTCTACTTTCTAAACCATTTCTCAAATATAATTTACATTTAGTATTACAATTTACAAGCAAGATTAAAATTAGTTCTTCAAAATGGAGAAAAAAAGAAGCCAAATTTGACTTATTTGGCCTCCAAGAGGCCAATCTGGCAACCCTGTATTTTTTAACGAAATTCTTTAAAAGGACTGGGTCCAGGGTTGGTAGGTCCTGCGCATGCTTGGAGCCAAATAGCTATGCAAAAAGACGCCAAAATCTACCAAAAGAGGCCAAACTACAATTTTTCAAACGTGGCCAAATAAATGCTAAAAAGCCCAATTTTATCGCAAACTCATTCCTAATAGTTTTGGGTATTGACACTGTTCAGCTTTTCTTTTACAACCAGTGCGATGTCTAGTGTACTGCGTAGCACAACTAATTTATTCCATGAATGCTAAATAATCCTCATATACTAAAAGTCCTCATGAATACTAAATGCCTTTAATATCACAATTAGTATACCTACATTATTATGATGATTAAACATATATAATCAAACTAAGATCGAAACATTTTCCAAGCATTACTTTGAAATAGAAGGAGGCCAAAAAGTAGCCAAAAGGCCAAACTTTTTTTTTGAGGCCAAGCAAGAAAAAAAGAAGCCAAAATCGAGTTATTTGGCCTCTAATAGGCCAAACTACCAACCCTGACTGGGTCTACTTGCAAAGTGAACACAAAGTCGGCTTCAATTTCTCCCCCCCCCCCCCCCCCCCGCCTGACCTATCGTTCCTGATCCATTATAGTTGAATCTCATTGAATGGCTGGGGTTTCCAACTGCAGGGGGGAGTGACAATGCGAATCAGTGAAGGCTTACGGAATATTGAGATGGAAGATAGATTATCAAATTAAGTATGAATGGGTCAAATAACTACGAAAAGCTCGTGACACCCACCCATCATAGTGCAAAGTTCGATTGGAAAACCTTTCTCACAAAAAAATATATTTGTGGCTATTGTTCTTTCATTTCTTTGAACTTGGTTTGTTTGTAAAATGCCACGCGACACTGGTGTCCCCATTCAGTTCCGATGTCTTTCAACAAAGTACTATTCCATTGTTTCAAACGAAATCTAAGTTCAAGAATTATGGTTGAGCCAAAAATAAAGGAGCTTGGCTACAATTTATGTCGGGAATATCTTGGAGGAGAATGGAAGAAAACATCCTTACAAAAATTCACAATAGAACGAGTTTGGTAAGCAATTATAGCGATATATATTTAATTCAACAATATTAGAGTTTATATAACAAAAAAATGTGATGCTAATTACATCATTAGATCTTTGTGAGATTGATGTGATAAAATTCAACAAATTATAGATATGTATACCTGCATAGTTGATTAGTTGGTTTGTGATAGCTAGAAATTCTTGTATTCACATGCAAGTTAGTATTGCACAATCAAGATCTGCACATAACTATATTTTGTAGTAAATGTCTGAAATCGTAGGTGTGTAATTTCCAAACATTCCTCTTAGGATGGAAATCTTGCTAACCAAAATGTCATCTGTTTAGTCCCAAGTTACTCCCATCTAAGGACCCATTTGGAGAGCGGGTTTGCCGTCAACCCAGTTTGACTCGGCCAACCATGTTATACATGTAAATTATTATTAGCGTTTAACTCTTTTGCACCTCACCAACCAGGGTAACCCTTCTCAAGACCCTGGTTGACGTGGTTGTGAGTTGTGAAGGTGTAAAAATTGTGCGTAAATCTTCATGTAAACCTGAGTTGACCCAAAATACTGACACACATTTATATCAAATGAAATTATATGCCTGGTTAAAAATCTCTGACATCTTTTGATATATAGCTAAATGATTTGTAGGTAATGATTTGCAGGTTTGTAGGTAATCTACAGGCCACACATTGGTGATTTTTGTCCCCATTCAAAAATTTAAACAATAATCGTACCATGATGTACAACAGGTTAAAAAGTTACAGAATTTGTTTATGAAAAAGTGTTTAAATGTTATCAATGGTTTATCTACTATCTGACAGCCTTTTGCAATGTTCATGACCTGAAGTAATTACTCAAATATAAAATGGGTGTTACTGTAATATAAAAACAGTTGAAGAAGTTATGGTAACTTAAACATTGATGTGAATATTACCACCAACTGGCAGCACAGCCAAAACAGATAAGCAAACATTATAAAGAGGGGTCAAGGAAGGATGTATGTGAGGCAGCTGCTTTCAAGTGAAATGATATCAGTTTAGAACTACGAAGGGGTTCTGTCCATGACTGACAAATAATACAATATGTCAGAGGTGTTGGAAATTTGAACTGAGGAAACAAATCATTGCATCAAATGCCAAAAATATTCAAAATGCACTTTTTACTGCTATTTAATATTCTTCTGTTTGTGACAAATTCTGCTGCCCGACATTTATGTGCAACCAATATAATCTCTGTCAATCAACTAAAAAACATTCAATGTGCTGAAAGCCAATGAACAGTTTTTTTGTGATGATCAATCAAAATTTTATGCCTTATTCTGTCATTGAGTGTTTTAGAATGCTGTCTGACAAAATTACTAAAGATGAATGTTAAAACCTGTGAATTTGGTGAATTTACCAAATCTGATGGTAAAATTTGCTTTGAGCCTGCCTTCTCCCTTGCTTGTGCTTTAGGTAATTTCAATGTTTAGAAATGGTCAGACCAAGTTGCGATCAACATACTTTGTCCTGTTGTATCTGGCAGTGCTGTATATAATTAATTAACATGGACATGTGATGAATGAGCTCAGGCAATCAAATGGCAGTGTTGCCTGCCTTGAAAGTCAAGTGCTTTAATTCATATAATGTGCAGTATATATATTATCATGTGAATGATTGTGTATCATGTTAGAAGCATGACAATTACAAAATTTAGGCTTTAGCCTACAGTGGTTTACATTTAGGCAACCAATATGTGTCAAACTTATTAGGCAGCAAATGGCATGTGTGGTATTAAAAGTCCATAATTCTGCTGAAAAAACATGCCTTTGTTAATAAGCTGGGCCAATACTAGAGCTTTACTTGGGGGGGGGGGGTATAGAAAATCAACCCTAATAACTGATTTCAGAAGAAATTCATCAGAACAAGAAGATATGAAGAATATCCCCACTTCCCCTTAAATCTCCAGTTTCATGCAGTCTCCTAACACTTTTGTAATTGATCTGCATTTATTGTTCTCTAGTCTCCTGTGCAGGCATTTTTGCTGACCCTAAAAACGGCTGCGCAGAAGACTGACTGATCCCCTCTTGACAATGAAATCATAATGATTTCACATTTTAATAAGTTTAATTTTGCATGACTGCATTGTTATATCCATACTAACTAAATACACTTTTTTATTAAATGTTATTGAATGAATATATGTCACATTATGTGGAGACATTTGCACTACATGAGTGTCAAATTTATTTTTTTAGTGGTGGTTTGACCAACCATCTATTTGTGTGTTCTTTGCCAGAAGTGAATTTTAAAGTCAAACCAAACAAGGTTCTTCTACGTCTTTACGGGGCATTTTATAGTGACTTGTCAGATAACTGTGTCAGGATGATGGAAGAGTGTATTATATGTGGTTTGTTAGCTGAAAAAAATATGGGGCCTGATCTTTATGGAATATTTCCTGAGGGCAGGCTGGAGCAGTTTTTACCTGACGTGAGTATTTTATTCTATTTGTGTATGGTAATGTGGAAGACATCATCACTGTAATGTCTGTTGCAGCAGTACAACAGTGCTAGTGATTGGATGAAACCTGATTAATTATCTATAAGCTTGTGGCTAATCTAAAAGTTTGAGGCAAAAAGTTAAAGCAAAATTGTAACTCAGTAAAAAATATAGCTACTGTACATAGACCTTGTCTCATAATCCCCTGTGAACTTCAAACGTCATGTAAGATTAATGAAAAGACATTAAGAGATCCAAAAAGCCTCTGCAGAGGAGAGGGACCGTCTGTGATGATCAAGTTAATTAATGAAGAGATGCAATCAATTAATTCATTAATGTAAATGATACAAACTCATCTTCCAATTCATGATTCAATAAAGGACGATGCGAATGTTTGAAGCTGTAAATAATTGATCACCAAATACATTTGAGTAGGGAATATTTTTTTAGATTAGTATGATTTTGGAAAATCTCGAAACAATCGCGAATCTACAAAATTTACATGGCCCAGTGTAAATGTAAAAGAAATTATTTTTTGTCAAAAAAGGGGAGCAATTAAGCGAAAACTAGCACGGCTGGAGCTAGTCTGAAGAATTTTAGTTGATAGACTTGTGAATATATGAATATTAACTGCCTCTTTACGCCTAACGCGCTTGCTTCCCTCCTCATCGTCCATAGGCGTTGGTGAAAACAATTAGATAGAGAATAATACATAGGTGCGCGGAAATAACAGATTTATCTCGAGTGTTGAACATGATTTCTCACTAGTGAAAAAAATCACGTTCAACACCAGAAATAAATCTGGTATTTCCAAGCACCCATGTATTTTTCTGTTTATTATATAAACTACAGGTTTCCCACCAATATAAAATGTCCAGAAGCTATGATTGGTGATTGTTTGAAAAGCGATAATTTCCACATGTGAAATTATCATAAATAATCTCACGTGAGATTATCAGTTTTATCAGTGCCCAAAATCCTTATAAAGCGCTGTACTTTATATAATTAAAGATAGGAATCGATCTTTATGGCAGAAACCCTGTTCGTACTATTATGTGAGACAAATCGTAACTTTTTAGAATAATATCTCTCGCGTTTTACTTTAATCAACTCTCATTTCATCCTCGTTTGATTAAAACTTTGCATTTTCCAGACGAGGTCGTTGACAAGTACTGAAATTCAGCTGCCAGAAATATCACGGCAAATTGCGAAACATGTTGCAAATTTTCATAAGCTGACGTTGCCTCTGTCAAAGAAGGGGACTTGGTTTCTTGAATCACTGGCAAAGTAAGAGTTGTTGTAAGCACAAAAATTACATATAAGACTTTAAACAGTTTTTTAGTCTTGAAAAATAGTTTTCGAGCTGTTTTCGTTTTATATGTGAACATTGGACTAAAATCACGTCATAAAAACTGAGTATTAGCTTAAACATGGTTGTTTAACAACGTGTAACTTGGAAATATTTAAAGAATAAAAGACTGTTTAAGAGTCTTATATACAGTTTTTGTGGCCTTTCTGATGATGCTAGCCGTTTTTCTTATCCTCGAATGTGAAATGCTACTTTTTTCTGTGATACAATTTAATAGTTGATAATCACACATCGCCTGTTTTCTCGCTGAGTTTTTGCTTGGGAATTTCTTTGGTAGTAACGTACCTATATGTCTTTCAAATGAACCACAAATCAGATGTTTCCCAGATGGGTGCCACCAAAATGTATTTCTAGCTATGTTTTGCCTAATAACCACGACCTATTATTAGTCATGTTTGTTTTGATTGCTTGCATTCAAATTCATTCTTTTTCATGCCTAGGTTTGTCATGGAGGTGAAACAACTAAAATTTAGTGATCCTGACAAATCCAAAATGGTGAAAGAAATTTTAAACAGATTTAATCCAGATGATTGTCTTGAATATGTCAGGTACAGTATGATACTGTATAACATTCATCTTCTGTTAAATTTAAGTTAATGGATTGTGAATGTTAAAAAAAGGCTTTAAGAATTAACCTGAGTATTCTTCGCTGTCATTTTTTACTGTGCTGCCTTGGGAAAGGTGGTTCAAGGAGTCTGTAGAAATCAGACACATTTCCTATTATACGTTCTGTAAACATTATCAAGATCTGTAAACAAAATACAGTATGATTTATCACACAATAGTTTTAAATCGCAACGTCACGTCAACATTTAAGATGGTAAACAAAAAATAGTTCGTAAAACAAGTAATGTTATTGTCAAAAGCTATTTCAGAACCATCCCCAGAGATATGAAAAACTAGATTAATATTAATCTGACACCGCAGAGGACAACGAAAAATTCGTTGTCTCGAGCGGGATTCGAACTCGCATCTTCGGATTTCTAGACGGCCGCTCTACCAATTGAGCTATCGAGTCAACTGGTATAGGTAGCGAGTCTTATCCAATGTAAGAACACGAAATATTAATTTTTCGTTGTTCTGTGCAGTGTCAGATTAACATGAATCTACTTTGTCGAAAGTCCTGTTCAAATTTATTACTCCGCCTGCCACAGGCGAGGCGGAGTTTTAAATTCACCCCGTTTCTGTTTTTTTTTTCTTATTTTTTTTCGGTGTCGCAAGTTGGCGCAGCGCTAATGGGTGATACCGCTGGGCACAAGCCGCGTGAGCCGACCTAAACACGGCGTTTAAACTCAATTTCAAGCGGAATATGTCAACAAAACACGCATTTTAACGTGTATGCTAGAACATCTAAACCGCAAGAAGGTTTTACGTGCAAAGATTCTTATGCAGAGTGTTTTAAAACGACAAATTCCACCGCGAAACTTTACGAGGAGCGATGTATCACGGTTAAGTTTTGAGAGCGTGCTTCCGTCATTTTCTGTTGAGTTCCTACTTTTAAGAAAATTTAGAAATTTCTACACATGAATCAAACGCAAATTCTACTGAAATATCTATATACAAAACACAATTTTTAACATGTAATAGTTAACAAAAAGGGACAGGAAGGTTCTTTATCAAAACATTGCTCCAGAAATGTTTTATAAAAAGGCAAATTTTGATAGACTCCATTATTCCAAGGAGTGAGTCTAGGAAATCAAGGAGTGAGTCTAGGAAATGTGTTCCTAATTCTATTTACGAAGTATTTGTTGTGATTTCTTTCTTTGGTTTTCTATTTCTACCTATGTTGAGATGCTGATATGTAGTGCAAAATGATTTATTTGCTTGTGGGATCTCCGATCTCATACAATTATAAAAGGTAAGAGACATTTTATATTCCAATTCCAGAAATACATATGTTAGTCTAAAGTTCCCAACAAATTATATCGTGGAGACTTCAGGCAGTGTGCTGCAGAATTGATTTAAATGATGCTATCAGGTTAATATATTTATGTATTGCATACACTTCTGGTAAAATTTTCTTTACTTGTAACTACCCAAAAATAAAACAGCTATATGTTGGTGGTATTATGACAAAAGAATGTTGTTTAATATATGTAGTATGAAAGTCTTTAATTTAAATCAAATTCTAAAAAATGCAATCTTACTGGGACTCTGGCCTGAGTGCCTGGCAAGTCACTCAGACATTGATTTTTGATTATCTTAGTGATTACAAAAGATGTGCTAGCAATGTCTAAAATGCCTTGGAAGGTACCCTAATAATAACTGATTTAAAAAGGAATTCGTTGGGCAGAACAAAAATAAGGGAATATACCACACCCCCAATAAACGCTCTAGTTACAGCCCTGCCTGGCCTAGTGATCATTTTCGTTTTGGCAGGCGGAGTGAACGCCTTAGCAGGCGTCTTGTTATAGAAGAAGAAGATTGTGTAACACTAGAATTTGCAGTGCAAACAGACTTAAGGACTTACTTCATTATCAAGCAAAAAGCGTTATATATAGCCAAAAATATATACAGTTGAATTGTTTTTAAACTAGTCAATGAAGTCACTGATTGTAAGCATGACTGGAACCATTCTCATAACGTCTAAAAGAGCTGGGTGTTATTAGTGAAAACTCACCAGCCTAGAACTTATTTTGACATAATATACTAATGGTGATGTTGTACTCGGGTATAAATATGATATTATTGTGATGCTACTCCGAGTGTAAGCCACTCTGGGCAAACTGGAAAATTTGCCTAACCACAGCGGGATTCGAACCAGCGACCTTTGGAATACTAGCCCCAATGCTCTACTAACTAAGCTACACGTTCAGGGGGGTTCGATAAGTGATATTTTGGAACAGAGTCTAGTTCCTTCAATACATAATACTCTAATTATATTATATATATACTAATGGTGATGTACTCGGATAAATATGATATTATGATATTGTGATGCTACTCCGAGTGTAAGCCACACTGGGCGGGCTGAAAAATTTGCCTGGCCACAGCGGGATTCGAACCAGCGACCTTTGGAACACTAGCCCCAACGCTCTACCAACTGAGCTACACGGTCACGACGGTTCGATAAGTGATATTTCGGAACAGAGTCTAGTTCCTTCAATACCTAATACTCTAATTATATTATATAATGTAGTATAGTATACAATATCATAATGTCATATTTAGACATATTAAAATGTGTGAGTACCGTCAGGCTTCGAGAAACAGTTGTTATTATACATACACTGTATACACATGCATACAAACTCTATTTAATCACGCTATATATCAACATAAACAGCTGATTTTCATGAGAGGCGTTATGTGAAGGGAAAAATATTTACAAATATATAGAAGATGTGTCTCGTATTATTCTATAAATATAATAATGAATGCATGAGGGTGAACCAGATTTAGCCATTTCTTTGCTTCAAGATTGTTTTAAAAGAACTGAAATTTTTGTCTTCAATGGAAGATTATTCCATGGTGAAGCCGCTATAAAATCAAAGCACTCCTTTCTTTGGCATAGGAAGTGCCAAATCTGTTTGGCTATTTCTCAAATAGAGCGTCTCAAATTGTCAGGATACAATGAATCGTTATTTGTGTGAAAAAAAATCTTTGAGATTTGAAGCTGTGTGGCCATTCCATATTTTGAACATGAAAATAGCTTTCTAGTGATTACGTCTTATATATTTTTAGAAAAGTCGTTGAGAACAGTAACTCTCCTATCCTGTTTTGTCACAATGACGTTCAACCAGGTAAAATTTATAGACAGTTAACTAAAAAAAGGTACTGTGAACAGGTGCCGTGATTTGCTTGAGCAAAAGAAAACAAAAGAAATTAAATTTCTAAATAACGAAACTTGAATACTGAACACTATTGTTTAAGAATGCCAGTCACAATATAGACGAGCACCAGTCGAATCTACCGAGGTTTGCCCAATACATAAAACCTTGAAATGTAATTAGAATATTTTATACCGAAATATAATCTCCTGGTTCTGTTGTTAAGTCGTGCAAGTCATAGATCTTTTGAAGCACAATATAAGATATTTCACTACGTAAACAATACGAGCAAAACTTGAACATTTTGAACAAAGGCCATTCGTTAGGAGGTTAGTGATTGCCTATTCCATGCAATGTGACATCACTGTAGTTCCCTTTTGCTCAGTTCTGTTTGCAACCATTAGGTAGTGAAAGATCTAGACTTGCCATAAGTTGTAGACATGTTTTGTAAATTTGAAAAATCTCCCCCCCCCCCCCCCACTAATAGCGGACTTTGGGAAAGTCTGAAATGTATGCTATTATTTTTGCGCTGTGACTGCATCGCGCGACACTAGCAGCGTTAGTTGAGGTAGATTTTTAAAGCACTTCTTTTAACATGACTCAGGCGATCACAAAAACTGATAACTACACTGTAGGAAATCTTTTGGTGAAAACATATGAAAGTCTTGAAGTTGCAAAAGTCCGAGTCATTGACTTTGAATATTCCTGTTATAATTACAGGTAGGGTAACTGAATAAATATAATAATTCTTTATAGCAGTTTGGCAAAATCTCCCCTTTTTCCCAATAAAAATGTTTATCTGGTTCACAATGCTTATTGGCATCATAGTAATGTCAAAATCCCCGCCTTTAAAGAAGTAGTAGGTAAACGTGATTAACGTGAAGGCGGTTTTAAATCCGACATTAGTAAACGATGTTATTGTAATATTTCGTCAGTGTGTGTCTTCTCATTGTTTTGATTGTTCAGTAATGAACAATCTGCATGGCGGTCATGTCGACGTCAAATTATTGTTAGACCGAGGGAGCAAATTTTGGAGCTTTTTCCTGACCATAAGTTACTGCTTGTGGAATAAAAAGACACGCTGAAGAAATAACTCAGTGCATAATTTTCGTCCTTACTGCTTCGCCCGTTTCGCTTGGTTCGTTGCAGCAGTATTGCCTATACAGTATTTTTACCAGGAAACAGAAAAGCGGAACATTACGTACATATCTTTGTTTATACTCGCTCTTTGAAACCTGGATCGAAAACCAGCTACTACAATAACATGTATATCACTCACATGGATTCATTCCCCTCATTTTGCATGATCA
The DNA here is from genome assembly GCA_963855995.1 of Muricea muricata. NCBI lineage: Eukaryota > Metazoa > Cnidaria > Anthozoa > Malacalcyonacea > Plexauridae > Muricea > Muricea muricata. Next base: position 119,462,062 of record OY979716.1, read on the forward strand.
TACCTTGATTACGAATTTACAATTTCCTCAAAGTAAATAAAGAATTATTTTCTTACAGAGGATTCGATATTGGGAATCATTTCAGCGAGTATGTCAATGACTATAATTATCCACATCACCCTTATTTCATTGGAGATATGGGCAAATACCCATCTCATGAACAGAAGGTAACTGAACTCTGGCCGCTAGATGGTGACGTTCATGCAAGAAATTTCCACAGTTTAATTTTCGCACTTATCAAGGTTATTATGTGTAAATAGCAGTGCGAAGGTATGAATTTTATCTTCGTGTGGTGAAAACGAATATTTTACGAATGAGCGCAGCGAACGAGAAGATATAAAATCCATACAGGGTATCTTCAAACCTCCGGTGTATAATTTTTTCATAGTGGTGAACAGTTTGGCTCCAATTTGATTTTCAATCAATAATGCAAAAAACTTAGCTTTATTTCAATGAATTACGCATATTACTTAAACCATAGACAATCTAAGGAATGGACTGGAAACGCAAGCTAAAGTTTACGCGACATCCGTGATACGCTTTACTTTGGAACCCTGTAACTTCACTTTAAATACATTTCAGGACTTCGTATTTACATATTTTAAACAAGAACAGAAATGTGAATGCAACTATCGACTTTTAAAACTTTTCAGAGCGATAAACGAGGCGCAAAATCACCATTTAATGTTTCCGTAAACCTTTTTCAACAACAACAATGGCGACATTTCTGCAGTCAAAAAGAATGCAAACATTCAGCGTTGGGTTTTAGCTTTGTTATATCTATAAAGAATTTTAAAAGTCGATAGTTCCATAGAGATTGCCGTTCTTGTTTAAAATATGTAAGTAGAAAGTCCTGAAGTATATTTAAAGTGAAGTTACAGGGTTCCAAAGTATAGCATATCAGGCCGTATCACGAATGTCGCGTCAGCAACATTGACACTTTAGCTTGCGTTTCCAGTCCATTCTGTTGATTGTCTATGCTTAAACTAAAAGAGTACGTGTAGTCCTGTACGTCATGGTAGTGTTATCTTGTAGTATTTGCATTTTTCTATACCGTTACAAGGTCAGTTACAAGAGAACTAGTTACAAGAGAGTTCGAGAAGTAAATAATTATCATTTTTGCTAATCCAGGTCTTCTTTGTTCGTACATACCTGCAAGAATTAAATGGAACCGAAAACGTCACCGAAGAGGAAATTGAGAAAGTTATTATTGAAGCAGACAAGTAATTAATGTTTTTGTTTTCGTGTTTACATGATGTTATGATGCTACATCGCCTTTCCAATAAATTTTTAAATACAGCTCAAAAATTTGAATGATTTTCAAAATTTTCTGATTTCTTCTTAAGTCTAAAAGCTTAAGTCATGATTGTTTTTTTCATGTTTCGGGCAAATGCCTACTATTTAAGTGATTTAGTGCACTTTTAAAAGGCTTTCTCCCAAAATATAAAAAACAAACAAGGCTTAAGGCGTAGATTAGTGCATGCGAGTGTTGCATGTCCCTCTATGTTGGAAAGCGGCGACGCTTATTTCGATTCCGTAGACGGTCGGACACCTCCGAGATGGTCGAACACCTCATTGATCTCGTTCCCAGACTGCTGTGGCTCATTTAGACGAAGTTCTATTATAAATACAAATTGTTTCGACAGTTTCCAGCAAGCTAGTTCTTAGCTCAGTGGTCTTGGCGTGCGATTTCTAATAGATTAGGCAGGGGTTCAAATCCCATCCGAGGTTTTTTTTATTTTTAAAGTTCGTCAAACTTTTTTTCTTATATTTTTTACTTTTATACGATTTTGTAAGGGTTAGGTTTAGGGTTTGTGTCAGGGATTGGATTATTTAAAATTTTAAAAAGAAAAATCTAGACTATTAGTTTTATCAGACACATAGGCTTGAAAACGAGATCAATGAGGTGCTCGGCCATCTTGGAGGTGTCCGACCATCTACGGAATCGAAATTTGCAGCGGCGACAGAAGCTATGTCCAATTCGTTTGGGTTACTTTTAATTGTCGCACTGTATAATTGTGTCTCTTCTTGACATGTTCAACTCTCCTCTCGTTTAAATGTTGGACGCGCATTAAGTCACCATCATCACTATTATATGGCATGTAATGTTTCTTGTTCAAGCAAAACTGCTTTGTTACTCGACTGTTCTTCGTTAATCTTACGAAGATTCTCTTTATTTTTATCTTTCGCAAAATACATTATTTGAATACAAATAGCAGTCAATCCAATCTTGCCATTTGCCAAAACCGATGGTTGGCATAACAACACTTACATTCTGAACAGTCCCCGACGTCCTTGGCACGAAGAGACCGTCTAAAGACCGTGATGTACAGTCAATCAGTCATGCCAATTATTTTGTAATTTAGCCAGTAATTTTTTTTTGTTTTAGATTATCGTTGCTTTCACACTTCTTTTGGGCCATGTTTTCTGTTCTTCAAAGTTATAAATCAACGATAGAATTTGGATATCTGGTGAGCATTTTTAATCTTTGTTTATTTACCACGTTTGTTTGCCTCGCAAAGCTAAATTAATCGCAACGAATTTCATAGAAAACGGCAGTGATTCAGACTTGTTTCTCTATGTTAAACTCATCAACCGCGAAACGACAAACGGGCCTTGCAGAGGAAAGGACAGTAGCGAACACTGAGAATTTCAACTTTAATTGTCAATACAGTGCGCAATCATCTCTTGGCTTTGTGCATGATTGCGTAAAAAAGCTAAATTTGTAGTTTAAGCTAAAGCACATCATGGTTAAAAATATCGCCGGTTGAAAAGTGTTTGCATTTTTATTTCCTGGGTGGAGCAAGCGACCTGTGTTTGATTGAACTGTGCTGTCAGCGGTCATTGATCTGCTTTCATTTGTGTTTGTAGGAATATGCACTATACCGTTTGGAGTGTTTTGAACATTTTAAATATTTGGCACAAGACAAAACAAGCAGCGACAAGACAATGCATATAAATGGCGAGTTTTAAAAATTTATCATGCACATCTAATGTGATACACTGAACATATAGAATATTAATCAGTAGTTCGAATCTGCATAATTCAATATATATACGTGCAATATATAATTATCATAATCATATGCGCAAAGATGACTACATATTGCTATCATATTAAGAGTATATAGGTTCACAACCTTGTATACGCCTTCGGCTCAGTGAATGTAGGCTTGTATTCACGGAGCATGAGGCGACTAATTGTTTTAGGTGTTTGCAAATAATAATCAGCACAACTTTATAAAAATTCACTTCAAATTTGTTGTTGAATTTAAAAAACAAAAAGCAAGAAGCTATAGTCACTGGCCAGTAATTATCACCTCATAGACAGCGAATCTTGACCAATCAAAATACAGGAAAGTCAAAAGCCACCTGGAAATTTATACTAAATATGTACACAGACATACATATTTTGGAACGATAACTCTATATGTAAAAGCCCAATGTTTATGTGAAGCCAAGAAGGCGATGGCAACTATATGTTTTTAAAACAATTTTAGCACCATGCATATTCCCAAGCTATTTACACTTTTTCAAAAAGATTGTATGGAAAACTAAGTTACGTTCATAAGCCAAAGCATTCCTTTTTAAAGTCAATAAAAACGTCAAACCACAGTACATTCCTGGCAATCATGTCAACTTCACCGACCAAAACAATGGCTTTGGCTTCAAAGATGACGGCTAATTGTCGTTCCAGTGTAATATTGAGTTCCACGGGTCCCTATAACGCGTCAAGAAGAAGCGAACGAACAGTTTTAATTATATAGCAACAATAAGTTTGCGTAGGAACTGTTGTAAACAGAGACGTGTGGAAGGTTGTAACTTGCATGCTTTTGAAAACCATGACAACTGCATGGCTCTTATAGCATTCTAAAATGATTGAAAATATCTTCAATGCACATTTTCGTGTTGTGTAATCTTTGCTATACCTTGTACATACACATTCACGAAATGAAAACTTCATCCATGCAGAAACATTTTTAATTGTTTGTTCATTTAAAGGTTGTGAATTTAAATACAACTTTAAAAAAGAGAAACACATTTTATGTAACTCAATATTTCAACTGATGAATATGAAACACACAAATATTTAATTAATTTGGATCGTACATGAACTAGAAATGACAAAATTATATGTATTTGAAAATTCATGTAAGGCTATATAAAATAAAATCCTTTGTTGTTATCGCTGCCCGTCTACGTTTTTCGTTTGTATTTTGTTTATATTTATAGTTCTTTATTTGTATTTTGAGATGAAATACAAATTTCCCGGCCTACCGAGAATCTATAAATTTTGTTATTTTATACTTTATATTAGAATTTTTTTTATATCAATTGCTTTATCGTCAAAATATTTTGATAAAATATAAACCTCCCCTGGGCGTTTTTAAAATTTGGTAGTACCAATCAAGAATTTCATTTTTTATCACCTAATATACGAAATGAGATAACATTGATACTTATTATAGATATATCATTGGGGTGTTTACATGGTCCGGGATGCAGAACAAAGAGCAGATTGTCGTATTAATGGTTTACTATAGCTAGGACAGTACTATGCATGTTTTATGAAATACTGTATGAGCATTTCGGTTCTGAAGAGTTATGAACTGTGACTACTTTTAAACACATTAAAAATCATCAGGTCGCAAAAAATGAACATGAAGATGTTATTGTTTTCTTCAGGAAACAAGATTAATATGGTTATAAAATAAAAATATCTTGAGCGAAGGTTGGCAGTGTATGTAGTGCAACACGAAAGCTGTAGGTTCACTACCTGAAACAATAAAGTGAAAATTAACGGGAAGTTGGTCATACACTCTCTGACAAAGGACCGATTTTCTTTTACCCTTATTGTTAACATGTAATGAGGGTCCTATCATCCAGTACACGCACGTAGCTACTTAGAAAGACGTCCGTATCAACTAATTCCTTCATTTTACGCAGCTGTAAAAAACAAACGTTGCACAGGTATGTTTTTAAAAACATCTTTGTAGAATGTTTTGACATGGAGAGATGCTGATTAAAATATGAGAGAAACTTAAATTATTTTTTATGCATGCTGTACCGCCTGCATTTCTACTCAGTTGTGGACAAATCTTGGCGTGAGTAAGAGGGGGGGGGGGGGGGAGGGTCCGAGCCCATCCATTCTCCCTGTCGCCAGGGCGCTGTGCCCATCTAGTTTCTTTCAAAATAAGGTTCATGTTTTCAAACAAAATTAGCTAAGCAGGTATGAATATTTCCCCCCCCGTAATTTAAGCCCCTGCATATAGCTTTCATACCATAGCAACGCATTTTCAGTATGTTTGAAGAGCAAATTGTCAGTTGTTTCCTTTTTGTAAATTGCCTGTCTTATTAAATAAGTCTGTTTAGACAACATTTGATATAGCTAAATAGTTTTTATTTGCCTAAAAATAATTACCATGCATGTGTGCTTCTACTAAAAATCTTATTATGAGCCGACAGGAATGTAATAAATTGTTTCGTCAAGCCTCAAATTAAATAAACGTCGATAAGTAATAATCGAAACATTATGAAATGTTCTGTATGCAAACATGTCATGTCATTTATGAATTAACAAGATTTATTAATTTTTCTATTTTTTACATGAAGATGATGAGTATTTATGGCGTTCAAAATAGATTTTGTCCAAATTCTATTATCAAAATGAAACAGTTATGTGCATGTGGTAACAACTGTTAATAAAATCTTGGGAACTCACGTGTAATTGCGGCATGCATTGATGATGGTTGTACATGGTGTATAAAAACGCTGTCTTGAGCTCGATTAGGTTCGAAAGCGAATAGAAAACTAATTGGCAATTTTGCATGCTATATTCCGGTTTTAAAGCCCCATAATTTAGCTATCTACTAATTCTAGTGTTTCAAATTCGAGCAAGTGCAGTTAGCGAGAAACTTGCCGTTGAGAAATTTGATTTTTGGATTCGTTGTGGCCATAATTTAGCCATAGTTTTCCCGTAAAAATGTCAATAATTATGACTGTCTTGAGTCACTTGAGTATGCTTATCAACTGTTCTAATGTTGTGTTACAAGTGGGTTTCATCTGGGCTTGTTTGTTGCGGTCGTTGTCCTGGCACAGTTTACGGAAATCTGCTGATTAAACGACCTGCATACTGAGTTTAGCAACCTGCGGTGTGGGAATAAGACTTACATCAGTCCTAAAAGTTCAACAACCAGTTTTCCAAATAAACGTCTGGACTGTCTTTCACTGTGCTATAAATTCATAATGTGGAATTTAAAATGTGAGGTACAAAATACTGTTCTTTCCGTTTCAGGTTTTCCATTTCAAAAACTCTTCTTCTATTTGACATAAGGGCCAAATAAACATTACCTTTCGCGCCTTCCCCAACACGGCGGCAATGTTCTGAGAAAAATGACCATACCATTTTCTTCACTAGTGAAAAAACCTTATAGCCAATCAAAATGCCGATACGATATTTTTACTGGTGAAAAAAATCGTACGGCCAATGTAAATGCTTATTCGCTTCTCCACAGTAAAAATACGATTTTTATTTCACCCGTTTACCTCCCTGCGGTCGGCAGCAACAAATACTGAGGCATTTGTAAATTACCGCTTCTCGCAAATTACATGTGTATGATATAAAAAGACAAACAATGTTTCGAAACAAATTTTATTGATTAAATCAGCTAAATTGACGGAACTGATTGTTTGCCGATAAATGTTACAAAACTAAATAGGTAAACGGAAGGAAATGAGTAATTGAAAGTTATAAGCGACATTTAATTTATTAAACTTAGTTTTTATTGACAGAAAATATCTAAATATTGTTTTACCTATAGCATATAAATACACATGCTTCAAATCAGGATTTACCAGATGCTGGTTGGAGCTGCGTCGTTACAGGTCTTATGATAACTTTAGGTAAGTTACACCTACTGATTTTTAATTTTATTTTTATCCTATTATTTGGGAACGTTAAATCATAGATAGTTAAAAACACTTAGTGTAAAGGTCGCGTGTAATGTTTTCAGCATGCTGATGACGTGACATGGAACTGATGGCAAATCATGACATCACCAAATTCTAAAATAACTTGCTCTTTTAGCGAAAATAATGCTAAATATTTTAAACAAAATGTTCAATGAACAAATATATTTGTATTATGAAATATCCTAGTAATTCCTAGTCAATTTTGCCAAATATTTCAAGAACTAAATAGTTAAAACTGCATCTCAAATTTCAGTTTAATTAACGGCAGTTTTTGGGACGCCA